>JAJEKB010021191.1:1785174-1867530 GCA_022393335.1 Macrotrachela quadricornifera
AAGTAACTACGTAAATATGTAGTTACTATTTACAAGTAACGAAGTAACTATTGTAGTTACTTTACTTTAGTTACGTAACTACAAAGTAAAGTAAATCTCCCACCCCTAGTTGAAGGTTGATATTATGTGGGTTTGCTGTACTAAGTGCTCTAATACCAAGTACGAAAGAATCATCGACTGAGGCCTCTTAATTGAGAAGTGATAATCAATATACTTGTTCAGTATACGGTCCATATATACATACAGTAAAAGAGAAAAAGGTGTTTTATAGAATACCAAAAAGATTTCACAAATTTGGAAAAGCTTCCAAAGAAGTTCAAACCCTCAAAAACACTAAAAAAAACTTTCAAAACTTTTTCTGAAGTTTTATATAGAATACAAAAGGTTTCACAGGTTTTTTCTAGTGTTTTTGAGGCTTTGAACTTCTTTGGAAGCTTTTCCAAATCTGTCAAATCTTTTGTGGATTCCATAAAATACCTTTTTTCTTTTACTGTTTGTATATATGGACCATATATTGAACAAGTGTGTTGACTATCACTTGTCAATAAACAGGCTTCAGTCGATGATTTTTTCATACTTGGTATTAGAGCACTTAGTATAGCAAATCCACAAAATATCAGCCTTCAACTTCGGTCAACACTTCGGGACCTTCCATTGTTAGCAGGTGTTAAAGGAATTATCTATTGGAAACTGCTACTGGATGGATATACCGTCACCGCCGATCTCTACTGTCAGTAATTGCATTGTGTTGCACAAAAACTCGAGGGCAAGCAAGTTCGGATCTACTTTTTACATGATAACGCAAGGCCACACGTTGCAAAGTTGATCCCCAAAGAATTATTGAAGCTAAGGTGAATTACCTTTCCCCACCCACCTTACTCTCTGGATTTGGTTCCTTCTGCCTATCGCTTATTTTGATCTCTGTCCAGTTACCTGCGTGAGAAAAAGTTCGATGACGAAAGCAACCTCAAAACGGACTTGCCTGACTTTTCAGTCAAACGTCTCTGAATCTTTACGAACCCGGGATCTTTTCTCTATCAGAGCGTTGGAGCATATATCATTCGAAACTAGTTTGATGCTTGAAAGAAAAAAACAAAATAAAAATTTTAGAAAAAACGACAAACCTTTCATATCAATAGAATACTTCACTCTTAATACAGAATTTGGTATCAAAAGCGTATAGACAGAGTATTATCACTAATATTAAACTTCCAACTAATTAGTTGATAGTAAACTCGCGTTTAAACAAATAACAACTAAAATGCAATGAATACAAGTAATAGGAAAAAAGAAAAAAAAATGATATATTACTTACTGCTTGAATAGTTGCATATCAAATATAAAAAAAAATGAATTTTCATGAATTGCTGAAGCGAAATGAAGAAGTAGATGCATATAATAAGATCCTATTCCAGGGAGAATAACAATTTGTGAAAACAACATACTTCATTGTTTAATGAATATTTTGATGAATGTTTGTCAGGAATATTTTAATGAAGGTTTGTCAGGAATATTCTAATGTTCATTTAAAAAGTTCTTTTTAACAACAGTTCTGAAGGACAAAAGGTAGAACTGAAAAAATTGTTTTTGAAGTGGTTTTTGTTCATACAAAAAAATAAACAAAAAAAATTTAACTAGAGTATGTCGCTTCTGAATACCAGTTTCACACATTTACATTTGTAACGGTATCAAATATCAAAGGGATAGATTTCATCAGAACGTTTTGAAGTTTCAAATACAAATTATTGATTGATCTTGAACGATACTGCAAAACTTGAAAATCGGTAGAAAATTGCTTGAAAAAACGAGGTTCTTTCTATGCTTACCTGTATATATGCACTCATGTGTTGATATATTCTCTTAGTGAATATCAACCACTCGCTTCCTTGTCGTTTTTGTGAAAGACGAACTGAAAGCGAGTGTTAAAGCGTATAGAAGTAAAAATTTGGACCCATCCCCCGCTCCTTCACCCTCACAGACCGTCACTGAGTACAAGTCATTATCAACTGTCACAGACCGTAACCGACAGCCCAAAATAGCATCACAGATCGAGATAGATGCGTTTTGAGGCTATTGTACAACATGAGAAATGCAGTTCGAAATCTGTCACATATGATGAGATGCGTCTTCAAGGGCTATGAAAGATTCTGTATAAATTAAATCTAGTTAAAACATCTTTGAAGTATTTTTCTGTTGAAGTTCGATGCTTCAAAGTAAGGAACAATGGCCAAGTATATCCGAATATACAACAAACACGGCTTTGAAGTAATTAGTAAGAATAGGTACATTGTGTTTCACATTTTTAATACCGTCAGGGATTCTACTAACAGCTTTTTGTTTCGAGTTGATTTCGAACAAATTTGATTTTATTGTGTTTGTTACTACTCTATTTTTTGGCTTTTTTTGTGCCAAAATCTTTTGATCATCGGTAATATATGATAGCAGTTTTTCTTACTTAAACTTGTACCGCTCAGACTCTGTCCTCAAAAACTATATTTCGTTTTGTATGCTCGTTTTCATTTTCTTTGTTTTGTCCATATTCTATTTGTACCTGAAAAAAGCTGAAATTCTCTGAATTTAGAATATATGATTCTCCTAGATAGTTTCTTTTCAGAAATTACGTCTAGTAATGTAATGAACTATTCTCATACAATGATTGAATCTTGTTCATTAACAAAAATAAAAATAGAAGCAAGTCTTGTTCATTCAATTAGTGGATGAAAACGAAGATCTTTCTAATAATCAATAGAAATTCAAACAAAGAGATAAAAATGAACAAAGTAATCAACACATTTGTAACAGTTTCTTCGATATACTCATTAGATACTTTTCGTTGATACTATTTTATCTCGGAATGTTCAATTATCTTTTGATTCGATTTTTCTAATGTGCGTGCCAACTATGATGACTCATCCGTGATGGTGAACTCACTACTGATTCATGTCACACCATAGAATATTTTTGAATCTATTTTATATGTGTATTTATGTAATCGGTAATAAATTGATTCTACTTACTGCGATGTGTTGTTATAAAATGAAAATTTTCATGTCCGCAAAACCGTGACAGAATCGATGATTTCATCGGCTATAATCATCCAATTAATTGTAAGATTATATTGTGGCGAGGATAAGGGTGTGTGTCAATGAATAGATTCAAAGCACTATATAAGGATCGTTTCGATTATACTTGAAACAAGCTTTGCCTGTTAGATTTACAATGTAGAAAGTACATTGCATAAAACAGTTTTAACTTGATCGAAGACATCTAATTCATCAAGGTACGAGAGGTAGTTTTAATAAATTATTTGTGATATAATAGTGGATGAGGTTCAATATAGGAGTAAAATCAATTAAGACGCGTTCGTCTGAAGGATATAATTAATGTCGACTATAATCCATTGGTTTCAGAAAAACGATTAAAATCTCCCATAGTTCATGATAGGATTGTAACCGGTTAAAATCCGTTGTTCTTGAGGTATGTCCAGGTCTAGTCTTATGACCCCCTTTTACGGTCATTTGCATTGACAATAATGGTCGTAAATGGTGTATTTATGATTGTATATATGCCCCGTATTACGAGTTTCTTGCCACGCTGTGTACGACGAAATACTATCGTCGTCTACGATACGACCTGTGACGTAAAACGGCCTTATTTTTACGTATACATCCGTACACACCCACGTTTCCTGTCGTGTGATAACGTAAACCACCGGATTTCACCGTATCATAACACATAATTAACCACCAATAAGAGAAAAAGGCCGTAAAATACCTTTTTAAAGCTAGTTCCATTTACTTGGATTAAAAATATCTTATAAAATCCAAAAAATAAAAAAAGATCTTTTTTCAAAATAGACTATTGCTATAACTTAGAGCATACCAAAAGTAGTGGCAGCGGCACTTTTTTTGCTTACAGAAAGCTCAAAAAAAATTTCTTTTTTTATAAAAAGATAGAACGTCTTCTGTTCTATTTTTCTCTACTATTTGATCAGTTTTCATCTAATATCATAGTAATAGAATTTTGATAAAATCTAGTTTTGTTGACAACTGGTTCGTTAGTTTGGATCATAACGTGTAGAGTATTTTGTATTCCATTTTATCTTCATTTAACAAGTTATATTAAAACTCGAAAATATACCACAAGATACAGCGTGAATACCTCTACAGTTTATAAAGAGCTACTTATTTTATAGTTGCACTCCTTTGTCTTCAAAATAAACAAAACTCTAGACGACCAAATCTCATTTTTGAAAAAACAGGATCTTTTTTAATAAAAGCCATATTCATTTTTCCCCATGTGATCTTCTTATTACTTGATATGCTTATTGGAAAAACAAAACGCACTACAAGATACAGTATGAAAAGCTCTACAATTTATAAAGAACACCTATAAAGAGATGACATGGATAAAACCGAATATAACTCTCATTAAAAAACAGTCGTGTTTTCGCAACGTCGAAATTTGGTAACTTACGTTAGTGTTTCCCCCATTTAAAAGAAATGGTCCTTTATAAATTGTAGAGCTTTTCACGCTGCATCTTGTAATATATTTTTGTTTTTTAATACAAATTGTTAAACGACGATAAAATGGTGAAATGAAATTCAAAAATGCTATATCCATTACGCTCTAAAATAACTAGCTAGGTGTCAACAAAACTAGTTTTTATCAAAATTCTTTTCCTATGATATTAGATGAATACTGATCAAATAGTAGAGAAAAATAGAACAGAAGACGTTCTATCTTTTTGTAAAAAACGAAATTTTTTTGAGCTTTCTGTAAGCAAAACCTTCTCCGAAAAACAAAACGGTGAATAAGTAGTTGAACTAAAATGTTGTCGAATACCTTTCAAAGCCCTTTTTTTCTAAATAACTATTCCTCTAAACATAATACAACCCATTCAAAACAGAAAGCTCTTAAAATACCTTTCTCAGATTAGTTCCACTAGTTTGTATAAAAAATTCCTTTGCAAATCTTAAAAATACAAAAAGGCCTGAAAAGACCTTTATTTTGAATTCCAGATTCCTCTGGATATAATAAAATCTGTGCATACAGAAAGACTTAAAATATCATTCTGGAACCAGTTCCATTGATTGGTAGCAGATATAACCTACTAAATCCTAAAAATAGAAAAGTTTTCTATTTATTTTTTTCTAAGTCCTGATTCTTTTGCACATAATAGAGTCTGTTTATGCAGAAAGACTTTTAAAGGCTGCTTTTTCAATTCCAGATTTCTGTAGACTTAATACACGGTACTCTTAAAGCATAACCTTAACATACCTTTCTATGGGTAGTTTCATCGATTTCGATTAAAAACAGCATACCAAGTTTGAAGAATAGAAAGAGGGCTTTTTTTTCTAAAAATCTAATTATTTGCTATAGTTATCATCTGCTCTTGGGAGAAGACTTTCAGATACCTTTTTATGATTAGCTCAATGATTGGTATAAAAAACTACCTTAGCAAATCGTATAAATAGAAAAGGATGTTTTTTCTAGTTATGTATTCTTTCGGAGAGAAGAATATGAGAATAAGACGTCGAGAGAAAACAACTTATTCTTACACCAATATTCGAGCAAATGAGCATCATTGGAAAAAAGTTGCTTTTTTTAGGGGCTAAGAAGTTAGTCTAGATGGATGTGAGAATGACAGCGTTTGCTAACTGGATGAATCGTGAGTCTCTTTGTTAATGATAGATTGTCACTGTAATTGAATGACATCACAACTGATAGATTAGTTAGGAAAGCTTAATTCACCTGGGATATTCTTGATATATTTCAAACATCCGAGTTTTAGTCATATTATTTTTCTCTTGATTAGAGATTTTGAAATATTTACTATGTATTCATGCAGATAATTTGCTAATTAAGATGATAAAATATAAAACTTTTGCTATATTTGTTATACAAATTTTACTGGGAACTCTTTTATCATTGTGCAATGTGATCACTGTCTTGAAATAAAAATTTACTACCCAAATGCTAATGCTTTTCACAATAAACTGACAGAAAGATATTAGATTGTGAATTGATCAATAGTATTAACGATCGTTTACAGATGTATGCCATAAAAAACGTTGCATGTATATCTTACTATTTACAACTGATATTTACGATAGTATTTGAGAATCGTTTATAGTCACTGTGTTTTTAAAATACTCGTAATACACTATAAGGAATCGTATACGATTACCATAAACAGTCAGCGTAAACAGCTGCCGTTTTCTGTCGTAATTCATCGGCTATGATCGTTTGCGACTGGGCGTAATGGACCTAGGTAGAGATTGTGTATTATTCGAAAATAATGATTCCAAACACCGATCGAAATCTAGGGCGAAGTGGAAGGAAGATCATCATATAAAAGTATTAACTTGGCCATCGATGAGTCTGGATAGATATGAATCCAGTGAACAACTTTTGGTTTTTACTAAAAGTCAAAATTGTTGATTATCGACCATGAACGATCAAAGGATTAAAAAGAATGGTGCAGAAGAAATGGAACCAGTTCTCGCAGGAAATAGCATTAAATCTTATATCTAGTCTGAAAAGACATGTTCACAATCTCATCGAGGCTATTGATCATTATACTATGTATTGACGCATATAATGTAACATAAAAGATGAAAAATAAACAATAAATGTACTTTCACTTGTTTATTTGTTAGCGTCTTGGATAATACGTCCAGACGCTAAACGAAGATTAAGATGTCTCTTCTGGTCTAACTGGCTAAGACGACTGCCCGGATAACAGGAGATACGTGGTTCGAGTCCCGTGAAGAGCATCTTTTTCTTTGTTCTGTCACATAACATCCGTGACACTGCTTGACCCATTCGATAGCTTACTTATGATGCTAACATTATTGCAAAATATTTTCATTGGAGAACATTACGTTAGTGACTGTTATGCGATTGATAGTGTTTCACTATTCGATTCTGGTTGTAGTACGCCAGGATCTGGCTAGTAACGAGTAAGAAAGCGTTGTTTACAAAATAAAAACAGCACATTTGCTTTGGAAATTAATGGAATTATATGCATTTTGATGATATTAGAATGATATTTCTAATGCAATAAATAGCTCCGATGATGGGCTACTTATACTATAAAGGGCAGTTTATTGTACTGTATCGTAATGACTTTTCAGGACTATCGATCTCTGGGTATAGAATAATGTGAGTCTCCAGATCTTTAGTAGCTGTAGTTCAGAAAATTTTATGATAGCTTTGAGTATACCTAAGGAGTCTGTCATACAATTTTCAAAGTGAAAGATTCATCCGAGTCTGAGATTACCAAATGTAAGTTTCATCGGTCGGGAGAGGATGCCTCGTGACGTAGTAACAGTAAATCGGTTTGTTATGAAAACTTCATCGATGTATCTAATTGCTCATTTCTGAATGTCACCTTACTCGAGAAGGCCCAATGAGAGTCATGATCAGAATTTATGGTACGTCCTCAAGTAAATAAAAGAAATTAACAATTGTTTCAAAACGACGATTAATATGCCAAGTCATTAATATCTGTTACAATATTTCCATGATTTACAGAAATCACTCTGATTGTAGAATTTATTAATTTATGATATAGAAATAGAAAAAAATAAAGTTTGTATTTCGGTGAAGCATGATAGCATTAAGATATTCTACAGATATTTGTTGAAATAATAAAAACTCGGCGTATGCAACTGTTATTAAAAAAATTGTTGATAAAGTTAAATCAAATAGTATAGATATTCGAATAACTTTTAGGAAAGGTTTTTTGGAACACACGATGTATGCAAAATTAATTAATTGTTTTATCATTTGCAGATGAAGACATATCATAGTTGCCTATCTCTTGTTTCTTTTCATCATAGTATCCAATGTGATCTGATTTTGTACCTAATAGAATTTCCCGACATGAAGTTAATTCATTAACAGCCATGGTGAGTCGATCAATGATTTGTTCTCGTGTTGGCCATGAGTGACCTCCAGTGGCAAGATCGAGCATCTGAGCATTAGCACGCCACGTTTTATGCATTGCAAATTCTAAGTCAGCTGTAACTTCTTTGCGAAAAGTATCGTAGCGTGTAGATTCAGTGGTAAACGGATTTGTTGACATATATGAATTGACAACTGTATATCGAGGTTCTGTACATGATTGAATATTTGTTACTCGATGTGCTAATTGACTACCTAAAATATGATGATAAAATAGATTGATTGTTCCATTAAATAGATTTACCTTGCATGAAAACACATGAATTGGGACCAAGATAATCGATTGGTCGAATAAGATCTTTTGGAACTTTTCCTTTGTATTCTTCAATAAGTCGATATGCTTCTTTTGGTTCACGTTCAATGAGCTGTAGTTCTCCACCAACCGTTTGACTCATATCACAAGCAAGTAAAATTACAACGTAAGGTACACTATCACAATGCCATGAATCGATATTGTTGTCACTTGCATAACCAATATTGACGTGACTATAACTGTTTTGAAATGCAGTTGGTAGAAGGTTAACATCTCCTGTCATGCGTGATAAATGTTCAAGCACACGTGGGCATCGATTGAAATCTTGAAGCCATTTACTACGATATCCAGCATTACGAATAAAAGCTGACCAGCGATCATTACTTTGTTGATGCGCAAGTTCACGTTGAAGAATTTTTCGTAGAACCGCATAACCTTCATCACTTAACAATCGAAATGGACCTGTATAAGCTATTTGACTTTCACCACTGAGTGCCATTGGTTTATCAAGTTTAGGAGCTTTGGGTACATGACGATAACCATCAAGTAATACAATAAATTCTGGCTCAGTCAGTGACAGATGAATATCAGGATTATATAGAGGTTCATCAGACGCAATTTCAAAATCTGGATGAGTCAAAAGAGGTGGTAACGATGTGTTAATCTTGTTAAGAGCCATAGCGCTGGTCTGTTTTTACAAATAATATTATATAGTCAGTCCTAAACTGCAAAAACGCTTATAAACGTAGAAAAAAAGAAAAAAAACGTGTTTAGTTTTTTGCTTACAATTACGAAGTAAAACAATAAGAAAGAAACGATTACACTTTTGCTTTTTTGCGTTCTTTACATGCATTTTCGACTCATATGACTAGCCTGAATTACCCTCGCATAATATTCTTACTTGTCATTCTTCATAATTATATTTGTCGTTCTCTTTCTCTGTTTTCATGTATTTATATACTACTAGATAAAATATTTTATATGTTCTTTCGAATTAAATTATAAGATTTTTCACAGTTCTTCCGAACAAATCTAAACTTATATAAATGGAATGAGAAGAACATGACCTACATGTCGATAACGAAAAAGTTTTAAAAACAAAATAATTAAACACAAACTAAAGGCAATATTTCACCTTACAAAATTCAATTACTACAATTTAAACACAAATAATATGTGGTTCAGGTGCATTTTGACATATGATGCCTTGTAGTAGTTGCCAGGAAAGTTCTGTTCAGAAAGAGAAAAAAATTTGTCGAAGAAAAAGAAAATTTCCAGAAAACCAATTTAATATCAGCGACAAGATATTTTTAATACCAAATCACTTTCTCAATTTATGAGCAAATTTCTAGACATACACCGGTCTAGTAAACCAGACCGTGGACAGAAACATACACACGGATATCTCTCTCGTTGACCGTGAGGGCGAAAACACGAACACACGCGGAACACAAACGGAGGACATATTTCTCAATGAAAGTGAAGGCAGAACAACGTACATACGCGCAAACACACACACAAGATACATCTCTCGAGGAGAAGGAAGGTAGAACAACGAACACACGCGCAAATGCAGACACAAGGCACATCTCTCGATGAGGGTGGAAGCAGAACAACGTGCAAACACACACACAAGACACATCTCTCAAGGAGAGTGAAGGCAGAACAACAAACACACACACAAGGCACATCTCTCGATGAGAGTGGAGACAGAACAACGTAAACACGCGCAAACACAGACAGAATGCACATCTCTCAATGAGGATGAAGGCAGAACAGCAGACACACGCGCACACACAGATACAGGGCAGATTTCTCGATGATGGTGATGGCAGAAAGACGAACACACAAGTAAAAAGAAACATAAACTATAATTTTTGTGGTACGAGTCATTGAAGAAACTTGGTCACACGCGAAAACCGATGCAGAGTATCTCAGTTGTTTAGATGTGACTCAAACACGTACTTGAATAAAGTGAGAGAGAGGCGTCAAGGTATTAAGCGTAAATGTCGAAGGAGAGAAAGAGTGAAGAGGTGGTATGTAGGGTGTATATACCTGACGGTGGTTGAAGACGGAAAGAATGATTGGTCATTTTATTTTGTAGTAGTGTTTCGAAAGGAACGGAAATTGAAAAATATTATATGGAATATTATTATATAGTTTGCTATACAATACCTTAGACTAGTCATTCATAGCGCCATCTATAATGTCTTGAAGCAGATGTTGACATCCGGACTAGTCTAAATAATAGATATATAAAGATGAAGGTTAGATTCGAACATATATATATTCTGTTACATACCTTTCCTTTGAACCAAACGATCTGGCAGATCATCACACACTAAACAGTGACTTTCTTACGTGATTTTGACCATCTAATAATTTAAAAAATATCAAAAATATTATTTAATTTCCTACTCCAATTATATATGAAAAAATTGGGTTAAGATAAATATTGGCAACAATTAAAATGTTGCATATTTCAGTTGAACGGATATATTATTTCATAAAATTTCAATCACGACTCTTGTATTGAAATAGTTTCGATTATTAAACAAGATATTTCAATTATGAATAAAAATATTTTTTATTTATTTAGCTACTATCTTTCAAGTTAGGATATTCTAAAACAGTAACACAGCCACCAGATTCACATATAATTGTGTTTTTTTTAAAATCGATTTCGGGTGTTTAAGATGGAAGAGATTTGAACGTTTTAATCGAAAAATGTTTGGAACTTGATATTGTTCACCATTTATTTTAAAATTGAATCTTGATCTTTCTGTTTTTTTTGTAATTAATTCTTCAATAAATAAACGAACAAAGTTTTGTGATGATTTAACAATAGCTCGAATAAATCCATATTTGATCTGACTGTTGTCAAAGTAAAATGAAATACAACAATCACCGACTAATTTGCCATGTATTATTGTGATAGTTTTAACCAAAACACCTGATATTATCAATGAATTATAAAATGTCAATTTAGTATTAAAAAAAGCTTGAACACGTGTAGCAATACCATTTTCACTTGTATCATATAGTTCTTTAGATACAGATTTTGGTAAATAACATAAATCAATAAAATCTTTATAATGAGTTTTAGTTTGTTTTCGATTAAGCAACTCTTCATTAAATTTAAATAATACTATAGGATAACAGTCATTTTTATGTTGACGTATAAGTTGTTTAGCAAAATCAGTTGTACCATGAACTGTACTTATTAATTAAAAACTATATGGTTACAATCAATTAACAATCAGATTTTTTTACATGGGTTAATGTATTATATTTATACCTTCAAAGGAAAATGTGGAATCAAATCATAAGAGTCCAATGAATTTGAGACTTTCATGAAAATGAAGTAAAGAATGAATATTTGAGCTCATGTGGCGTTTGCCAAATACATTTTGAAAATGTTCAACGAAATAAATTAATAATTTTCTAACACCTTCGATAGTTGCATCTGTTATATAATCTGCTGATGCAAGATTGACCGCTGTTAGAAATGATAATAATAAAATTTTTAGTTCATTATTATCTACACATTGTATAATAGCTGTTGAACCAAAATGAAATAAACATCGAAATTCGCTTGCTTTGAATTTAGAAAATATGCTGATAGAACGAAAGCGACGTTGTGTTGTTGATGGAATTTGAACTAACAATAATAAATCATCGATTTGTTTTATTTTTTTGAATAAAGATCAAGATTCATGATGATATGCTGCATGAAATAAAAGATGTAAAAGTTGTTTATATGTACCGGAATAAATTGTGTTAAGAGAATCAGTTAAGAACGATAAACCATAATCGAAGTATTTCAAATTCGTTAATGGACAACAACCTACGGTAATAAAACAAAGAAAAGATTTGTAATTCTTTTCGTCTATAAAATAACATAATATGTTTTTAAATGCTTGATCCGTTATTTTGATCAATTAATTTTTATTTATGAAGATTTTTTTTAAAGAACTTTTGTATATATAACACGTTTTCTTTTTGCATAATAAATATTTCTCTCTGTCTTTCTCAAATTGTCTGCAACTTAAAATTGTATGTTATTTTCTAAAAATCTCTATTGAAGAAAGTCTTACCATAATGGCCATAACAAACATCTTTTTTGTTTTTTTATTTTTTTCTTGGTGCATGCCAGAGTATTAGTATTATTATTAGATCGATTTGATTTCATGGTAATTTCTTCGATGAGTTTAGAACATTTTTGTTGTGTTCAAAGATCAGAATTAACAAATGGATAAACACGGATGGTAAATGTCACTTTCTTACGTTAGTTTTAATACGAGCACATCATTTTTCCTGAAAGATACTGAATAATTCGATTGTTCTCAGTACCTAACCATTTTATTGCGATAAAAAATATTTATCGAACTAACTTTTTCGTTAAAATATCTATGCTCTGATATATTTTGAATGAATGTTGCAAAATAAATCAACTTTATATTTGATTTCTGCAGACGGTGATTGATATTCTTCAAAATCGATAGTTCTTGAAAAAAGCGGCTATTTTTAAATCTTTTCGATTTAAAAATTAACAATAGTCTAAAAACTTTCACCAATGCTGATGTCGATAGAGTTTTGATATGCTAGATTTTGATGTATTTTTTGTGAAAGTTTAGTCTAAACTAAATAATTATTCTATCAAAGTGAATCAAGTCATCTGGTGTATTACCGTAAAATGGTGCTTAAGTTTAAATGAAACTGAAATTAGCATTGCATCTTATACTGATATAAAAGAAATGCATTTATTGAAAACATATATTTCTAATATCCGTTTCAAAATATAATGCGTCTCACTGTTTTTTAAATAAGTCAAGAACATAATGAGCTAGAGATCTGAGGTTTTCACTAATCGATAGAGGAGAAATTGGGACATCTTTTTCATTGATAATGTGCAAGAAGAAATCCTTTTAAAACTGACCATCTTCAAAAACTATGGAAAAGAATGGGTGAAAATGACAGGCAATTTCGATGAAATTCTGATTTTGATCTTTGATTTAGATGGAGAGACTTCGGATATACAATTCAGGCTACAATATAAATGTCTCCCTTTTTATATTCTGACGATAAGTAAACGGAATCAGGTATTTACATGCACAAATAACGGGTGGGTCATAAAGAATGATGGTCTCAGTATTTTGCATTTTTCTCACCTATAATTCAGTTTACAAAAAAAATTTTTTATAGAAAGATTCCTCGTCAAATTCTCTACAAAGTGCAGATGTTTTTATTATTTTAAATAATTTCCATTATTTTGAGTCATGCAATACAACCGGTTGGTCCAAGTATGCAACTTTCAAAGACAATATTTTTTCCAATTTTTTTTACTGCACATTTTAATTCTTCGACTATTCCTTCTTTGAATATTACTATATTTAAGAAAACAAAATACGCCACGATACACAGCGTTAAAAGTTCTACAAACTACAAACTGAAGTTTATTTTAATGGCGTACTTTTTGTTTTCAAAAACAGAAAGAATTTGTGAGACTAGTCTTTTTCCGTTATGGAAAG
The DNA here is from genome assembly GCA_022393335.1 of Macrotrachela quadricornifera. NCBI lineage: Eukaryota > Metazoa > Rotifera > Eurotatoria > Philodinida > Philodinidae > Macrotrachela > Macrotrachela quadricornifera. Next base: position 1,798,930 of record JAJEKB010021191.1, read on the forward strand.
TTGGTCGTACAGAGCTGGGGTCCTCTTTGAGCATAAAAAGTACAGAAATAAAACAAATTCTTCTTTGTAAACCGTAGACCTTTTCAGGCTGCATCTTATGGTATACTTTGTTTTTTTTAGAGGATCCTATTAGTTAATTAAAAGATAAAATAAGCAAGTGGAATTCTCGTTCGGGTAAAAAAATTATTTTCTCACAAAAGCCAAATTTGACCACATAAAAGTTTTGTTTTACTTCAAAACAAAAAACACACTATTAAAATAGTCTTTAGTTTGTAGTTTGTAGAGCTTCTCACGCTGCATCTTGTGGTATATTTTGTTTTCTTGAACGCAGTGATATTCAAGAAACAATAATATTAGAAATAAGTTCTAAAAAATGTTGTCTTTGAAAGTTGCATATTTGGACCAACCGGTTGTATTGCATGACTCAAAATAATGGAAATTATTTAAAATAATAAAAACATCTGCACTTTGTAGAGAATTTGACGAGGAATCTTTCTATAAAAATTTGTTTTCTAAACTGAATTATAGGTGAGAAAAATGCAAAATACTGAGACCATCATTCTTTATGGCCCACCCGTTAATAGGAAATTTTGCTAATTTTTCACTAGTTTTTCATACTTTTTATCATCGTAGCTTGACATTTCGATGAAAATATCATGAAAAAGTAAAAGAGCATATTGCAGCTTGAATTGTATATCCGAAGTCTCTCTATCTAAATCGAAGGTCAAAATCAGAATTTCATCTAAATTGTCTGTTATTTTCATACAATCTTTCCACATTTTTCGAAGATGGTCATTTTTAAAAGGATTTCTTCTTACATATTATCAAGGAGAAAGATGCCCCAACTTCTCCTCTATCGATTAGTGAAAACCCCAGATCTCTAGCTCATTGTGTTCTTGACTTATTTAAAAAACAGTGAGACGCATTATATTTCGAAACGGATATTAGTTAATGTTTTAATTTAAGATCTTGGCAGTGATGAAAAATTTCATCATTGTTTGTATTACATCTGTTCAATTGATAAATGCAGATGAGTTCATATGTATATTATTATAATTATTAATATTAATCAATTCTTCTGATAATCATTGATGTTCACTTATAGAGAAAGTTCTATTTAATTTGACTAATCGAATACGATCAAATATTCAGTTTATTATAATACATTAAAAATTATTCTAGCAAAATGATAACAGTTATTTTATAATTAATTATCATATTTGTTTTCTTTGATATACAACAAATTAAATCTTAAACATCTTCATATTCACCATTAACAAAGAGTATTTACATATTGTTCTTCGGAAGATATGCAAAATTTTCTCCTTCTCTCTCTCTTTCATATCAGAAAGAGTGAACTGAGTATTGTTTTTGCAATATTAATAAAGATAAAAGAATAAATATTGTTTTTTTTGATAAGCATATCAAACAATCGAAGAAAAACAAGACAAACTCCAACATACTTTTCTTATCTTTTCATCAAATCGAAAATTATAATATATAAAAAACAAAATATATCTATCAATCTATTTTTCAATATATAAAATAAAAAATCAAAACTTGCATAATTATATATTGATTTATAAAATACGATATCTTTTTAATTTTTGTTTACAAATGAATATTTGATTTAAAAAAGATTATTAGTAAAGAATAAAAATAATTCAAATATTTACATAGCCATAAAAAAAAAGCTTATCATTCCATTCTTATATACCTGAAGTTTTGTAATCTAACATCAGATTCACAATTAAATTCACAAAATATGTTGTTCTATTTATTCATATCGTTTCAAATAATATATTTCGTTTCTTGTCATATATCCTGTTATAGTTCTTCATCAAAACAGAATAGTTTTGACTATCTCGTTACAGCTGACAAATTTCCTGCAGAACTTCAAAATTTGTCATTCGTAAATGATGTAATGAAATGTAGCATCGAAGTATTATGGGAACGTGATCCAGATATTACGGAGATAACATTAGAAGCTAGTCATCATGAAAAATCAATGTCAACAGATCACCTACTTCAAGTTGATATTAGTTATGATAAGAAAGAATCATTACTAAAATGGGAAAAATTCCTGGTATATGAATGTTCTACTGACAAATGCAATAGTTTAAATCAATTAAAAAAAATATTACAATCATTAACAATCAATGATAATCTTAACGAACTTACATATCTTCTAGAACCAATTAAACCATTTCAAGGTCAATGGTGTCATCGTGAGTCAAATGCAACTTTTCAAGAATGTAATACTACAATACCAATTAGTTCTTGTAAACAATGTACATTAAATGGAATGATTAATCAAACAAAATTAGAATCATGTGCAACATGTTCAACTTATACTCTTAGTGAAACTTCCTTATCACATGGAGTGATATTTAATATGCGTAATCGAACAAATATTCATTTTTGGTCAATGGTTTGTGAACGTGAAAGCTGTAATACACCAGCTGTTGGTGATAGTATTCATAGCAAAAGTCATATGTATTTTGATTATGACAAATTTTTTAATACTGGTAATAAATCAGCATCTATATTATCGATGAACAAAATAATTTTGATTTTTATTGGTATTTTTATAAAATCATTTCATTAAATATAAACTTTTTATAAATTCGCAAGGATAAAATACAGAAAAAATAAATAAAAATATTTTTTTTCTAATAATAACAAAAATAAAATGATTCAAACATTTACGTTGAAGAATTGCTTATCTTGTCACATTTATATTTATACTGAAACTTGCTACTTGATAACAGATATATACTTGCATATATTTGTTAAATATAAAAGAAAAATATGTTATTCTATCTATTTGTAATCTTTCAAATTATACATTCAATTTCATGTTTGATACATGATTAGTATATCGAAGAAAAAACAGATTATTTTACAATCTTGACTCTAACTGGAACAAATTCTAGCTAAGTTTCATCTTGTCTAAAATTCGATTTTGCCAAGTATAGACACTGGCAATAATGGAACGTACATGGACAATAACAACAAGGCAGGTATGGGCATTGACAACAAAGGAATAGATATTGCTATTGATAACAAAACGAATTAAATATTGATATTGGTATTAAGGCATGTAGCTAGAAAGATGGAATAGAAGATTTCGGGTATTATAATGTGTCGAAAGCGACATAAAATACAAAGATAATTTAGATAAAGTTTGTTCTTCATCATTGTCAACCAATGATGGATGAATATCAGTAATTATTGTGGTCTGATCGTTGTTCGATTGAGTTATTATATTTTTAATTGAATTTGTTGTAGTTAAATTAGTTAATGATAAATTAAGATAGTTGCTTGCATTAGCAATTGAAATGAAGAGAATTGAAAGATAATTAATCTATGCATTGATGTTTATTATCGAGAACCGATGTTCTTTTCCTACATACATGATAACATTATGTAACTATAATAAATATATCGGTTGTATAATTTCTAGATTTAAAATTTTGTATAACATATTTCAAGAAAAATTTCAATTAGAATTTGTTCTATTATTTTGCTAAAGAGAGCTCATCTAGTCTTGACAACAACGATGACGAAATATTATTACAATTTCTAACAATCTCAAAGAAAAAATGTTTGAAGTAATAAATTGTATTTCATCAAATAAATTTATTCTGTTGTGTTTGAATCCCAATCTATATGATGTTCTACTTATAAACACAAATGTATTATTAAATCCTTTCAACTTTGTCACATTAAATCTTTTTCAAGTAAAATTGTTGTGTTAATATTCTGATGTTGACTATTTTCAATGAAGTCATATATATATATATATAGATCGTCAATCGACATTTTTGATGAACCTGATTGATCAAGATGATCTCAATGTAAAATACATAAAAATTTGAATACAATACCTACTTAACAACCCATTGATTCACTTCAACTCTCAATCTCATTAGCTCATACAGATAAAATTTCATTATGCATTTTGTCAATTAATACATGAACACGTGATGGAGCAAGAATAATATAATCATTGCTCATGGATGTTGCAATATATGAAAGTGATACCATCTCAATAGTATTAACTGGTTTCACAATCGAATTGATTTGAATTGAGTTCAAGTCAGAATTATATTATTCATCAGCTTGATTATCATCTATATTGTTTTTGCAAACTAATCCATATTATATTAGACTGTTGGCATCTAACGCTCCATTGAGTTTTAATTCATTGATTTATGTTTTATTTTCAATGTGTTTCATTATAAAAATAAGACAAGACATTTCATGTTAATTTAAAAATTATTTATAAAAAAATTACAAAAAACAATACATACTTCACGCATAGGAGAAGAATAATAAATCCAACGAAAAAAATTGTGTAATATCATTTCGACATTAAAATTTTGCATCTCGTCAAATTTTCTTTAACAATGTGGTTCAGCTAATATATGTTTATAAAATTCATTTCAAGAATAATTACTATTTATCCTTATTTTAAGTTTACAACTGATTAGTTCAATGTTCATATGATTCAGATAGTTGTTCCAACAATGTTTCATATTGCTGAAAATAGATTCTATATACAAATTTGAACACGGAATAGAAAAAGTATAACAAATTATTTTTTTTTTAAATTGCTATTAGGTTTGAACTAGTATTAAGGATATACGCCCATAATTCATTAGATCTAATTAATTCTTCGTTTTTCTTGTGTGATAATGAAACAGTTTCTTTATCATCTGAAATAGAATTAACACTATCATGTACAAAATATTGATTTGTAAAATTTGATTCATCAAAGTCATTTGTTTTTTTGAAAATATGTAATTTTAGTTGATCGTTTAATTTAATATTTTTCGCTTTCAAATTATCATATAAACATATTATATCATAAAATTCACTATACAATTGATCTTTATCTGAATCGACTGTATGATATAAAAAATCAGAAACAAGTTCAAATTTCAGAAACTGTCCTGTTTTTTCTCAAAAGATCTGCTCACCCTGATTATGTCAAGCGTTCGTTGATTATTTATTTTCTTAAATATGAAATATCATCCCAAGATCAGGAGGTAACCTGATTTGATCGCTTTTTTCCGTTATTGAAACAAGAATCAACTGAGAAAATATTTACGAATGACTTTATCTGCTATGGAATTGACTCTCATGAAAAATTTTCTGTTATTAAAAAATATTTGTTATGTGTCTCAAAATTGATCATTGACAACTCTGACTCTTCTATAACTTTTCCTAGAGTGCTCAGATCGTTTCATTCAGTCCATGAATACAAGTAACATTAATTGAGAATCGATTCGCTTAAATGAGGAATTCTTGTATCTCTTTTTTAAGTGCATTAGATCAGTATGGTAGATGTTTAACTCTCTTATTCCTATCTTTCAGATAGTGTATAAATGTAAAATGATCCTATTAACATTTGAGAGTATTCGAGGTCGAAACATGTTGTTTTTATCTTTACAGGCGAATATGGCTTCATGATATTATATTTCATTTTATATTTTCTTCATTCATAAAGAATGGCGCATCTTATTTTAATACAACTCGTTGTTTTATTTCTCATTACAATATCTTCTACAAAAATAGATGTTAAAACAATACAAAAAGGTTCTCCAAATCCTTATGCTAAAATATTTCTTTATTCTGGTCGTCCAAATCCACGATGGAAATTAACACTTGAAGAATGGGTACAATTAAATCAATTAATACAAACATTACCAAAAATATCTGATGGTAATATTGGTCCTTATAAATTTCATGGTAAATTAGGTTATTCTGGTTTTTATGCACATTTTATAGCTGCTGCAAGTTATCCTGATATTTATTATATAGCTAATAAACGTCAAACAATTTTATCAAATCCTGGTACACATGTAATTTTTAATGATAGACAGAAATTAGTGGGAAAATGGTTTATAGATAGTGCAAGAAGTCATGGTATTCCAATACCAACATTAGTTTAAAATCTAAAATGATTTCTATTTGAATATAACTTATAAACTTTGAAATTTGAGACTGGTATCTTTTATTGAGTAGAATGAAGATAAATTTATTCGTCCTATTTTATATCGAAGCAGGTTAAAATTATTTCACAATGATATACTTTCTTTTTTATTTTTGTTATCATAAAAATCTTGAAAAAGAATATATGAAAAAGAATTAATATTTATTTTCATATCACATATTTCCTTGGTTTTTTTAATTTATTCTATGGATTGTCTTGAAAAAACAGCAATATTTAATGAAACTTATATAGTACTTAGGTGTGACCAAAAGTTCTGGAAACATTAAATAAAAATATAAAAAGATGCAGAGATATTTTTAATTTTATTTTATGAAATATTCGGGATAGTTGCCATGATTATTTATACCCAATTCGATCCTCTCTAACAACCTGTGTTCAGTTTTTTTTAAGTCTTTTTCGAAAAAATTTTTAGGCACCTTGGATACTGCATGGACTTATCATATTTCATTTATTTAATCAATTACACTACATTCGATAGAACTTGTTTGCCAATAGTTACATAGTATCAGGCCTGAGGAATATGGTAGATATGACATTATATTGACGCTTTCTTCTGTCATATAGTTAATAATATTGGATGAGTATGAATTCAACGATGATCGTCAAGCAAATTTTGTACATTTTGAAGCTGATATATCTGTTTGGGTCCATATTTCATTAACAAAAGATTTCGGACAATTTTCAATATAGTACTTGTGACCTACAGTCTTGCCTTTTTCTACACGATGTGTAAAAACAGGACTATTTGGTTTAAAGAATATATCAAACGAAGTTATGGTTAAACTTTGTCTTCATAAACAATAGTCTTTGATGATGCATCTTCAATTTGCCAGTTAGCATCAGATGACTTATGCCTAATCTATATAAAATAAATCCATATCCCATCATTAGTAATGCTAGAACGCAACTGACATGATTGAACAAAATTTTTAAAAGAAATCAAAAATGATTAATTCATGCGGTTTCCAAGATACCTAAACATTTTTGAAGAAAAAGACTTCAAAAGAACTTTTAACAAGTTGCTAGAAAAGATCGAATCTGGTATAAATAATCATGGCAACTATCTTCAATATTTGATAAAATAAAATTAAAAATATCTCTGCATCTTTATATTTTTTTTAATGTTTGCAGAACTTTTGGTCAGGTCTAAGTATTTTAACTTTATTTTTGAAAATAAAGTAATCGCCCTAATCTGCTTTATTTCTAATGTGATGATGTAACAAAAGAAATAATTCTTTGTGTATATATGTTAACATTAGCTTGAATCAGTACTTGCCATGTTAAAAAACAACCTTCAGGTGAATCCTATTCAAATTTATCGAAAATATCTATTGATTTCATCAGTACCTGAATGGAATCAAGTAGATGAATTTTAAGTATTTCGCACGATGTTTTACCCACTAAGTTTGTGATACACTCTACAAATTCATCGTTTTTCAAACTGATAATAGTCTTCAATAAAATAGATGTATCACATTTTTCTTGTTCATTTTTTAATGTATTGAGCAACATCAAATCCAGTCATAGCAGCTCAGTGAACTCCCATTCGCTCTAAACCAACTCATACTCACACTCACATCTAAATTATTTGCGTGTTTTTTTTCTCGCAGTCTTTTCTTATAGTATGATCTCTGCTCAAAATAATGTTCTGTCAAATCAATAAAAGTTGAAATTAAAGCTTGTTATTTGGTCGCATTTATTGTCTTGCACAACTTTGGTTTGGTTTTTGGTGCTCCTAGAGGGAGTGAATTTCCCGAAAGATCCTGCCAAGGAAATACACGGAGAGATGGATCACATGTGGTGCGATACGCAGAAAGGCTAAGTTGTTCGATGTCGCGATCGACCATCGTCCAGTTATAGTCAAAGAAAGGATTATGTGCGTTGCCCAAACGGTCAAAAACACGACGACGTTCTTCAAAGGACAACCGTAACCATGTTCGGAACACTGGGCTATTGCTCATATTTTCAACACCACGGTGAACAGTATAGCAATCCATCAAAGTGATTTCAGCAGGCTGCGGTTGCCATCGATGAGCTTCGCCTGTTTCAGCAACTTGAGCATTCATTTCCCAAAAGAAATCGTGAACTCGCTCATCAAGAGCAGAGAAGTCAAAAGGCTGTATATAATAAGCGGTAGGTAACACATCCGAGACCGTGTAGGTGTGGTTGTTTCGACATTTGGGATTCCACCGCGCTCCCTGGAATCCATCCACATGGCAAGGTGCCTCACGATGAAGTGTGCCTGGTTTCACCCAACGTTGATCAATAGTTAAATATCCGTAATAATCATCATGATGTGGATTGATACTGTGTTCCACATCGATAATACGCTGAATTACGTCAGTAAATTGCGAGAGCGCACGAGGAATTCGGTATTCGTCGCAGTCAGGCATCTTGATAGGCATATCCAACACTCGTACAGCATCTGCCTTTGTGAACAGGGTAAGTTCATTAGTATTGAGTAAGCCAAGGGAAACAGGATATCTTGGAACCAAGAATTCAGACAGAGTCCAAATTGAGTCAATACAACGCAATATTGGGGAAGCATCAGGTAAAGGAATCTCACTAATGCCTGCTTTCAATACAATTGGAGTGTCACTTGGATCGAAAATGGGCACTTCATATTTTTTGCCCCGATAAGAAAACACGTCCATACGCAACAATCCACATTTATTCAAGTCGGCTGGAGATTCCATCGTCGTTTCTTTATTTGTTTGCAAAATATACACAAGAAATCAGAATGAAGGTATTTATGCAAGGAGTGATCAAGACAAAAGCGAAAAAATGTTTATGAATGTGTAATCAATGACGAAAGGAATAATATAGAAAATGTAAAGAGGAAAGAAGAGTAAAGGACAAGCTTATGAAGTGGAGACTCTGTGCCAAAGAGACCAGATAAGTTTAATATGTTAGAAAGGAGGAGGAAAGAGATAAAGTGCATTCAACGTAATAGACTTCAGGTAAGTGTAAATGTTGGCCTGTATGCATGCAACGCTACCCACACACTCTTGAGATAGTGTGCAGATTCTACGTTGGAAACATTTTTTTCAAATTTTGTGTATTTATTTAGTGACGCTCATTTTTTTTTGAGTTTTAGAGTGTTTTTTTCGAGCGCATGCGAAAGAGTCGAAATATAGGATGGTGATGCAAACAGAAATAGAACAGAAAGCATAGTATAATAGCCCATAGAGGCAGTGATGACGAATCAACGTGTTTGTTTTTGCCTGATTGTTCGTTCTTCTGTATCCATACATTGCGAAACCAACGATACCGTGCCGAGGGGAAGGAATAGAACCTTTTCACATTTGGTAATCGGATACATAGAATTATTACGCCATTCCGAGTTTTTTAAGAGATCTATTTATTATGAAACACTGGTTATATCTTGAGATGACGTACTATGTTTGTTATCTTCATATTATTTTCAATAAGTATAAAGTTAAAATTATTTGATGAGATCCGTAACCAAGATCAAAATTGTAATAATGGTTGTTATAGATTCAGCCTAAATTTATCCTTTATTAAATTGAAATTTCAATAAAAAGTTCATAAAAATATCGTTTGATTAAAAGTAAAAACATAACTAAAATTTCAAAGATTATTTTTTTCTATTTTCTTCACATTCACATATACAGTTTTCTCTATGTATGTAATCCAGCTCGATCAAGTCAAGTTCGAAAAAAATCAGTGAAATAATCAAAAAAGATATGGTATATATGAATAATTAAAACAACATTTGCCAGAACTTTAGTAGAATATATTAATTTCTATGTAATAACATGTATAGATTGAGAAACTGATTATCTATCTTTAAAGAAATGAATAATTCTAACATTGTGAACAGACATTCCTACCATGATTGTGTGCATATATTTTATTGTTAACTAGCTGAATGTTTTGTTGTTTTTAGTTAAGTGAAATTCACGTAGTAAACGATTTATTGAAACAATTGATTTGTGTAACAATGATCTGCACTAAAAATGGAAAATTTTGTTTGTTGTTTCTAAGAAAATGTTACGATAAATGAATAATTATCAGAATGATGTGATAGAAGGAATGCTGTATCCACAATTTGTAGGTTTTCTAAACAGAATGATTATGACTGAAAATTTAGTGAAAACTTATACCATAGTACAAATATACGGATTGTAAAAATCATCTTAAACTTCATTTTATTTACCCACAAGAAATAAATTTATTATGATAAAAATTTAACTTGCATTCCTATTTTCATATTCATATTTCAGAATTTGTTAAAGTGCTTTGTAAGAAGTTTTGAGATAACAGTTATTTTTCGATTGAATAAGACTGTAATATTAGTACATATATATATGTTTTTTCTTCCAATATGACTTATGTATAATATGTGAAAGCTCTTGTTTTGATAGATTATTCTCACTAATCTAAAAAATATTATCAATTTCCGGAGAAACATAATCTTGTAATGATGTATTGAGTTGTTGATTTTTGTGTTGATGTGTATAAACTTGTGTTTTTAACTGCTCTATTTCTTTTTTAAATTGTCTAATCTCATTTTGTTGTTCACTTATTTGAGTAATATATCGAGTTAACTGTTCTTTCAATTGTTGATTTTTGGTAATAAATTCAGTAAAAACAGGTCTCATTGATTCAAACGGACAATTAGATAAGTGTTGATTAAGTTTATCTCGTTGTCCCATCCATGGACTTTTTATATCTACTGATGAACAGAATACAATTGTTTCGACATGACCACCAAAATTACCATGTTGTATTTCAATTTGTCCACAAGCTATGCCTTCAATTCGAATTTAATCGAGCATTTTATGAATTGAACGATTAACCTGTATAAGAAAGTTGATAGAATGAGACTCCTGACAATTATAACAAATATTGTGTGTCTGAATCCAACTTGTGATACATTCAAAACAAAAGATTTCCTCACATTATCGGTACATGACTGTCATTCTTTTTATTTTTTCGTTTATGCTCATCTAAAACATAATTTTAACTAATACTGGATGGTGAAAAAATTTTGCAACATTTCATGTTTTACACATATTTCAGTTAAGATAAAATATTAAATTTACTTATAGATGATGTTTAATTCAATTCTGCACAAACTTATATTTAAATCAATTTAAAATAGTAGAATTCAGGTTTTAAACATATACTTGAAAATCTAATTGTCAGCTCTTTTACAATGATTCATCTACTTTCTATCATTTTTAAGGATTGTTTTTCGAGCAAATAATAACGAAGAGAAAACTTAACGATTTTCGAAATACTGTTTTGTTAAAAATTCTGTCTCATAGAACAAACGAATGTATAATATACAAGTAGTCGATTGAAACTTTAAAGAGCTGTCTTACTGTGAATTATTTATTATAAGTAAAATATTTACTTGTATAGAAAAATTAATTTAATAAAAGAATGTATAGTAAATACATGTATTTCGTAGTATCATACTATTTGAATCAGAAAAATGTTGCATTATATTTCTATATAGCTTCTATTTCAGCTATTCTAATCAAATAACGATCTATTTCAACTTGCCATATTGGTCAAATACGTTAAAACATTACTATATCCTCAAAGTCTATGGAGCTCTTATATGAAGGAAATGACAATATAATAAAATTATAAGTGATTTTTTTTTTTTTTTTTTTTTTTTTTTTTATTGTGCTCTTTAATGTAACACTCGGAAGTGCTTACACGGTATAAAAAAAGAGGTGATTAAGGTGTTTGAGAGTTAAGCTGAAGCATATAAGCAATAGGCCTTGTCTCTTTTCTGATATTCATAGTTGACTGACTCATCTTTTGCATGTGTTAGGGGAGAGACGATAATGAGATAGAAAAAAGAGAAAGAAAGAAAGAGAAAAAAATAAAAATAAAAGGAAAAAAGCATAGATTAATAATGGTATTAAAAAAGTAAGCTACATCAAATGTGTGAGATACCACAAGAAAGATTACGCTTAAGCAGTACAGAGTATGCACATTAACATGACGTGCTGGTAAAAACGTACGGCAGAAAGAAAGAGAAAAAAGAGGGGAGAGGGAGAGATACCCATGCCGAAGGTGAAGGATAAAAAAGTGAGAGAGGATCGCACTAAATTTGTTTCTTTTAAATACACACTGCCTTTCTACTCAGTTACAGTAAACAATAACCATCGCAAAAGCACTGATTCATGCTTCTGTATCAGATGTTTCACACGATTTCTCCGAAAAAACTGTCCGAGATGATCAGAGTCTCTTTTATGGAAGTTGTCCCAGTAAAAAATATCATTGTAAAAAAGTGAATGACCAAGATCTGTTGTGTGAATATTTTTTAGTCTTTTATGAATGTACTTTTTTATATAGAAATTTAGTGTCTGTTCCTTAGTTATTGTGAATAGATTACGTGCTGACGTGAATGGACATCGATGTATTAATCTAAGAGCAACACGATACTTCCGCTGAAATAATTGTTGCTGAGATTTTGGCAAAAGTGGGAAGAACGGGAACATCCAAGTAAAATGAGGAAATGAATAAGCGAAGAAACATTGTCTAAGTGCTTTCGTTGATATGCATTGATTGGCTTTCAGCCATTTAAGTTTGCCTAGAGTCCTTTGGATATTACTTAAACATCTATCTACTGTTGGTTTTAGGGATAGTTTACTTGTCCACGTAAAACCGAGATATTTAAATTCATTTACTACCTCGATTTTTTGTCCGTTCATCTTTAAATTTAATTTCGGTTTTTCTATTTGTGTATAGAATAGTTGAGCAACTGATTTCGTTATATTGATGGGCTGCTTCCATTTTTTAGAATATTCAAATATCTGATCACATACCCTTGTTCCTTCTCTTTCTAAGTATTGAAGCATCGGTTCTAGTTTCACTTCAATAGGAGGACTTATAATTACACATAGATCATCAGCAAAAATATGACTTGAATGAGCACCAACGTACTGAACTAGATCGCTGTGGTACACGATAAACAAGTACGGACTAAGGCTACTTCCTTGCGGAAGTCCAATATTTATATCGAAAGTTTTTGATGTCTTTTCTCCAAACATTACACATGCTTTCCTGTCTTTTAGCCAAGATAGTATCATCTTTAACATACTAAGGGGCATTCCTAGTCTCCATAGTTTTGTGAGTAGGCCAGCGTGCCACACTCGGTCATACGCTTTCTGATAATCTACATAGATAGCTGCTGTTGGTATATTGGCTGCCATATTGTTTTTTATTTCTTGATAAATTGACAAAACTCTAGTAGGTAGGAGACATCTAGGTCGAAAACCTGATTGTTCTACTGGGACTAGTTGATTTTTTTCTGCCCATTCTCTTACTCTACTGAGTATTATTTTCTCGAAAAGTTTGGAATGTGTTGCTAGCAAAGAGATAGGACGAGTTTGATCACATTTCGGTACCCCTGCTTCCAGTTTATTTAAGGTAATTATTTTAGCAATCTTCCATTCTTCTAAATATCTGCCTTCTCTTAACCATTCATTGAAACACTTAACAAGACAATCCACATACCCTGGAGGTAATTTCTTTATCATGAAGTTCGATATCTGATTGACTCCCGTTGATTTTTTCGGCTTTAAAGTTCGGATTAATCTCTTTATCTCTGCTGTGTTAGTTTTCTCCATTTGTTCCTTACAGTGTGAAAGCATCTTCACTACCTCCTCGTATTCATTATCCACCTTCAACTCTTGTGTATCATCGTAATTTATTGGAGGTGCTCTGAACTGTTCTTTATAGTACTTATGTAATTCTTTTATGATTTCGTTCTGTTCTGATACTATTATATTATCACTCAATAGTTTATGGATTGGTAGCGTTCGCGGCCTGTATATACGAGAGAGATACGACCAAAACATTTGGTCTTTATTATCATGTGTTTGTTGGATTGTTGTTAAAAAATTCTGCCATTGGAATGCTTTATATTTTCCTATCTCCTTTCTTACTTCCCTTGATAGAATTCTTACAAGTACTCTTATTTCCTCGCATTCCTTCCCACTTTGACGTTGATGATAATACCTATTTCTTACTTTTCTTACTTCTTTTAGTTTATCGATAATGTAATGAGGTAGGGTAGGTCTATATTATTCTTTCTGTTTCAACTTTGTAACTCTATTCTTCAACGCTGCTAAAAATCGTACATATTGGCAGTACCATTCTTCGATATTGCTACGCTTTTGTTCTTCCTCCCAAAAAGTCTGAATCAATACTAGAATAGCCTCAAAAGCTTTCCAGTTGGTGTGCTGAAATGAGCTCTTTGTATCAAAGGAAATACTATTACATGACAGTACTATTGGCCAGTGATCACTAGTTCCTACTTTTAGTGTTTCACCAGAAATAGCAGTCGAATTGGCGAAAGTAAGATCTATATTGCGCAAGGAGCGTTTTGATGTATGTGAGGTGGTTGGTATGTAAGTGAGATTATTCTCTTCAATCCATTCTTTCAGATTCGCTCCTCTTTTATCTGTTGTTGGGCTGTCCCATTCCCTCACGGCTGCGTTAAAGTCACCAGTTATTATAGTATCCTTCATGATAAAAGGAGTGATGTCATTCAAATTGCGCTTCTGACTATTAGGCCAATAAATGCCGATGACGCGAACTGGTACTGATAGACCTAAGACATCCACTATTACTGTATTCGGTATGCTTGTCTCTATACGTGATGCTTTTAAATGTTTTCCTACTGCAATACACACTCCTCCACTATGATTAGTCCCTTTTTGGTAAAAAAAGTTGAAATGTGGGATTTTATTTGTGTTCCATAGTTCACCTACTTCAGTGAATACACATATCGGAACTTCTATTTTAAAAACTAGTTCTATAACTTCGGGTGCTCTTGTACCCCATCCCTCTACATTGTAACATAGGAGTTTTAATGCTTCCTTGCTACTATTGTTCGTGTTTATATTATTTCTCTTCTCCCACTGATTTAATATCGAGTTTAAGGATTTATTTGAATACCATTCTTGCAAAACATCTAAAACGAACTTCTGATTACCTACTGAAAAGTTCCATTGATTTAGAAAGGTTAAAGCTTGAACTAATGGATTAACAGAGTATGACTTTCGCAAGAGAAAAGGCAATGCAAGCGGATCAAGCGAAAATTCTAAGCTACTTATGATTGTTTTGTAATTGATGAAGTCCCACTGTTGCTATTTTTCGATGTTGTTGATTTCTTGTGAATCGGTGGTGTTTCCGCACGTTTGCGTCTTATTGTATAGTCGTCACGTAAGGACGATTTAAGTTTACCCAATTTAGTAAGAATAGATTGAAGGCCTTTTGACGATTGAAGCAATTCCGGTTTAATCTGCCCTACTACAGGCCATAATGTATGCTCGATCAGTGATAGTATAATCTCCATCAAATTGTCTATCGTTGTCTGATGTAATTCTGAATCCAATGCTGCTTGATTCACCTTGCCCTCGATTCGTTCCAATTTCTCTTCCACTCTCGTATTACTTTCGCGCATAGCAACTAGATTTTCATTTATGACAGTTAGTACTTTTATTGTATCTTGCTCCTCATCACGACGTGATCCTGTTGTTATTCGATTCCACGCATTTTGTTGTTGGTGATTAGGTTTATTCTGTTCATTGAGCGAAGGAAATTCATGATCTTTAGTATTGAAGTCTTGTTTTTTCAAGTAATCTTTTCTTTGTAATTTTCCAGATTCTATCGCTTTATTGACGTCATCCTTTAGATCAGCACGGTATTGTCGAATAACGAGACATTGACTGTCCAGTGAGTGATGGTCCCCATCGCATTGTACACATTTTGGTATATTCGTGCATGTGTGCTCTTCTCTTCTTGTTATTTCTTTTAGACAAATCCGACATCGTTGAATATTTGTTTCACATTGATCGCGAATATGTCCTATTCTCCAACAACGGGTGCAATAGGTCATTCGATTTCCAGATAAGAAGGGTGTTATAGATAACCAATGATTGCAAATTGAAATTCGACCAAGTTCAAGAGCTGTATTATATTCTGTCAAATCGGTGACAGTGAATCTAAAATCGTTTGATTTTCTTTGATACGCATAATGAATTTGTTTAATATTATCCGCTGATGTAATCGTACGATTAATTTCATCTTTAACTGTTTCAATTTCTAATTCAATTGGAACGTATCGAACCACTAATGCAAAGCAATCTGGAATATATTTTGGCTTAATTACTGTAATAGGTATATTTTTAATTATCGCTGGCCAGTTTTCAGTTGTCACTAAAGTCATGTAGTCGTATTTGTTGTTTACTCCCAATTTCAAACGTTTACCGGACCAGCCGACTAATGAGAATTGCTGAATTATAACATTATGTTCTTTGAAATATTTTTCGATTATATTTCTAGCTTCGAACGCTGACGGTGGTTTATATGAACTTGTTGCTTGTTCGAATTCAATGAAAAAACATGGTAAATTGGAAGATATAGCTCGTCTTAATTGATCAAATGGCAGTGATATCCGTTGCTGTTGATTACCTGTTGCCTTATTTCCTGTTTGTTTGGTATTATCATTGTTCGTTTTGTGTTGTTTTGGAGCTGAACTGATGGATCCATTACTATCATTGAGAGGTCTACTACGTTTCGGAGTTGATGATTGATAAAGAGTACCTGTTTTAACCTTCATAATCGATGGAATTTGCTGTTGGTTTTGACTCATTAAACCATTAGATTCTGTTGGGAGAGATTGTTGTTGTATAGTTTTTGCCCGTGTGAATTCCAAAAATTGATAAAAGTCATTTAACATCTGTGGATTTTGTGCTAGCGAACGAAGTAGATCATTTTGTTGTTGTTGTACATTATAATGATTATGATTCATAACTGCTTGCGGGTTTTGAAATTGCAATTGTGGTGGTCCGCAAGATGTATACTGCATGTTCATACCCCCCTCATTTGAATTCGGATCGATTCCATTAGTATAATCGATATTCATTATGTTCTTTTCAGCTAATTGAGAGTAGTTTAAGGACATATACTTGCTTCTCCGTTACCACGGGAGAGCACAAGATAAGAAAGTATGTTATAAAACGCACAAAAATGCGTCTGTTCTCCACTGATACAAAAGAAGGAAATGATTATAAGTGATCATCTAGGAAAACAATTTTGTTTGAATATTTTTTACATAATCAAATAATATTGGTAGGTATATGAATGCACTTTTTCTAACATTCTTATTATCCGGCTTATTGTAAAATGACATAGAGATAAGAGAAAAAATAAAATATTCAATGTCTATTGATGTTAATATTAGGTATAATCCAAAGTCAAAAATTTCTATGCAACAGAACAAAATATTCCAGGATTATAATTGTGATGATCCTAAACGAGAGTATAGCCCCATTTATCTTGACATAAACGATTGCAAACAGCAGACTTACGATCGTATATGAGCCGTGAATCACCTGTTTGGTAGAAAGTTCTATGGTCTGCATCTACTTATATGCAATCATAAGATTCTCTTATGAGTCGTCATGATTGAGCGATTACATTGTTCAGTACGTGCCCACAAGGTACTGTATTCGAATTTTGGTATCATCAGCCATGGAATGATTCCAGACAAGTCACTAATGACTGTTTGTCTCAAATCATTCATCCGACTGCATGCCGATTACATTATGTCATACAATATAATTTTCATGGCGACTATGTTGCTAGCCAGTATGTATGAGAATCTCAAGTGGCTGAGCGAGAAAAATACTGCATTACGCTAGCTTTCTATCCAGAACTGCAGCTAGTTATAGCTATAGGAAAAATATCAGATTTATAAAACTGTTCTCGAGTGTCATCCTACGCTGGAAGGTAGCTGAAAGGTAAGGGTATTTTTCTTCTTCTCTCGTGGTAATTAGAATTAGGTAGTTCAATATTATTTTTAACCTTCAAAATTCTTTGGTAGTCTTTTCTAATAAAAATTGATCTGTTGATTATTACAGTTTTTATAAAAGGAACTGATATGGAGCTGTCTAAATCTACAAATGATACGTGCTGATTTCGTTTCTTCTTATTCTCTTTACTATCATTCTTTCGATGATGATACTTATATCTACTACTTCTTTTTTCTTTCCTGTCATATATGGCATTATTGGATTTTTCACTTGGTTTTTTTCATTCTCTCTTTATTGATAGTTCCAGAATTCCTTGTTGTACTTAGGATGTTTCCAATCTTTGATAATTCAGATTCTCTTTGTTTATCACTCTATATATAATTACTCTTCATTAGTAGTCTGCAGTTCCTAAAAATACTCGAAACCATCGTTTTCGAGTACCAAAAATGAAAAAAAGCGGTTTCATTTTCGAGATTGTTCATGTTTATCCTTTCATCAAATGCAATTCCTTCACATAATGTAAAAGAAAAGTGAAAGAATGAGAAAAAACACTGTTGGTTTTTTTTCTAGTGTAGTATTATTCATATTATCACCCGAGTTCCATTTTTTAGTCACAAAATATGAAATTAACTTTAAAAAATAAATTATGTTTGTTCATTCATACTGCATATATAAGTATCCATTAAAATATCTATTTGTTTGTAGTACGATTATGAATCAATATTTTATATGGATAGAAAATTTCATTGTAAGCGAAACCACATAAGAGTATGAAGATAAAGATGATACTAGTTAGCATTAAAAAAAATTTCGGCTCCATTTTTTTGGAATCGCAGACCTCTACTCCTCAGTTGTGGTGGAGATAGAATCGAATAAACATTAGGTTGGGATTGAGATCTTATAATGTGGCAATTCATTCGACATTTTTATTTCATTTTTGATATAAGACATTAGAATGGATGATTGCATAATGGTTAACCGCTGATCTTCTCACGCTGTGTTTATTTATGAAAAAATGAATCAATGTTTCAAACAATACCTATACTTAAGTTGATTGATTGAATGTAACTTTATTGGTATTATCATTAAGTGTTTCTACTAAAAATCATCTGATATAGTATTTTATTAATAAAGTGTAAACGATAGAAAATATTTATGAATAGAAAAAAATATATAGCATTTTATGCAGGCGCAGTGTAAGTAATTTTCAAGTATGGTAAGGCTTGACCATATCGATAGACAATGTATTCATGGTATTCAAATCCAGTACCATGAACAGAATGATAATTAAGTGGTGCTGCTCTAATTGAATTGTCTGTTTGTGTTTGTGCAGATTCAATACCTAACACAACTTTATTATAAAAAATAACGCGACGTTGTGTCTTTGGATCAGGTGGTGCATATTTATTCGATTTTCGAGGATCATCAGCAAAATAGGCACCACTTCCTAAATAGAACAAAAAAACTTAAATTAAAATCTCAAAAAGAGATGAATATTTATATGATAAACTGTAGTTACTCCAAGTTATATATTCTGAAACATATAAATCTGAATTCTGTATAGCTAACAATTGCAAAAAGAATTTTGCAATAAGGTTATAAACATACCCCATGCTCCACTTTTATAGTATCGATCATCAAATCCTCTATCAATTATTCCTTGAATTGCTTCACCACTGGTACCATGAAATAATTCTCTTTCTTTCGGATCATTACCAGGACATTCTTTTGCTATAGTTCGTTTCATATATTCATACAATGCTTCAATATTTGGGTTTTTTATTTGTTCAATTGATATTATATTTGCACCAGATATCTTTTTGATTTCGGTTACAAGATTTTGATAGAGTAGTGTAGATGATGGATACGGTACGAGAACAGCATTATATGTTGATGGAGGATTTGGAATAAATGAAAAGGGCGTACCGATTTGTGTCCATCCTCTTGATTTCATTTTTGCAATTCGTTCAGTAACTGTTCCTTTTGTATTTGGTCCATTTTCACCATCAATTGGTCGTAAAACTTGAAAACTTTTATTTTGAATATTTTCAACAATTGTTTCAAGTTGAATTGGATATGTTCCACCTGTTATATCAACACGCATACCTAAATCTTTTGTATATCCACGTTCTAATGATAAATTACTAACATCAAAATCAATCCGATCATGTGTTAAAGCAATATGTGGTTCAATTAAATCCATTGTGAATGGACCAGTCTTTGTATTTTCATCTATTAAAAGTACATAACGCCAATCTTGTCTCCATGATGTTGCTGTAATTCCATAACCATATAATGCATCTAAAAAAGCTTCAACATCGAAATTTTTTGATTGTGGTAAATGACAATCAAGATCTGAAGGAACAAAATCTTTATGTAACATTGGAATACCAGATGTTTGTTTTTCTATCCATTGATTTGATGGTACATTCTTTGGTTGTGATGAATAATTTCCAACAACCCAATCACGAACAAAACCACCTTCTAATCGACAATAAAACTGACATACAGCTATCCAAGCAACTACTTCCATGCGTGTTTCACGTGTGGCTTTGGGACCTTTCAGACTTTTCCAAATATCAACTGATGTTCGATCTGGATCAGTAATATTGCCAATTTTGACTTCCATATCACGGAATTTATCACGTATTTGTGGTTTTAAAACTCGCGGTGAAACTCCTAAAATTCAAACAATCTTTTGTAAAATCTCTTAACATTACATTGTTACAAACGTGTTCTTTTTGCTTAATCAAAAAATTCATAAATTTCTTTCAACATACCTGAATTTGGATCTCGAATAACAGCACACGTACGTAGCCAATTTTCGAATGACTTAAATTCTTGACGTACTGCTTGGTTTTGTGAATCAAGACCTTCGACAGTGACATCAATTGTTCCATTATTCTTATGCATTTTTGTTCGTACTTTAACTTGATGCTCAGATTCCCAACGCCATCGTAATGGACCAAACAAATCACCTGGCATACTTGTCACACTCGCTAAATTTCTCTTTAGATTATCATTAGAATCAGTTGGTGAAAATGGTAATGTAAAATTTAATGTAGTCACTAATTGTTGTCGAACATAAAGTTCTGCATTAAGAATATGACCAGATGGACCATGAAATATTAATTTTCCATTATTAATTTGAATTTGTGCATGTGCAAATCGTTGAATTGTTTGTTGTAACAGATTGTTAGTTTTTAATGTTTGTTCTTCTGTTGCACTCAATTTTAATTCACGGCTGAAAATATATTCTAACCATGCTGATTCAACTTGTCCAACAAATGATAGAATAGCTGATGAACGTACGGCTGTTAAATAACGAACATCACGAGCTAAAACTAATGATGCTGGTAACGCGCCTTTATTTCCAGTTCTTAATGTTGATGTTCGATCAATAACAGCTATGGCAGATGCTTCATCTAATGAATCTTGCTGTTCGCTATTTGATGTTCGATGAGGAACATTATATTTGACATATTTTTGTGTTTTACCTTGAAGAATTTTTTGAGATGCATAAACTTTATCAGAAAATCCTTTTAATAAAGCTTTAGCTATATTTTCCCAATTGCCTGATGATACTTGAGCAAGTTCACGAAATTCATCAGATAGACTGAAAGCTTTTTCTAAATTTTTATATCGTCGTAATGCTGGTTTAATCACATGTGTAACAGCAGATAATCCTTTAGCAGTACAAACACGATCAAGATTAAATTGTTTTGAAGGTACTGCATCACGAACTAATAAAATTGTATTCATTACTTGTAAAAGTGTCATAAAATCGCCTTCAGAACGTTTATATTCAGGTGGAATTGATTTAAGTACAGTTGATGTATTAAGAGTAGATAAAATTGATGATAAAATAATTAAATCACGACCACAACGATATCGTTTTAATGCAGCATGGACAGCTTTGGACATGGGTAAAGAGCTAAAATCAGGTAATTTGGCAATTGCTGCACCCAAAATAGTGAAACGTTCATTGGAAGATTTATCAATAAGTTCTAAATGAGATAATAAAGATTATTTTTTATTAAAAAATTTTTTAAATTCTATAAATATAATTTACCTAAACGTTGAAGTTGTTTAATTGCATCATCAATATATTCTCGTTTTGGTTTATCTGGTAAATATTCTTGAAATTCTCTTAAACTTAGTTTTAATTGAGATTTTCGTAATGCAAATTCAATATTGACTAAATCTGATTGACATATTTGTGGTACTGGATATTTTCGTTGCTGACCTAGAACATTTACATCTATATATATAAAGAAGAATGTTTGTCTGTTTGTTCGTCTGCTCGCTATGCATTCCGTCCCTGTAAAAGCTACTATCACCAAACGGGGTGCGCGGAAGGAGCTGGGTGAAATTTCATCGCGATCAATACAGATCGAAATTCTGATGAGTCTGTTCGCAATGTATTTAGTCATCGTGAGAGATAGCGTCAAGGAACTATTTGCATCAGTTCCTTGATTGCTGAGAAAAGTCGGCAGAGTGATCGGAGGTGAGAGGGGGAGGTGTGCATGAAACTTCATCCAAGTCGTAAGAGACTGTGATTTTACTCACTTTCTAATCAAATGACGCAGTTCAATGTAATTTTGAGAGTGATCGTATCCAAAGTGGATGTGAGTGAGAATGTCAGCTTGAGCCCGATGAGAAGAGTCTCACTGAAGTTGCCTTATGCACGACGGGAAAAGTTCTGTGAAAGATACCCCACCCACAGCGGGGAAAGCTCTGTAGCAGAGGTTTCAGGTACGATGAAAAAAGTCCTATGAAAGAGGTATCACGCACGGCGAGAAGAGTTCTATGGCGAATACCTAACGCATAGCAGGAATAATCCTGTTAAAGATACCTGACGCATACCGGTAAAAGTCGTGTCATAGAGGTTCCAGGGGTGACGAGAAAATTTCTGTTGCAGATGGCTCAGCCACAGCGGGAAACAGTCCTGTAAAAGACGTGTTATGTATAGCAGAAAAAGTCGGGTGGAAGGTACAAAACTTTAATCATATTCTCTTTGCAGTGGGTACCTCCTCTAGTATATATAAAAAGAAGAATATTTGTCTGTCTGTTCGCTTCTAACTCAATGACGGTAAAAGATAGCGTCACCAAACTTTCCACAATGCTTCTCTAGGTCCCAAAGAAGGTCGATGAGGGGTTGGCATGATCATCGGGGTGTGGAGTGTGGGGTGTGGGTGAAATCTCACCCAGACAGTGGTGTAATAGCTAACATTACCAAACTTTTCACGGTGCTTTTCTGGGTCTAGAGTGGAGTCCGGTGTGACCAACCATTTTTAGTCACGGTTACGTCACAGTCACGGGTATTTGCTCATAACCACGGTCTTTTCTACTAATTTGTTAAAACTATTCCCTTTTTTTCTTAACAAATAGGTATTATGTCAAAGTTCCGATACATCGATCGCGCTTGTGAAACAAACAAGAATATGTTGCTGCGGAAAGTAAGAAAGTAAAGATTTTCATACTCAATTATGAAATTTAGCTCAAAAAATGAATATTGAACATTTTGACTTCAGTTTAAAGGATGATTCCGTGACTAACTTTCAGTCACGGTCACGCCGGACACTGGTCCAGAGGTAGTTTTGGAGAGTGCAATTACCATTCACAGGAGTGGGAAGAGGGTGTTTGGGTGAGATTTCACCCAAGTCATATTGCAATGAAGTTTGTGTCAATTTTCCGGAAATTTAGTGAATTTGTTATGATTCTAAAATTAGTCATTTCGCATCGATAATTCTTTGGTCAAAATGTGAAAACCGAAGGTTTCTAATCGATATATATAAAGAAGAATGTTTATCTGTCTATCTGTTTGTCTGTTCGCTATTCATTTGGACACGGCATGACCAACTGTAAAAAGATTTTGCACAGAATACCATTTCAACCAGAGGAACAGGACATTTTAGGATACTCGAAAAAGACTGACAGAATGTGTAAAATGAAGAACAGTTATATGAATGAAAATATCCATCGAATGAAGAAGGCAACAAGTGAGATAAAATTCCATTTCTCATAACTTATATAATTTATATATAAAAAGAAGGAATTTTGTCTTTTTTTTCTGTTTTTTATACATTCGGACATCGCATGAGGTAGTGGTGTCAAGCTTTTCATAACATACTCATAGGTCCCGAGGAGGATCGAGAGGGGTAAGGATAACTGGCGGGAGAATTGGGGTGAAACTTCACACAGGTTATGATACGTTCCAATCTTTACGAATCTTTCAGAAACATCAGAGCATTTGCTGCAATTTTTAGAATATCCACCTCCTACTGTCACTTTTTTTGCATTGAGTATTAGTATAAAGTTTGGCAATAGGCATTAATTAAGTGAAAGACACTCACACCCCACATTATTTGCTGAATTATCCGATTTAAGAATGGTTGTGAGTGTATGCACGGCGGGGACATGTAGTAATAATAGATGAAAATGTCATAAGCAAGCCTTCTACATGTCTTCTGTCGTTTCCTGACACGCTAAGTTTTCATCATGGATATTTCCCGAGCAACGCCGAGTACTATCACTAGTTTAACTTATAATTTAAAAAAAAGTTTTTTTTAATTTACCGGGTGGATAATCATATAAAGCATAGTATTCACCAGGTTGTGTTCGACCAAGACGACCAAGTCGTTGTTTTCTTGTAGATTCAGCAGATTTTGTTTCTTGTAATTCAGTTCTTTCTAATTCTAAACTATAAACTGGCATATTAATTACACCAGTATCAAGAACATATTTTAAACATGGAAATGTTAATGATGTTTCAGCAACTGTTGTAGAGAAAAAGACACTTCCTTGTTCAATATATTTTTGTTGATCAATAGCCGATTGAGATTGTATAAGAGGATAGGCAACAATAGCACCTTTTGTTATTTTTTTTAATAATTGACAATTTTCATGTGTATCTTGAGTTGAATTAACAAAACATAATATTTGATCATGTCGAGTACGTTGACTATAGAGTTGTTGGACAAGATCAAGAAGATTTTCATTAGGTACAGGATGAACAGTAACTGGATAAAGTGTTGATAATGATACGAGATCAAATGTAGCTAATGAACAACCAGGAATTTTTTTATATAATGTTGGAACTGATGCATCTAAAGTAGCAGATGATATAATTACTTTCATTTTTCTTTTCAATTGTGGATCTAATTTTAATAATCGTGCAAATAAAGCTAAACATAAATCAATATTAATTGAACGTTCATGAACTTCATCAATAAAAAATATAACAGATTTTTTTACATTTGTTTTATCTGTTATAAAATTTTTATCATTTAATAAGCGTTCTTTTAATAAACCATCAGTTAAATAAAGAATTTTTCCTTGTATATTATTCTCAGCACCACTTACTGCCCAACCACTAATATCATCATTGACCATAGAATTTACACGTTTAGATATTAAAGTACATGGTAAACGTCGAGGTTGTGTAACAATAATCTTATCATAACCAGCAGCAACTAATAAAGCAGGTAGAAGTGTAGACTTACCTAATAAAAAAAAGTACCATTTATTTATTCAAAGTTTCTATTCTGATATATTCTTTAAGAAAATATTACTTACCAGAACCTGTTGCTGTTTCAATAGTTATTACTGTATTAGTTTCAATCTTGTTTAGAAGATCTAATGATGCATTGAATAAAGGTAATTGTGCCAAAAAACAATGATAAAAAATCATTAAACATTGTAATAGAGAACAAATCATTTGAAAATGTTTCAATTCATATCCTTTATAATCCTTATTATTTTTTAATATATTTTTTATATTTTCAATATGTTTATTTAATGTTAAAATTGATTCTTTTGTTGGAATAGTTTTACTTGATTTTTGTTGTAAGAAAATATGTTCATGAATAAATTCATTAAGAGCATTTTGTTTTATTAATTCAATATCAGATGAAAATGTTTCTTTTTTTATATAATCATTGGTTAAGTCAGTAATATCTTTTCGAAATTGTTGTGATGAATTTTGAATACAACGATCAATAAGATTTTTTAATTTATCATTAATATAATTATTAAAATCTTCAATATAACCATCATATTTTTGATTAATTAATTTAATTATTGAATTGTAATAAGGTTTCCAATGGATAGAATTTGTTCGATCTACTTGACGAATTGTTCTTAATAAAAATTCTTTATTTCTATTTGTTCGTTGTTTATAATAAGCTTGAGTTGATTGAACTTGTTGAACTAAATTTTCTATTCCATCAAAAATATTTTTCATTTCTTTATGATGAATAGGAAAACCACGAAGAATTATTTTTCTAATATAATCATGATCAAATTCAATTAATGGTACACTATCTTTAAAATATTCTTTTAATGAATAATCTAATTTTTTCAATGTATTTATAATTAAATTGAATTTTAAAAGTGTATCTTGATTAGATTTTGGAATTGTATATTCAAGAGTAGATATATTTTTCGCAGTTTGTTTAATTAATTTTTCTTGTTCAGTTTTTGTATTTAATTCATATTGCAAATTTTCTAATTGATCCATTGTAGCATTCAATGTTACTTGGCTGATTGCATCTTGTTCACTTGAATGTTTTAGTTGTTCGTCAAATTGATTTTGTAATGAAGTTAACTTTTCTTGTAATTGTTTATTTTCCATTTCTAGAGCAACTTTAGCTTGTTGGGTTGCATCATCTTGTTTAGAACGATTACTTGTTTCGGAAACGTGATTAACTTCTAACTTTTCTGATACATTTGTAGATTCATCTATGCGTTTATCAATGAAATCATTAAGATTTGGTACTGGTATATCAATAGTAGGATTAGGTTCAACTATTGGCAATACGACATTGTCTAGAAAAATAAGATATATGATATATCAAAATTATAGGTCTTCTATACAATACAGAAAAAAAAATTAAATTCATCAGATACTCGGATATATAAATTAAATAATTAGCTCTCTTTTGAAATAATTTCCTTGACTGTAGTCAGAGTCTTAATCCTGAAATTGACAGTGTGTTTGTGTGTTTGTCTGCATTGCTGATATGGTTCGTTTTATTCAACCAATCAAAATGCATCCTCGATAGAACTCATAAATACTCAAGTGGTGTACTATGGGGATACGTTTGAGTGCTCCACTACTATATTATAGAGGTATCCTGGAGTTCTCAAGTACTATATTAGGAGGGTACCCTTAGGAGCGTAACTTGTTTACTATGGGGATACTCTTAGACTTCAGCTGCTATACTATAGGTACCCTTGTGTCCTTAATCTCTATACGTGGGGCGTGCCCTTGTTCCCTTATTTGTCGTTAGAGTGTAAATCTCGAAATTGGTTGTATGTTTCTCCGTATGGGAGACTGCAGCTAATCAGATTTCGGAACTGTAATATTATTAATCTTTTTGTTTATAGGATAAAATGGTAGAAAATTTTGATATATCCCATAGAAAGAATGAATCTCTCTTTTTACCTTGTGTAGTTGTTGCTTGAGAATCATTGTTCAAAAGATCATTTAAGTTCCAAGTACCTAAATTATTGACTGATACACTGGAATATGTTTTATCATCATCATCATCTCCATCATCCGTTCCATTTTCATTTGTTGATGAATCAGCCCCTAATTCTGTTGGATTATTTAATTCATCATCTGTTGTTGTAATACTTGATCCAGTTGTTGATTTTGATCCAGTCAATTGTTCTAATCGTTTAGTTGATAATGGTATTGGATTAAAATTATTAATCATTTTAAAATTATCTAATACTTTAATTATATTTTGATCATTTGGTGTATTTGCAATTAATTTTGGTATCCATCGTATAAAACCTAAGATTGTTTTATCATTATTTGTTAATGTAAATGTATATAGATTACATTTAATAATTTTATTTCCATTATAATCAAGATCAAAATTACAATTAATATCGACATATCGTCGTCTATAATTCATAGCATCATCTAATAGAGTATTTCTTTTTGAATCACACGTATACCAACAATTTAGTTTTATTTGAAATTTACTATTATACTCAGATGGAAGAATTTTGGAATCTAATGATGGAATATCTGTTTGAGATGTTTGTTTTGTATCATATTTAACAAACATTAATTGCCAAACACAATGAAGATCAAAATTAGCTACACTCGATCCACGACATCGAATCCATGCTGAACTATCTTGATTTGATGGATTTGGTTCTTGATTTTTACCACTACGTAGAAGTATTAGAAGGTTTACATTATATGTACCTTGTCGAACACTCAAATAGGTTGTTGGATTAAATGATTGATTATTTCTTTCTGCTATTAAAGCATTAGATAAAGTATTATGTTCACTCATAGTAAATTCTTCCCATTCATGTCCTTTGACTGGTTTATATTCCCAAATACAATTATTTGGTGTTCGATCATGACAATCTAGAATAGGTTCAGTGGGTAAAGGAACATATAATGTATTCATATATGTCGTTATGAGATAATCATTAAAGAAATCTTGTATTGCTTGATGATTTTTACCATTTTGTACTGGCGTTTCACCAAGTTGATTTCTTAAAAAATAATTTGCTCCTTTACTAATTAAATATTTGACAGTTTCCAAATTATTGTTAAAACATGCGGCATGTAATGCTGTGGAAGCAAACTTGGGATCAGGATTGTACGGTAGAGTACGAGTGTTCTCTCGATTCGTATCACTATCATTTATCAAAGCAAAAGCCATTTCACTTTCATTTCGAGCATTTACAGAACATCCACTTGTTTCAACTAAATGTCGAACTAAACGAAGATGATCATTTTTTGCAGCTGAATATAATAATGTTGTACCCCAAAAGCCTAGCTTATCTTTATATTCTGGATAACGTGTGAGAAATTTATCAACTGTTTGTAAATCTCCATTCAGTGAAGCTGGATAAGCTCGTACAGCTAATAATAAACCATTTAAATTATGTTTAAATGAGTATAGAATATTAGCTGTGATCATTTCAGTGAATACTTGATTTTCAGAATCGAAATGATATTGATGTAAATGTTGTTCAACATACTTACAACATGGAGTTGATAATTGTGGTAACCAATTTCTTAATATATTTCGAATATCATTAGTTAATGTATCTAATAAATCATTTTCTTCTTGATCAACTGTAAATGTGTTCACATTGTTATTCTGAATTGAATTATTGAGTAATGGATTATCAGTGATAAGATTGTTTGGATTAACTGAAGCTTGGATTGTAGTCGTAGCATTGGACGGATGTGTCTCTGATGTAGTTCCTTGTTTGTTTTTCAATGTTCTCAAAACATCATCGATCTTTTCAATGATTGAACTCAAACATTGTTTTAATCTATCCTCATCAATAGGTTCCATTATATTTGTTGAATAAAACTAAAAATAAATTTCAACATAATTTCATGCATAATTTGTTTGTAATTAGAGAGATCAAATCATACGATCTTAACAAAATCCTTTCTCTCCCGAGTGTCTCGAGAAAAACTCATCAAAAAAATTTCAAACTTTCAAAATTTATCCAAAGCTTTTCAGTACAATATTTTTCAAAATAAAGAAAAAATACGCATCTTAAAATAACTCTAGTATCCATAGGAAAACATTTCAGCTCTAGACGATATGTTATACTAGAGAAATGGAGATGATTGTGTAAGGTTGTGTGCTCTACTTCTATGGTATTCGATAGATTCTTCCAGTCTTCTCTTATACGTAAAAGTCATGTTGAAAGTCTGAAAACATTATCAACATATAGAGGGCATTTGAAATTTTAATCTATAGAAAACTCTAAAATATGAAGCGTAAATTTCTTCTGATCATTTCGAAGATTAAGCTCACAAAATATCTTTTATTTTGTTAGTTCGACCTCTTCTATATCAGTGATGAGCGGCTTTCAAGAAATTACCGAGTTACCTTCGTCTGTTGGTTGTATTTTTCTTCAATGTATGCAGAATGAGAAGAAAAGAAAAATAAAACATTCTTTTATACTTTCTATATACGAAGTCGACAAATTGCACAATTGGTAGCAATTATTCCCCTTCAGACTGGAAAAAACCACGCACAAACCAGAAATTGATTATTTTCAGTGTGAGATTCGACAGAAGTGTTTACTTATGTTACTTTCAACAAAATCAATTTGAATACAACAAATTGGTTATTTTGATATTGGATCATATAGAACAGTAAATTTTCGATATGAATCATCAAAGTCTTGGAGCTGTTAAAATGACTTTTACTCAAATCGGTATTGATTAGTATTTTACTATTCTTCATTTTCAGTTTGATGTTCACATCCTCTTTCAATCATATTTTCTTTTATTTGGAGCAAGCTAAGATGACTAGATGACTTCTCTCACTCACCTTTAACAACAGCAAAGCATGTGCGTTTTATTACATGAGTCATTTACAAACACCAAAAAAAAGTTGATCAACACATTTTTGTTCTGTTTCTCTTTGCTTTGGGCAGACAAGATGTTTGCATACACTTTATTTGCGTATATGTTTTTTTCTTTCACGGAAAAAACCTCATACACATCGACTAATAACACAGTTTGTAGGCTACCTATAGTCAGGTTTTTTTCTCATTTCAACAATGCACACTGCAAAGTCAATGCCTTACATTCGAACGAATCTCACTCTGAGAAAATATAAATAATATTCCAACCTATTGCCTATTTCAAAAAAAAGGACGGATGGGTGTTTTTGAATAATTTTTGATAGAAGAAGGATAGAGAGCTGCAGTTTTCATCATTGAAAAGAGAAGAATCTCTGTCTTCAAAAATCAGATAAAAATGAAACAGTGCCATTTACGAGTTCCAGACGTCCCGGTTTTCGAGAATCATTGGTTTCTTCAAAACTAATTGAGATCAAACTTACTGAAGTTATTTGTTCTTCATCGATTGTGACGAGGCGTCAAGCTGCAAATCAGGAGATGATCAATCAATTTATAGCTTATGCTCACAAAAATTTGCCCCCATATAATACAACTGGATTCGTCCGCTCTATAAACACTACTCCTCACAGATATATAGTGTCGTCAACAATTGCACTCGATAATCATCTCCCCTCGTCGCTTTACCTTTGCTTAATGGACACATTAACGACAATATTCGGTCACATCTTTTTAAGGCGTCGGATGTGGTGATCATCTGCAGGAGTTCGGAATAGCTCACTAAATCCTTGGTCGAGTATGGGCATGATCATACTCTTGGTGACACAAGACTAGATATACCGAAGAAAACGATGGATCGCGTTTAGTCATTAGATATATTTTTCAACAGACAGATGAAAGTAATCTCTCGTCGGTTATAGGATCGCATGCTGCTCGATGAATTTGACATCAATATTAGCGAACGAAATAACATCATCCGCCTTATGTATCTCGCTCATAACCAACTCTCTGCCGAAGGTTTTCATTCAATGTTTCTATACACTTGGTGCGCCAGCGGCTACATAGACAACCATCCACGATGTTGTAAACTTGTGACCGAAGTCTGTTTTTTCTTCGATGCAACAATATGCGCTGTGACTCCTTTTATCTGCTGCAGCTAGTGTGACAAACCGTTATGTTTCAATCACTTTTTCCTTGATTGTCATTTTTGTTGATTCACTCAGATGAGAATTTTTTTAATGTGTAACAATATTAGATATGAAATGAAGAGTTCTGGATACTCTGTGAACTGATGAACAGCCAATAGAAGCGGTACTGATAAGATATGGTCTATCTCTTAATCCACAACAGGTTGCACAAACAGTGCGTGAAGTTTTAAAAGATTTTCACCTGAATACTCTACTGTTCTCCAAGAACGATCATTTCTCATTTCGGTCCCTTTTCGTATGCATCTTGAAAATTTGATATCTCGGGAATAAAGGCGCGAGCGCACGAATTATCTTAAGATTTTTCATACCTTATTCAGATCTACCTATCGCCAAAAGATGGAACCTAAAGGACTTAAGCATCTGGGGAAGTTTCCTCGTTAGTGACATGAGTCCTTTTAGGGTTTTTCATATCTTACTGAGGTCTACTTTATACCAATAGCCAGAATTCAAAAGCGAGTTATTACTTGAATAGGTGCTCTCATCAAACGTTGCAATTTTTGTTTATTATACCATCCTCACAAAATTCTTTCGGAACACATTCTGATAGGAAAAGGATATAATCTTTTTTATGTTATACCATTTTATAACCTGGTTTGCGATTACAAATTCTTCAAAAACTAGGAATCCGTACAGGATTGCTTTTTTTTAAAAAGAAAGGATGCTGTATAGAAAATAGGAAAAATATACATATGTATATTTTCTTCTCAGAAGTCTAGCTATGTAAACTTGCAACTGAAAATGTTCGTTTGATAGAGTTAACTTCAACTGTTAGACTTTGCTTCGACATACACTGATGGCCAAAAGTTCCTTACTATCCTAAGTTTTATTGATATTTCAAGCTATTAGCTTGGAATTTTGATTGTACATAGGTAGTGAGAAACGCTGTTCCTTTTCTGAAAGAA
This sequence comes from Macrotrachela quadricornifera, assembly GCA_022393335.1. Lineage (NCBI taxonomy): Eukaryota > Metazoa > Rotifera > Eurotatoria > Philodinida > Philodinidae > Macrotrachela > Macrotrachela quadricornifera. The sequence continues at coordinate 1,831,238 of JAJEKB010021191.1, forward strand.
GGAATGTCTATCGTTGTATGCTCGAGAATAAAATTCATTCCAAAGCCGTAGATGTTGTTCCTAGGAATGGACGATTTTAATCTCAACAAAAAAGATATTTTACCGAACCTCAAAAAACCGTCAATTTTACCCAAGTCTAGTTTTTCCATCAGCAACATACTAGTTACTTATCTCATGCTCGTATTATCTTAACTATTGCTCTACTATATAAACAAAAATTATACTAAAGACAAAATTTTTACGATGACGTCACATTTATCCTGCTCAACATGGAATATTTTTGAGAAAAGGGTACCGCATTTGAACCATTATTAAAATTCAATTATTGTTTACTAGCTTTTACTGGTATTTCGTAAATGGGTTATTGAAATTTAAGATATGATCTTTTCATAACGCTATAATAGCGATCCTAATGAAGTACTATTTTGAGAATAACTTCATGTAGATAAAAGGAAAAAAATTTCTTCTGTTTCCTACAGAAATATTATACAGGATAGTTTAAATAACATTTGAGAACGGATGTTGGAGTTCCATATTAAGATACATAAATAGTTTCAAAGTATGATGACACATACTCTGATGAAGAAAACTGATTAATGCTTAGTGTATATATTTTAAGGATATAGAACAACGAACTTCTGAATGATGAAATATATTTTCTTATCTTTAGAAGTGTACTCTACAACGTGATATGAACAGTAATTTCGAATTCTAATGTAAATACTTATGTCTGAAGTATCGGATTACATAAAAAAAATCGATACACAAATAATCAGACGTACTTACGATGAGAACTAACACTGAAATATATTGAAGTTGTTTCTATGTATCTTAGAAGCAAGTTATTTTACGTATTTATATTCAATGAAATTAGTTGGTTTTTTCTAAGTAATGTTTGTTTACGTGAATCAACCAATCGTGCAATTTCATATACGTCATGATGAGTAAGACAGATGAATATTTTTCGTACACGCTATTTTCAACACGCTACACTGTATGATTTTATCTTTTTCGATTCTTTCCGCGATGTAAGAAAAAACTAAACGTATATATATGTATACGATAGTCTTTTTTTGTTGTTTTTTTCGTGAATATGGGCCCATATTTTGGATTAAGCGTATGCTTCGACTCTTTCGCGTTGTTCCTAGATATCTCATAGTTTTTTTTTATATAATATAGGTATAATAGAAAAAATAGTCGAAGTATAGGACAGATTAAAGAATTTTCCAAAAGTATAGGTTTTATAGGAGATATAGATCGAATCGGAACCCAGATTTATAACCCCCAATATTTCTGCATCTGAAATGTTTAAAGTTATTTTTTCATCACGATCAATCTTATACTTGAAGTGGTTTCAAAACAGCTGTCTAGATATATCGAAAGAAGATTATCTTTTTCGGTTTTTTCTTTATGGTAGCATATCATTTAATTGATGATATAGAGTTTTATTATTAGTTTTCGTGATAAAATATAAGAACGAGAGATGAATAATTTTTTCCTTGAAAATGGCATTCGAAATTGTACTGTAAAAGATAGTAGAAAATTTTTACATACCTTAGCTAGAATCATTTTTTAAGCGATCTGAATTACTTCGTTTGTGGTCAGAGCTAGGACGAGTACAAGTACTGCAAGTAAAAGTATTTTACTTGTATCTCAAGACGTATACTTTTGTACTTGTATAGAAGTTTAAAAAAGAAGAATTTTGGACATATATTCGAGATATGTGTACAACAAATTATAACAGTAAAGCAAAAAAATGTTAATGAATTGTTAAAGACCACTGACATAATGCGAGATTACAACACAATTGGATATCAAAATATAATAACTGAAATTTGCACCCCAATATATTAATATATTCATTGCAGATAATCTGCAGATACCGTCTATGATATATTGACTTTTATAAAGATGATTTAAAATCAAAGATACAAAATAAGTTAAAAGAATAAGTTGATTAGAATAAATGTGATTCAGCGAGAGAAACGCCCTTTTACTCAAGAGGGCACGCACATCATGTTCAATTGGAACCGTAGCTTCCTATTTCCGATTAAAAATGAAGCCAATTAACACTTCAATCGTCACAGTTTTGAACACAGCAATGCATGTTGATTACTCTGATAATGCGTTTCCAAATTGCGACCACTTTGATTATTCAGTTATTGAAAAATTAGACTGAGTTGTGTTCTATTAATAATATAAATATATAAAAATCAGAATAAAAGAAATCCTAATACATATCAAACTATGGATACAAAAGTTACTTGGTCAACAATCGAAAAAGATTAAAGAGCTATTTCATATAATAATTAGTTGTACTGATTAAAACGTAAAAATCAAAATGGTACATTAATTTATATCTGTACGTTCAAACAATGTACTCGTGCTATTACTTTAAAAAATAATGTAATTATAAAATCAAATGGTGAAGCACATAAACGTCATCCAAAATTACCAGAAAATGTTCAAAATGTATTTTGCGGCTTGAAATGTCGAATTTTAACTGATATAGATCAACCTATTAAAAAAATCTATGAAGAAGAAGTAAAAAAATTTGCAAAGCACACAGCTGATCCCATGTATTCTATTGAGCGCCGCAAAAACGGATCAGCTGCTGTAGTACCAGTCTTCGAAACATGGAAATCAACGTTATATTCTATTCGCAAAACAACATTACCTCCAACGCCACTGTCAATATCGTCATTTAATATTCTTGAAGACATGTGTTGCAACAATATGAAAAAAGAATTTTTATTCTGTAATTCACCATCATCAAACAAAGTTATAGCATTTGCATCAGAAGAAGAATTAAAATTGTTAAGCAGCAGTTCACATTGGAATGGTGACGGCACATTTCAAACATCACCTGCATTATTTACTCAATCATATCATATTCTTGTTGTGAAAACAAATCTGAAGAATATTATCATGAATCACTTAAATCATTACTTGTTTATGCAACAAAACGAAATATTACGTTAATTCCATCAACTATTTTAATAGATTTTGACCAAAGTATGATTAATGCGATTAACGATATATTTCGTCAATCATTAGTCAAAGGATGCCATTTTCATTATGCTCAGAATATATGGAAAAAAGTTAAAAAATATAATTTAGTAGAATCATCAAAACAAGAAAATATTCGTCGACAAATAGCTAATATTATTGCATTACCGTTAATACCTCCAAATGAAATAAATAATTGCATGGAAAATATTATTGATGAATTATGTAATTATGAGTCAAAATTAGGAAAACTAACTGATTATGTTATTAAAAATTATATTGATGATGTTCGATTTTCATCAACTATGTGGAATCATTTTGATACAATTGGTGAAAGACCACGTACCTTGCTTTGTTAATAAATGTTTTGTAAATTAAACTTTGTGATTATCTGCTTCCCAAATCGCGACTACTGAAGTATTTATTAGTTTAATTTTTGGTCGCAATTAAAACGTAGCCATTGGAACATACCAATGAAGTGAAAATAACGACAATCTTTCTAGTATTTTGAGTAACTATCAACACTTCAGCAAAGCTAAGCGACAAATTAGTCACCATTAAAGACGTCTTTCCATCATTAAAATGTGAGTACCAAGTAGTTTTTGGAAAGTACAAGTACGAATACTGGCGTTCTAGCTCTGTTTGAAGTAATTCGAATGAATTCAATCATCCTTTTACTACTTTGATTAATACTTTTATCTAATACATAATTTGTCAAACATTCTTCCATCAGTGAACAGGATACATCTTAGTCTAGTTGTAATTCGAAAATCATCTTTTCACAATTCACACTGAGTGAGAACAGACTAAAATAAAATAAAACTTTTAACACTCCTGATCCGAATTACCACAGTTCACTCTATATTTCATCTTAACATATATTGTCAAAATAATCATATTCAGGTACTGTATAAATGCATAGTCAAACATCGAAAAGATAATAAAGCGTGTTGCTTCAAGGATGATCTACTTGTCAATAGAAAGTTCATTCAAAACATTTATCATATTACAGATTTATATGAAGTCAATATCATAAAATAATAACAAGGTTGAATAATTCATTGCTTATGTACGCGATACTTCAAGCAATCTAAATCTATAACTCATGGCTGTGTATATTTAACACTTCATTCAAGAATAAAATTGTAAAAAGCATAGATTTTTATACGTGATTTTTCATTGTTTGCCTGTATGAGTAGTATATTAATGTCGAGGAGACAAACAACTTAATTCTTAGATAAAGAACGCAAACTCGTGTTGCTTATCGAATATTGCTTGACAAACATCTTATCAGCAAGTAAGTGTCACATAACCATCCATTAACATTAATATTATCGTCATCTTCGACATGGAGATCGCGTTGAAAATAGCAGACATCGCCTGGAAAATCAAAATTCTCATTGACAACGTTCGAGCAAATAGTAAACGATGTCGACGTTTAAATGATCGGATTTCGGTTCTCGTTCCATTAATTCAACAAATGCATACAAAAAAAACATCGACAGCCAAATACACAGCTGCATTGGAACGATTACTTGTTTGTGTTGAACGTTGTTATGCATTTATAAAGAAATTTACTGAAAGTAATTGGTTTGTTCGAGTATATGATCAAGCATGCCATCGAAATACATTTGATGAATTAAATCAAATACTGTTTTCCTGCGCTACAGATTTAAATTTAGCTTTATCTGTGCAAAACCATTTCAAGGGTGAACAGGATGAAACTGATCGACGTGATGATCGACAATTTTTAGCAAAGAATTTTGATAAAATCATTAACTTACAAAGTGAATATTCACAGCAGCATAAAACTCAATTGGGTAATATTGAACGTATGTTCCAATCATTGGTCGATAATAATAAACAGAATCTTGAAGCATTAATGGATGATTACAAACGGCAATCCATGGATGAAGAGGAGAAACTTTTCATTCATGTTCAATACAGTCAAGTCATATTCGAACAATTGATTGCCAGTGCCAGTTCAGGTAATGTGTATAAAGGACGATGGAGCAATTCAAAAGTTGTTGTTAAAGAGCTAAAAATTTCTGCTATGAAAGGACAAGAACGACAGGAATTTATTAAAGCTGTAGAAATTCTTACTCGTATTCGGCATGAAAATATTGTTCAACATCTAGGTGCATGTATCGAAGAACCTGATCGTTATCTTGTTCTTAGTGAATTGATGCCTTTAGGATCCTTAAATACCATCTTAAGAGACAAAGAAATCGAATTCACTTGGATTGATCGTTGGTCTATTGCTAAACAGATTACCAATGCTATTCTATATCTTCATACTTATTGTTCACCACCGATTATTCATAAAGATATTAAATCATCAAATGTTCTTTTGGATTACTATGGTGGTGATCGTCGAAAATATCGAGCAAAAGTAAACGATTTTGGATTAGAACAAATTCATGGTAACATTGGTACTCTAGCTTGGTCTGCACCGGAAACTTTGCGAACAATTCATCGACGTATGTTCAATACAGCAAGTGATATTTACAGTTTAGGTGTGGTCTTATGGGAATTAGCCACCGGTCAGATGCCTTATGCAAATCAGTCATCTGAAGAAATCATACGGCAGATTTGTGAAGGTCAACAATTATCTATCTCGTATGAACAAATTCCAAGAATTTTTGCAAATATTCTTTATCAAACATGGAATGAAGATGTAGATGAGCGACTCTCCTGTGAACAAGTATATGCTCGTCTGGTCATCGGTTCCAAAAGAATTGATACTAATGAGGACTTGTGGCCCGATACCATCAAGTCATCAATGGTTCATCTCAACTCACCCAATGTTTTAGATCATCTCTTGAATTTTAAATATGAATTGGAACAACAAAATGAACAGCGTAATATATTAAAAATCACTAAAGCTGCTAAAGAACTATTACATTTAATGAATAAAAATCCGAAACCGATTCCAGCGACTTTTATTGAACATTTGATCAGCACTGGTGAATCTATTTTGGAAACGAAGGTCGATGCCAACTTGTACATCAGTGCAACTTGTCAGTTAATTGGTCTCCTCGCTGAAATTTCCCCAACGAATACAATTATTGTCGAGCAAGGTGGTATTCTATTTCTTCTTCATGTAATTCAAGCTTTTGCCGATATAGATCAAACTATCGTAAAGCAAGCAGGTGATGCTCTGAATAGATTGAATACGAATGTTCTAAACGATTCATCAGCAAACAATCAAGTTCTCAATCAAAATGAGACAGATAAAAAAGTCCATGATAAATTATCTTCATTAGCAATAAATAAGGATAAGTCTGATCCAACAATTGTTTTACGACAAGTAGCGGAACAAGTTCAATTAGAAGGTCGTGCTGATCGACGTGTTTTGACAATAATCGAAGAACTACTTGAGGAGACGCCCGATGAGAATGATGAAATAGTCTCACATAAAAAGAAGGCCAAACGAAATTCGTCGAAAAAGAAGTGGCATATTTCATATCTTTTTGGCAAAAAGCGTTATACGAAAAAATTATAGATCATCAATGACTGACTTTTTTAAACATTTCTCAAGATCCAATTACTTTCAATGGACATTGAACAATCGCTCTGAAATTGTTGTTCAGATTTAGATATTTTGGCTCTCTTGCCTGCTTTTGAAAGTCTAGACTAATTATTAAAGTCTGTTTGTGTTCGAATATATTCCGTAGCTGTAACTCGACTCTTTTTTTGTGTCACATCTATAAGTTATCATAAAATCTTTCATGGATAAGTAAACTACACAGTGCGTAAAACTATTTTTTTTAGGAGGATAATGCTATTGGTAAAATTGAATTTATCAGTACAAAATGGTAAGGTTTTACCAATATTTTTATATCAAACATGACATATTCTTAGCAATTTCCTCAGTACATTTGTGAGTATCTCTCAACAATGAGTCATTCAACATGATCATTACTTCGTGGTTTAGTCCACAAGATCATATTATTCTTGTTCGTTCTGTTCTCTTTTCTTTATCTTCTTTTAAAAATGAATGAGGATATGCGGTCGGAATAATAGAAAGAATGAAGCAATTTTCATTTTTCTTTTCTTTAGCCCACTTTATCATTTTGCAACCACGTTTCACTGTACTTCTATTCAATATTAGGATAAGATTTTTGTGCATGCATAGAACACTATAAGGTTGTTTTATAGTTTAGTAATTTTATGAACAAAAACCATCGATTCTTTAGTATTGATTTGCTGTCTCCCCATAGTATATGATTCTGTCCATATCTTCTTTCATTTTACTCTCGTGTACTAATATATACATTGTTCTAGTATATTTAAGTGCATTTTTTCCTTTCCATCTCTCTTGCATCTATATATATAGATATATATTCGCCTGTGGATGCATAAAGATGTGTGTAAAGTTCAGATTTGTCTTGACTGATAGTTATTACCAGGCAGACTGTCATATTTCTTGAACATTTTTATGATGAATTTTCTACGCTTAGCAGAACATATCCGAGATGAGGCTTCAAATGTCGAGTTTCTACAATAATATAGAATAATTCAAACTCAAAGATTTTGCAAGAATGGTCACAAAATGAAATTGTGTCTAGGTGCTCAGGATCAATAGAGATACAGCTTGAAAGGCTGTTGTCAATTAATTGGTCGATTCCAGACTGCCACCTCGAAAAGTCATTCTCTTCATCTATTCTTGGTCACGAAAGACAACCTCAGTCGAATTTTCAACAGTTGAACTCAAGATTGGCAAGAGTTCTGTCGTAGACTGAAATAACTGCTTAAGAAAAGTGTGTGCTTCTAAGCTTCAACAGACACAAACAATGAGTGCTGACTATATATTATCACAACAATGGATATTGGGTGGAATCTATCGAGAAACTCGTAAGTGTTTTATGGAAACCTTTCCCGTTCGAAGTGCAGCTATACTGTTTCCAATCATTACAAATCGAGTCACACCCAGAATAACAATTATAACGGACGAATGACGAGCTTACAGAAGATTAACCGCTAGTGGTTGTACTCATCTTACAGTCAATCACAAGTACAATTTCGTGAATTCACAAAGTGGAGTTCACACACAAAACATCGAAAGAGTTTGACGAAACTCAACAAGATTGAACTGACGTGATACCTTCGATGCAATTCTGGATGATATAGCTGCATTTTGATCACCAGAGAACTAGTACTGACGATGTTTTATTTTATATATAGTGGCCTTATTTAGTTTGAAAATAAAAGTTAGAAGAGAATAAAAAAATCCCATGTGAGAAGATAACAAATCAGTACCCTTACTTTTTCAAAAACTCCTTATCTGACCAAAGATTCATGCAAAATATGAAATGCGAAGGTAATGAAAAAATCAATTTATTAGCGTCATCGGATGTTACTTTATGGTGCAAACTTGTGTCCAACATATACATGTACGTATGTGTACAGTAAAACATCTCCAAAGCAACTGATTCCTGAAAGATTTGGAGGAATTGTGTCATTTCGTATTTAAAATTATAAACAAGTAATTTCAATGATTCTGATATTGGAATTAGTTTTTAAAAAGCGAGATAGTTCCGATTTCACACTATGATCTAACCGTTGAAGTTTTAAACAGCACTTCCACACGATTTTCCTTAATTATTTCATTGAGATTAATAGGTTACTGTGTGATTATCTTAACTAACGACGTAATGTTTTCGATGTTTATGACTTTTCACGATCAATAATAGATAGTTGATGAACAAAAATGACTAGAAGTTGTGATTGATTTCTCTCTCAGTAGTCGTTTCGTCATTCGTCTCTAATGAATTGTCAGACGAACCAATTAAATGTGGAAAAATTTTTCATCGATAAGTGATGTCAAATGTCTCTGTTCATATTGTAGAGGTTATTTTACACGGGAGGGATCGCAAAAAAGCATTCACAGTCAGAATTACGAGGGGCTCATTGAGGAGGTGACCAAAACCAGCAAAAATCGCTCGGGGAGATCGTAGGGCGTTCAGTATAATAGTTTGCTCATAAAGGAGAGATGTTCACTAATAGTGGTTTTACTATATCTCGGCTACTGAAAGATAAAACAAAGTCCTGAGATCAAATTGTGTTTTTCTTGAGCACAATGTAAACAAACGGAATATCCTAGTTGAAATAGGAAGATAAATGGGAACGATTTGATCTCGATATTTTCATCTCACCTTTGAGCAGATATTTTGTGGTTTTTTATTCTTGGAATCACCTCCACAGAAAATAAAAATTTTTATGCGTGCGTCTAGAACGAAAGAACCAGACCTGCACTCACATCAAGTGCGAGTAAAAATGGTAACCGACTGCAGAGACTGAAAAATATCCAAATATGCTTCTATACGACATCTGCTATTTTTCAACTTAGATTCGTATAGAGAAAATCATAATAAAACTCAATTGCGTTCAGATGAATCGGTTCAGCTGACTAGTGATGAATTCAATCACTGTTATGCGAAAGATTAATAGATGTAATAGTCTATAAATCTTAATTTGTACTCAAAAATTACCTTCACTCTTGATATCAATTATTTCTATTCAAGTGTGTAAACATACTTCCATGCAAAATCGTAATTCTTCATCTCAAGAGGCAAAGAAAGAGAGAAAAAGCGAATATATCTTTCACTATAGTATTTAATTAATTAGCGTTTTTTGGTTGTGCTTCTAACTAATTGTAAATCGATGTATATATATAAGAGACATGATGTTACTGTAGAAACACAACTTTAGTTATTTTAACCAATTTATCTATTTGTATTTCTTGTCGAATTAATAGCAGAAAAATGAGTGAAATAAATTAGAACTTTATTTGATCATTATTTTGACATTGATGATAATGTATTGTCATGCACGAAAGTCGAAAGAAAATATCCAACCTGCTGTCAAACGTCGTTGTGTTCCACCTAGTGGTTTATGCGAAAATAGAGACGATTGCTGGGGTGTTGATCATATTACTCATGTTATTGTCCCTGATATGTGTAATAGTCGTGATGCTACTCGTACTCGTTGTGTTACTCGTATTACTCCTCGTAATCATCGTTATTATCATGATAAACAATAATTTTGGTATGTTAATCAATATTATATATTGATAATTATTCTCTGTTTTTCTATACATATTTTTCTCAATATTCAGTCCTAGTAAAATATAAATAAATATTAAAATCATATTTTGCTTATCTTACAAATAGTATCATAGATCTACAATAATTATAAATAATGTATTATTATTTCGATGTGTATTAAATAATCTATTCAATTGATTAGAACTTTGATTGAAGATGAGAATATGAGTCTTCCAACAAGTAGTATCTTCTACAATTAAGATACAAGGTAACGCAACGAAAACGTCATTAAACCCTCTACTGAATGTCGATTACTACCATCATAATTTAGTAGACGTATTTGGAGTTCATAGATATAAAATGAACATTTCTTTCATGAGATATTGGATTTCAAAAAGTCATCCATCTCCTACAAGAAGGCGCGTTCCAAACTAAGGAATCTCTCCCTTTGTCATATTCGCACACATTAGAATATAATAAGCCGATTTATGTCTCGCAGTGTCTATAGAAAAATGGTTTCGTTCACTGAAATTTGGTAGCTCAGATCTCCATCAGACCACAGCTACATATAAAAAAACATGTGATTGGGTGGTCTACCACACTCAATAATGAAGTTATTATCAAGGTTATATTTACTTTCTTTCTTCTCACAGCAATCGAACCAATGAATGAGCGAACGAACGTTTGATCATCACAGATTCAAATTCCCATCTTTGATTACCTTTAGTTAAGTTTTATGAAAAATATTAATAATTAATTATTAATTACTAACTAGCCATTAATACTTAATAAATCGACAGCAGATTCATATTCCCCACTCTCAATTACCTTTCAATCAAGTTCTATCGAAAGCTAGTATCAGAACCTAACAATTGAGCAATGAATAAACATCTGCTCGTTTTTTTTTGCACCTGCTTGGCGCATTACCCTTCTTTCAGTAGAGGGAATTATAAAACTCATTAATTTAGTCGTCATACAACGGATCAATGAATTCTAAACAGATGCTTTCACCTATCTATCCAAATTCGTAAATATATACAAATTTAAAATGAAAATATAGTCTATCCAAACAGTCTGCTCATGTGACTGTTTTTTGAATAACTTGAGAACGGAAACAGCTAGAAACCTGCGGCTTTCACCGATCAAAAGAGAACAAGTTAGGGTGTCTTTTTCTCTGATAATGTGTTAGACAAAATTCTTTTAAAACTCATCATTTTTGAAAAATATAGAAAAGAAAGCATGAAAACAACATACAATACACAGGAAGTTTCGATTAGAGTTAATACGGGATTTCAGTGCTAATAGCATCCAAATAAAACAAAAAAATCTGAAAAGAAAAAATGTAGTGAGGGTAAAATTTTCCATGCTAAAATCTCTATAAAATTTTACTCCAAATTTCTGAGAAGATATGGGAATTTATAGAGATTAAATTTCCGATGCTCAAATGTATACAAAATTTCACTGCCATATTTCCGTGAAGTAATGGCAGTAAAATTCCATTACAGTTAAACACTGGAGTTGAAATTCACTATACAGCTATTAATTCAACTAACCTAGTCAGCCATCAACTTTTCAACTACTCAATTAATCACATTCTGCAATATTCGACCCTTCAACTGATCGGTTCCTCGCAATCTAATACAGAGATTTCTCCTAGCATTTTGCAAAAACACTACACAGGCCGCGCCTCTGATCCTTCCTGGCATCGTCATGCAGGGCCCCCTTCGCCCTCGTGACACACTCATAGAAGACGGTGCCGATCCGTCTTCGTGGCACGCTTACGCATTTGAAGTTTCTCTTGGTACCGTATTTTTCAGTTATATTCGAATTTTATTAAGACAACTGCTGAGCAACTCCAGAGCTGAAAAATTTATTGCCATCACCCGTATAGTCCTCCAGAAATATGGAAGTAAAATTTAATATACATTTTAGCATTCAAAATTGTACCCTCATTACTCCCATACCTTCTCAGAAATATGGTGGTAAAATTTTATATGAATTTTAGCATTGAAATTTTACCTCCTTTACTTTTTTTTGGTGTTTAGATTTTTGTTTTTTTTTTTGGATGCTATTAGCATTGGATTCTTTCATTTACTGTTCGATTATGGCCTTTGAATTAGACAGAGAAACTTCAGATCTATAGTTCAAAATATGATACACTTTCTTAGGCTTCATTATATTCTCATTCAAATATCTAGCTGTTACAAGAAAAGATGCCAAAACGCAGTAAAGCATCAGCAAAATTTATTATTATTTGCGTATGTAAATACATGATTTCATTTGGTCAACACTAGAATACAATTAAAGAGTCATTTACGTTGCGTCTTGAACTATAGATCTAAAGTCTCTCTATCTAAATCAAAAGACATAATCGAAACTTTCTGTGTATTGTATGTCACTTTCATACTTTCTTTTCTATATTTTTCAAAGATGATTAGTTTTAAAAGAATTTCGTCTAGCAACTATCAAAACTTTCGCTCATTCTATATTTATACAGTTGCTTTCATGATGCTTTAAATAAAATGAATCCCTTCAATTACTTTGAAATTATGGACGAAGAAAGAGAATTAGTAATCCTGTTTTGACGTATTTTACGTTCGTCAGCATCGTTTGTGATGTCGTTCGAAAGCAAACATCACAACACTTGTATGAGCTTCTATCAAGCATATATATATATATGCATACGAGCATGCACTTAGAATTACATTTTTTTTCTCTCCTACCACGGGCGGTATTGTGATAATAAGGTAAGAAAAAATAGGTTATATTTTATTAGGCGAGCATAATGCGTGTAGCTTCAAAAGGAAAAATAGGCAGCTGCGCACTAGGACATTTACTTGCTAAATAGACTACAATATATAAAAACCATGAAAGTCTTGGTAGAGATAACAAAGCTCGGCATACACTAGTTTATCAAAGAAAAATTCATTATAGTATTTCTTAAATCGAAGGAAACAACGTCATAAACAGTAAGCTCGTACAAAATAGTGAAAATAGTAGAAGGAATGATGACCGTTATCTAATATAAAAGACAGTCTGTAAATTGGACTAACGTACTAGGACGAAATACAATAAAACTTCAGGCAAATTCGGTTTATCAATTTTAATGTACTGTTAATGTATGTCTGTAATGAAAGATATTAATTATAATCCGTTACAGTGAGTTTTGACAAAATGGTCAAAAACAGTTATCTTAAAATCAATCGTCTTTCATTATAATCCAGTATTAGACTTTGGTTTTGTCGCTATATATATGACAGTTTGTAAGAGAAAAAGAAGAAAGTTCTGCTGTCACAGTTTGTGATGAGAACGTTGCTAAGATGCCTGACATGGTACATTGGCGTATGAAGTAAAACTGACACTATATACAATCGCCGTATTTCTTTGTATTTGACATGAAGACAAACAATTATCATGTACGGCTCTTTAAACCGCTGCATCTATTGCATATTATCATTTGTAATAGTAAGTGTGTGATTTAGGTGCTTAGAAAATTGCAAAATAAATGCCTCTTAAAGTATTTTGTGTTGATTAAGTAATTGTTACATAGGTTCCAACTTGTAACTTTATGATCAGAAGAGGGGAAATTGATGATAATATTTCAACTCTTTTTTATTCAACCGAAGATGTCCCTTTTATAGGACCACTTCGAATATGATCACGCAACAAAAAAGAAAAAAAAAGAAAAGAAAACACATAAAGAAATTGAGAAGAGACAAAGACAAGCAGGAGGGCAGCGCGTGGTTCCCTCCTGCTTATGAAGAAATTTAACAAAGACAAGAAGGAGAATAATGGGTACATCTCCTTCTTAATATTAAGTTAATATTAAAAAAGAAGAAGATGACGTCATGTATCCGCATGACATAGTGCATGCACATGACGTCATTTATCTTCTTTCCAAGCGTGATATGAGAATTTCAATCATTCTCATAGACGAAATATAGAAGAAAAGAAGAGAGAGAAAAAAAAAAGATTGACCTAGATATGCTAGAGAAGTTATACAAACGAAAGAGAAAGGAAAGGAAAAGACATACACTTACATAGAGCACGCGCATAACGCATGTACATATACAAGGAATGTAATGCTCTATGTTAGAGTGCTCTCTAACAGTAATTTTTAGCTGCACCACGAATTTTTGATATAGATCGAATGCGAGAAAACGGATGACGTTTTGATCGGAGAATAAAAAAGAAGAGAAGTTATCTATAATTGCCCTTCATTCTCTATCATTTTTTATTTGGGTATTACTAAAATATGTGAATACTTTTGAACATCCATTCGAAAACTAAATTTAAATCTAATGATATTCATTTCTGATTCTCAAGTCAAAATATCACAATATTTTATTTGCGAATCATTGATCTAAACTTCTGCAAAACTTTCTAATCTGCACTCATCAAAAGTTAAGTAATATCTAATGTGAGCTATATTTTAGATGCCAAAATCAATATCTACTCATGTGTTACAATTGTTATTTCTGGTCAATATATTTATGGTATGTATTTCTGCACAAACAGTCTCGGTCAGGGTAAAAAATGGAACTATATTTGGATCCTTGTGTTCTTGTCCATTTACGAATGTAGTGGCCTATCTCGGTATTCCATATGCTCAACCTCCAGTTGGATCTCTTCGATGGAATGCTCCAGTTTCATATAATTCAACGTATCCCAATGGTAGTATTAATGCTACGACATTCTCACCTGGTTGCAATCAATTTGGTTCATTTCCAAATCAAGCTCCCGCTTACTCTGAGAATTGGTAAGTGAGATAAAGCTATAACGTAAAGTTTATAATGTACTCTTTATAGCCTGTATCTTAATGTGTGGGCTCCAGCCAAGGCTACTAATACGTCTTTACTTCCAGTGAAAGTTTGGATCCATGGCGGAGGTGGTTATGTAGGTCTGTCCTCCGATCCCTTATATAATGGATGTGGAATAGCTACAAATGCGATTGTCGTTTCAATGAATTATCGACTCGGTCCTCTTGGCTGGCTCACTTTAGGACCTCCAGCAAATTTTAAAGGTAACTATGGTATCCTCGATATTCTTATGGTATTACAATGGATTCAAGAAAATATCGCTTCATTCGGTGGCAATAACGTATGATTAATTTCATTATATAATAACTAATAGCTACATAGAGGCATTGTTAAGATTAACAAAAGCTTCTGAACTTCATTCTACTATTTGAGATTCAGCCTTTACAATACTTTGAGTTTTTGTTTTTAAAGAAAAACGGTTAGCTGCTTAATAAAATTGATATTTGAAATTCGTCGAATGTTAAATACATTCTTTTTTCGGTTCAAAAGTTGACTTATGAAAAACACATGGTTGCAGTATTTGACTTTAACAATTTAAAAATATATAAACTGCTTCCGAAATCCCAGCTTCCACAAAAAGTTGGAGTCATTACCCTATTAAAATATTTCATTCTGTTATAATTTTTTTAGCAAAAATTGACGGACACAATAAAAAGTTCCTCCGCAGATTTTGTTTATTCAGCATTTGTATAGGCTCTCTTATCTTCTTTTTCATGAAGAGAACAAAGAAATTTCACTATACTCTATATTTGTTTAACTATTCATGACACTACTACTCGGTCAATTTCGCCTATCATTTTAATATATATATATAATATAGAAAACGGTCCTTCTATTTGGTCAATCAGCGGGTGGAACGTTGGCTTACATTATCAGCACTCTTCCTCAAGCTTCTGGTCTATTCTCCAGTGTCATTTCGGAATCAGGTGCTGGAAGACTTCTAACAACGACCGAGCAACAGATTCAAAATGGTAACCAATTCGTTGGAGGTCTTGGCTGTTCCAATACAAGTGATGTAAGTGTCTTTGACTATTTTTTTGTTTTGTAGAAATAAAGTAAGAATCAGGTAGCAGAATGTCTTCGTATGAAAACACCTGATCAAATCAATCAAGCAACACTTCAGTATGCTCCTATATACGTTTCCCTGCCAAATAAATTCTTTGCACATGTTGATGGATATATAATACCTGTTCAGCCAATTGCTACTTCACCAATAGTCCCACTCATGGCAGGAGCATGTAAGTTTGTATTTTTTTTTGCTATTCAAAAAATGGAAGACTATAAGCCAAAAGTTCTTGCGAAGTGTCCTTTAAAAAAAGATTTTTAAGCAAAAAACGCGAGTTTTACAAGCCATCATAAGTAGCAGTTTACACTAAAAAAAAGTTTAAGTCAATACTCACCTGTTTTGTTAAAGTGTAGGGATAGTTATTAAAATCAAAGTGATATGACTGTTTAGTACCTATGGTATACATTTCGGATAATATTAGTAGTTATTTCAAGGTTTCTTCTATAAAAAGCATCTCTATTTAAACAGGTACCATGGAAGGCGTGTTGGCTGCCTTTGCGTCTTTTCCCAATCCTCTTGCTATCACTTCCACTCACTACAATAATTATCTCAATACTGCATTTGGCCCTACTCTTGCGTCTAGCATTTCAACTATCTATCCGATCTCCATGTTCAGTTCAACTGTGGCACCTGCCTTCTATGCGATTGCTGCAATCATTACTGATGCTGAATATATATGTCCTACACGTCGTGCTCTCCAAACTTCACTAATGACAGAACTCGGCACTTATACTTACCTATGGAATCATGTACCAAGTTGTCCATGGATACCGTCAATAACAACTTCTATGCTCACTCTCTTAGGTGCTACACATACAAGTGAACTTGCATTCGTATTTCATGAAATGTCTAATCTGCCACGACCCAATGGAACATGTGACTTTTCAGCAAGTGAACAAATATTAAGCATAGAAATAGTGACAGCATGGCAGAGTATGGCAAAAAATGGCTATCCAACATCAACAACTGGGATTAAATGGCCAGATTGGAGTCAAGGAGAACAAGGCGTAATATTCAATGAGAGTCTCATATTTGGCGTTATCAACATGGCAAGATGTAACTTTTGGGATACGATTCAAACGGTTACTTCAACTAGTACTACAACAAGTACTACAAGTTGGATGACAACAGAGAGCTCTACTACCACTATTATAATCATTTCAAATGCAACTCCTTTTTATGATGCTAATACAGCTAGCTTTACTTTGGCAACATTTTTTATACTTTTACATATGTGATACAGAGATGTATCTTAACAATGTGACGACAAAATCATTTATGACACTTAAATTCTTTTCTTGTGAAATATCTCTCTTATTTTCATAGATTAACATCCTTAATAAAGATCGTGATATGTGTATATTGAAAAATCTTTACGAATTATAACCTCTAATTTATTCTCTTAGAATCGAAAATATAGCTAAAATCAAAGTCTTTTATCTGATTGCCGATAAATATGTGCCAACAAAAAACAAAAGATTACAATCTCACCAGTCATTTGTAATAACGATTGCAGTTCGGTTGATTTGTAAGAGTATTCTTCCTTTTTTTTTATTTATATATTCTAAAAGTAGGCTGGGTGCTGATTTTTCAATCTTCGCTTGAACAAGTTCAATCCGATCTGCCGTTCATTTTTTATATAAACGATAGTTCATAAAAACACTGCAAAACAAACTTTCGACTTTTTAAAATTGTTTTCTGTTTTTCATGCATAGCGCTCAATTGTACAATGAAAAACCATTCTATAATTTTATCCGGGCGAGTTGAAACTTTTACAAACAGATATTTGGAACTACTCTTCAGAAATAAAATCAGTCATTTTCATTTTGGACTTCTCTATCCAGATTTATAGGGATAACCAAAGTCAAAATATTGGTTTTGGAAAAAACCTTTTGATTTTTTTTATAAAAACAAAGAAAGTGAGATTTTCTCGAAAGTTCAAAACTACCTCTGAGATGAGATCCTATGGAAAACCCTACAAAGACCTGCTGTAAAAATGTTTTCCTTGAATACGTGTCTGGTTATTTCATGTGCCTAATTTGTAGTAAAATTTTCATAGTTCTTTTTTAAATATTCTAGAAATTTTATTTTATCAATAACTGAAAGCGAAAGTCAATATTTTTCTATACGTGGCACTTTTACTTAAGTTAACTGAGAAGAGGTAATGACATGTTCCTATGAGAATGTTAACACATGATGATAATCTTCAAGTTTCTACTATGCAAATGAAAGAAAAATGGCAACGATAACGAATGCTTCTAATTCAAAGAAAGAAAACAAGATTTTTCTTTTTTTTACATATTAGAGATGAAATCTAAGAGGATAAGACTGTAGAGGTTGTAATACATCCGACTATCGGGAGTAAACTTACAAGAGATGAATTTATAATCAAATAAAGCTGAGAGTTGATAAGGTTATGAGATGCTAAGAATATAAGGACATAATGCTGTAACCGAGTATCGCAATAAAATATGAGGATTGAGACTATAAAACCTATCTACATATATAAAGGAAACTGTCTGTTATCTATTACCGAGTCAAGATTAAAGTAAATGTATAGAACTGTATTTGGAAGAAAATAATCGGAAATTGAGTTCGAAATATTCTGTATAAATCTCTCATCCTTCAAAATTAATAAATTTATTCCATTTTTATCAAATTGAAATAGATATATTAAATTTTAATTTCGAGTAACATTTCAAATGCAACTCGGATCGAACAATAATTATCATCACTCTAGAAAACCTATCATAAATATCATGAAAACTTTTGAATTATTGAATGATGATAGAACCAAAGATTCTTCAGATAGTATTTATATTCAAAAAAACTTTTCTCGAAACTTTATTAAATAAATATCTAAAATTCTGCCAACACCAATAGAAGTCATTTTTTTTTATTAAAAAAATGTAATTGTTTTTATTTGAAATAGTCATTGTTATACATTTAATCCGTTGGTAAATAGCTAAGTATTCCATCAGCAAAAACACCAATATTATCTTTGCTTTTAACTTTATTATTATCATTAACTATAACCATATTTTCAACACCTACTGTTTCAAGATTCCAAAGATAAACTGATTGAGAATTACCTCGAATTCGAAATATTCCATCTTGACAATATCGATTACTTCCTGTTCCAATACAATCAGTACTCCATTTTTGAAAAAAACTATATAAACCAGCATTATAAAGATATAAATTTGTTGCATTAATAATATCAACACCCCATCCTTTTCCACATGTTATTTGATCTGATGAACATTGACCAAAAACCGGATCAGACCAACTACTAAGAGAAGTAAATGGTTGTGGAGCTGGTGGATCATTTTGAAAATAAGCTGATTCTGTTTGTGCTTGTCCAAAGAAAATATTTTTCGTATTAACAAATTGATATTGATAAAAAACAGAATGTTCAGCTGATGTTCCATACATCCAAAGTGGACCTTGACTTTCAACAAGTATAGTTCTTCCATTAAATATATCAATTTGATCATGATCAGGATAATCAAGATTATGATCTGATACCCAAAGCCAAACATTTTCCATATAAAGAGATGTTAGTGGAGTTATATGAAGTTGAAGAAAAGCACCTTGACATTCTCGTCTATAAACTGCACCTGTAAGTTTTCGACAATTTGATGGTGATTGATTTGTACCTTTTGCACCACCTGTTCGAAAATGTGTTGACCAAAGTCCAGATTTTCCATTACAAGTTGATTTTAAATTCCATTGCATCATAATTGCACCTGGTACTGGTCCTTTATGTGAAAAAAGTATATCAACTATTTGAACATTACCTGTTTCACCTTGTTTTCCAATAGACCATACAGCTTTAGGATTTGTTGCATCACCAAAATAAGAACCAGTTGCCATTATTGTTGATTCAACTTCACCTACAATAATTGCATATGGTGGAATATAAACAGTACTTGTATGTATATAAGCACCAGCATCAAAGAAAATTATTTTTGTAGATGCATATGTATTTATAATATCTTGAATAATAGCTGTATCATCTGTTATTCCATCACCTTTAGCACCTAAACTTTTTACTGTTACAAATTTATTAATTGAATATTCAATAAATTCAGGTCTTGAATGTTCAAGAAATTTTGATCCATCAAGTAATTCAGCAGCTTTAATAGGTGGAGGTAATGGACCACGCATAAAGTTAAATGAATTAGAAGATGGTTTATATACATGACCTTGACCCCAAGAAGTAATCAATTGATTTCCTTGTAATAATGTTTGATATGTTGTACTTTGTACAGCGATTGGAGTATTTTCAAAAAAGACATTATCTAAAAGAATTTGTCCAGCACTTGGAGGTGTAGATAATGCACTAGCAGATGTTATTATTCCAACAGGAGTATTATAAAAATGTGAATCTAATACTGTTAATCCTCCAACAGATTCATTTTGACCTGGTCTAACAGACATATCAATACCAACACCACAATTATTAATTGAAAGAGATTTATAGAGCCAATTCCAATTCCATATTTGACCAATAGCAGTTTGACATCCATAAAATGTTAAATTTCTTGATGTAAATTGTTGATTACCTAAATATGCTCCAATTTTTCCACCATAAAATGTTAAATCACTCATAAAACCACCACTACCACTTTCAATAAATAAACCTTGATGTTGTGTCCCCGGTGCTGTTGACATTTCTATAACAATATTTTGAAGAGCTGTAGCTTGACCAACTGGCCAATGAATACCACTTGTACCAAGATTTGAATTTATACTAGTCATATCAATTCTTAAATTTCGAATTTCACGAAAAAAATTATTTGTTGCACCCCAAGCAAGATTTCCCATTGAATTATATGGATCACCATCAAGTACATATCCTTGATTAAAACTACTTGAACATTTTATTGTTGGTAATTGATTATTTGATGGATCACCCACTAATTGTGTATAATAATCCAATTGAATACTTCGACTAATTAAATATGTACCTTTTGGAAAATAAATAAGACCAGGTTCAGATGTTGATCCTTCGCATGCTGATACAGCTGAACATCGACTATCACTTGAAATAGCACTTTGAATTGCACGTGTATCATCTGTTATTCCATCACCTTTTGCACCATAATCTTTAACATTTCGAAAAACTTTATAATTAGGAACATCAGAAAATGGATTTGATCCACTTGTTTTTAGTATTTCTCTCCAATATTGTGTGGGATAATCTGGAACAATATGTGTTGGACATTGACATGAATAACAAGAAGAATTTGATGCTAATTAAATAAAAAAGCAAAATACTAATAACCAACAGAGATTAATTCAATTTTAATCAAATAATAAACTTTTTTTATCATAAGTTTTCTTAGAGATTTTTATTCATCTTAATACGTTTTTTTAAAAGGTGGAAAATATTTATTTATGCAATAATTGACTTACGTGCGAGAGGAGGACAAATTGTTTGACTTGTCATACTTTTTGGATAACAAACAGGACGAATATGACATCGATGTTTGAGACAGACTGTATTGGGACGAGCACAACTATAATCATCTTCACAAGCAGTTAAATCACTACATGATGCATAATTAAAAGCGCATATTGTAGAAGTTCCATCTCCTGTTGGAAGACTAGCACATTGACTATTTGTTGAACATGCTTCATTTATCTTCTCAATCGAACATGTACAGTATACAATTTCAACAAGTATAATCACATAAAGAGTATATACTTTTAACATTGTTTTCAATCAACTGAATCTATTGACAATAATAACAATATAAATGCTTTATGCTTATGGGTAAAATCGACATCTGCAAAACGTTAATCTAAGAGAAAGAGAAAAAAAATGTGTATTGACATTTGCATTTAACTGAATTAAGAAAGAATAGGTATAGTCATCAGAATAGATTTTTTTTCTCTCTCATACCAAAGTACATTATGAAAAGTCATACCCAATAACACCAATAGGTTACTCATTTTATTCCAAAATATTTCTTTCGTTTCATATCACCTCGAAAGAACGGCAACTAGAGGTGTGCGAGACCAAGTTTTTTAGTCTCCATTTCATCGTCAATGACTGAGACTGGTTCCGAGATTTTTTAGCCGCAGTCCGTATTCACCTTGTGACAAACTGGCTAATAATACAGCATGCAATGTAAAGATTCAGAGAAATTCACTGAATGATTCATCTATTTGATCTCTATATTTTCATTTTGAGAATCGAAAATATTCTGTCTTCAATTATTGATTTACGTGCAAATTCGAATTTGACTTGCAAAATAGTCATATATTCCGTAAATCCTGTACATCAATACAAAAAAAAGTATTCATGAAAACTTACACTGAATCGATTGTGTACTCACATGCAAAACTTTGCTTATTGCAAGAATTTTATTGTCATTGATCTTCATATATAAATGCAGTTATCGGATAAAAATTATATTCTTCAATTTTGATTATACTTTCTAACGTAGGTGAAAATGCAAAGTGTGCATATGCGCAAACTTCCATGCGTGCACTTACGAATATAATCAACGGTGTGACGCATATACATGTAATCATAATACTGCATTTACGTGCGCTCTTTAGACATTTATGCTTGACTGGGCAGATACTACACTACAGTAAAGTTTTCATTTTTTCGCATTCGTAATAAATAATGAATGAGAAGAAAATTTTTATTTTTCTTCTAACTTCACAGCAATGTGTTCGCATATTACATTTATAATAAGTGGTAAATGATAAGAACAATTTCTATTTTTTTACTTCACTTTACAGTAAAGCATCGAATTATTATTTCATCTATAGTCTCCCACGGACAAAAAAGGTTTCTTTTTTCATTGCATTTTTGTACCACCACTTAATACATCGTTTTGAAAAAACAAAACATACCACGAGATGCAGCGTGAAAAGCTATACATCGTACGAAGAACAACTTATTCTGTAGTTGCAGTTTTTGTTTTGAAAATGAACAAAATTCTGAAGCACTAGTTTTTGATTTTTCGAAAAAAATGATATTTTTTTGTATTTTTGTCGTAGCGTCGAAAATTAGCCAGACAGAATTTTGTTCATTTTTAAAACAATGTATTAAGTGGTGGAAAAATGCAATGAAAAAAGAAACCTTTTTTTGTCCGTGGGAGAGTAAACTAAATGAAATAAATAAAAGCGAAAATTTTATTTTATTATTTTTCAAAAATGTACACTGTTTTTTTTCGATTTTCATTTATATTACATGGGGTACTAGAAAAGTTTCTTCGCCTGGCTCTTCTAAAAGTCGCAGTTTAAGTTTAATTATTTTGTTATAATGCTTAGGTATATTTAGGATTATGTGCAAAGTTTTAGACTTCGAAGTCTTGTACTTCGCTGTGATCCGTCATTGCTTTTATGGTAGGTGCACGTAATCTGCTACTGGGTGACCCGTCATTAATAGGAGAACTTTATATTTCATTTTATGATTTCTAAATACGTTTTATTGAAATATCAAAATATACCAAAAGATGGAACGCGAAGCGCGGCGATTCATTATTTTCAATCCATTGGTTTTTACAGCTTTCTGTATCCCTTTACTTTTTATCTTTTTTCAAATATATCGAAAACATTTTTTGAGTCTAGTGATACAAGGTTTTGTAGAGAATTTCAAGCGCCACCTTTTGATTAAAAAAAATAGTGTCTTAACAGACACATATTAAAAGAGATATCCTCAAAATACTGAGTGGCTCAGAACTTATGGGACACCCTTTATTCATTATTACTCCATTAATACAGAAATAAAATACTGTATTCGTGATCACGACACTTTATTCTTTTGATTAGGAAAGAGCATAAATGGAAAAAGAAATATTTTTTCGAATGACAGGAGGTTACTCTAGACACAGAAATTTGGTTTTCGACAAAATCCAAAACTACTCAGAAAACGAATCTAATTTGATCAGAACATTAAAATCGATTTAAATTTTTTGCCTTATACAGGATCACGCACCAATCTAAATGCAAGCGTGGTTATTAGGGTTATTCATTGCAGTACCGCGGGGAGGACTAAAAAAGTTTTTGGTAGCATCTCCTGATAGGTTTGAAAGTGTTCTAGATAAAATCTCCAGGTAGGACACAAAAAGTTGTAGATATTGTCTTTAGATAGGTCTCGAAAACTCACAGATATTGTTCCTAGGTCGATCCCAATCGCTTTTAGATAATATTACGCGGTAGGCACCAAAATGTCTCAGATTGTATTTCCAGTTAGGCGATGTCATAACATGTTATTTAATTGATAATATTTGGTTTGATCTTAATTCATAAAGAAATATTAGATTAAAAATAGAAAAAAATTTTTACTTTTAATATGAGACAGAAATAAATGAATTTAATAAATTACAAAAATTGAGTAAGTTAAATTTCAAATAAATTAAATTATCGATAATTTAAATTTATTTAATTTTAACAGGAAAATGACACCTCTACTGTATATCGTTTACCGAGAGAGACTGTTACAAGCTAGAAAAAATATTTCGTGACTGACGATCAGGGGCACGGACCGTGACAGTGACCAAAAAAGTTGGTCATGTCGGACTCTAGTATCTACCACAACGGCCGTAAATTTTTTCAGTTGTTGATTGATCTTTTAACAGTTCCAAAAACTCGGTTTGATTCTGAAGTATGTTATTAACACGTATACTTATAATGTATTCATTTTATGACGAACAATACCTGACGTCCTAAAACACGGTTCATCCACAAGAAAATGTCCCACAATTGTTTTCCTTTTATTAATATAAAAATATATCTTTTTCACATAGAATTGTTAGAAAAAAGGATAAAGCATGAGAATTATTTATGACTCAATTTGTTTTAGCTGTTAAAGATTGAGTTGTGCAAAGAAAAGGTGTATTGTTCATGGCTCGCATAGGCGTTAAGATAGAATTGTCTTTCTCATCATGAGTTTGACGAATGAGTCGTTTAGCACGTTGCTTGACCATCTCTTTAGTGATCTCGACTTGTTTAATCCATGATTTTTGCTTTAAAAACGTGGTCTCTTCTAAATAAAGAAGAGCAGTCGCGCGGGTTGATTGACTATCATGACGTTGATAAGATTTGATAGTTGCTTCATGAATCTTCGGATCGAAACGAAATCGGATTGAACCTTTATTTTCTCTTGTTGGATGAGTCAAATGTGGTACATGAGAATCAATATCTAGACTTGGACTACGATTTGTTTTAACTAAAGCAGACTTCGCTTTTCTTGTCGATTTATTGATAGAATTCTTTGAAGATTGTTCGGTTTGCATCAACAGGTCACTCTTAGCTGCGATTTTTCCTTTTTGATCATTGGTAGGAATAGGAGTTGGCGATAGTAAGTAATTATCATTGGAAGACATTTTTTCTTTAGGATTTGAAGTTATATTAGTCATACCTATCATTTGGAGTTTTTGTTTCCATTTAGATTGAATGGTTGGTGCGTCCGAGATCAACTGTATAGTACAGTTCTTCTGTTGTTCAACTTCTTCATTTTCATGAATAACAGTTTTGTTAATTGGTTTTGATACCAGTTTAACTTTTTGATTGCGTTCATGTTGATCTAAACAAGAAACAAGATGTTTATGAAATGTTTATTTACCGGTAAAAGTTTCAAGAATTTTTTATCGAAGAAATAAGCAATCAAAATTTGATCGATAGAAATGATAACCAACGATAACTGACCTTCATTTGTTTCAAATGATGCCGAATTGGCTACGATTGATTGTCTTTTGCATATATTCAAGGATTTTTCAGTATCAGTGGTGAACTTCGAACTCTGTTGATCCAGACCAATAAAAGTCAAAGAATTTTGACTATTGAAGAGTTCCGACGACGTCACAATATCTCCTACAGGTACGGAACTATTTTTACGTGCAAAGTCCGTCGGTTGTATTTTTGCTTTCGACAAGCTTTGTTGAGTCACAAATGAAGGATGTCGTGATTTCTGAGAATGGTTAACTGCTGTAGATTTAGCCCGTTGTTGTTCGTCAATTACGAACTGTTTCATGTATATTTTCGTTTGAAGTATCTTCTCACGTTCTTCATCGGTAAAAGCACCATAAAAGTCAGGTAGATCTGTTAGAGACTTTCTGACGGAATTAATAGAACAAATCGGTTCATTAGAAGAATCAAAAGTATTATTAAAACCATCAATCAATACTTTATAACCTAGTACGCCTTTACTTTGATAGGCTCGTTTAATTTCAATAGAATTATTGATGTGAGCACCGTATTTTTTCCAAACACGTTCTCGTGCTCGTTCGCACCATCTACATAAGAAAAGAATATATATATTCGTCTGATATCTATTCTATTTAAAATACAGAAATTATATCGAACCTGATTATTTTACAATAGCGTGGTAGAGAAAAACTGGCGGAATTTGTCGATGATTGATGTAATAAATTGATGTTCGTACTCGAAGCTGATAAACTAAAACGATAGCTACTAACGGTATTTACTGGAATTTTGTGATTGAATTGTTTATCATAAAGATAAAAATAGATTTGACCATAACGTTGTTTTTCTACTTTTGTTTTTGATGACATAGATAATGATAATGCCATACGATAGGGTAAAAATCCAGATATTGGATGTACAACTTGAGTACATAAAAGTGATTGTCGTACAAAAAGATCGACCATTTTCATATGTCCTCGTTCAATAGCTATATGAATAGGACATTTAAGCATTTCAGGCATATCTTGTACTGTTATTTCACTTGCCCATTGTCTAGATGGATGTTCACCAACTGGACAATCACTTCGTGCACCCATATGTAATGCAGAATGTCCTAATTCCATAAAACCTATTATTCAAAAGATAATTATATAAATAGATCCTATAATTTATTAATACTTACCATAAAAAGCGGCAATATGTAAAGCAATCTGTAGTTGATAATGTCGCGTAAGATCATCCTGTGAGTAATCTTTTGGAATTCCTTTCATACATGAATTCAAAAAATTTTCATAACCATGCCAGACTTTTAAATAAATACGATCATTTAATTTTAAACTGTATTGAAACAATTTCATTGGATCGTATAAACGTTGTTTATTATCGTATGTCTCTAAACAGAAGGTACTTAAGGGAAGACCGATTCGATTAGATATTTTCTTGCGTATTTCTCCGATAGTAGTTTCAATAGTAAAAGTATCATCAAAAAGTTCCAATATTTGATTATTAAATCCACAATGAACATAAAATTCAGCACTTTTTTTCTTGCGATATAAACAACGAATAATGGCACCTTGAGGAACGCCTAAATCGGTTAAGGACCATGTTGGTTTCAAATCTGAACCATTGTAATTGAGAACAACTGATGTTTTTGCTTGACTATTAGTGTCTATTTTGAGACCAAGCTCATGTTGTACCATATTAATGATTTCTTGAACAGAACTACCATCTCTTATATCAATCCGTTTTAAGACGTTCGTTGGTGGATGATAAATAAAATATCGCATTTTTTTATCAAATATCAATTCAACCTAGAACAATCATATGATACATATATGAAGAATATTTTTCTTAAATGTAAGATTGCTGTCATTCATAAAACACTACACTATAAAATGTTATAAATAGAACATTTCTCTTCTTAAGATTCAAACTAATGTGTCCATGGTGTTGATGATTGTTGCCACATCGTCATTATAACATAGTTTCATTTATTCATAGATGATGCTTACACATTATTTTCTTTACATTATTAAAAGCTTGAATGTGTGAAGAAATAAATAGTTGTTTACATGAGAAGACAGCATAAGCAAAAAGACGTTGTTTTAAATGAAGAAAAAATGTTTGTATGTATGAGATTCATAATTACTCGTTACTTGAATACGTATCCTTCAAGAGATGTACTTGAGTGTTCATCTAAAAACAAAACAGACTGACAATGTGACAAATAGCAATTACAAAGTGAGAAAGAAGAAAAAAAGAGAATGAGAGTATAAGATTTTTTAAGCTATTATTCGAATTAAAAGTTGCCTAGTGTTCGTTTTTGTTTTCTTTCTATCATCAATATAATCAAATTTGAAAAGCATGATATACATTTCTCATAAGAAAAGTAATTTAGCTTAATGTTTCTGTTCTTACCGACTTTTATAAAATATGAATGTACATTTAATTCTTCATGAAACTTTGAATTTGATACTCTCTTATTTTAATTACAAATTAGTAACAATACCATTATAAACTATATGAGATCCATATAATCTCCTCATCTTAAAGAAACAGTTGTCATAGAAAATATCTCAAATAGGAAATTGGTTTAGCAGAAACAGCAATCTTTGATTCGACCGATTTCTCACAAATTAAAATCAATTGTCAAGGAAAAGTATTTTTTTCAAAAATCATCTAGAACATTAACAATTTCATCGATCTTTTCTCACGAAGATCAGCCAATTATAGTAAACAATACTTAATGTTCCATTCAATGTGATGACAATCATCGTATTGATTTAACGTGTTTTCATGAAAATATATATCGAGAGATTTTAGAATTTTATCTTCTATAATACAGTTTGAAAATTCATCAGATGCCCATATTACAGCCAAAATAGCTACTCTATTGATGGATTTTTCTATCATTAATAAATTAGGAAACTGTAGAGTAATTTGGTTGAATTGATAATATTTGCTGAGAAATCAAAAAGAAAATGAGAGACAAAAAAAACGTTCACTCGTAATTATTACATATATATTTAGTAATATTTTTTGTAGCCCTTTTTTTGAGAAGCATGACAAAGAAAAGAATAATTTTTTACACTCAATTAACAAGTTATTTTCATATATATATATCATAATATGTGATACATCATCTTCAAATATCTGTAAAAATATGGAATTGTATTTGTAGACAATTCATCAAGTCATATTATTAAAAACAAAATTTGATACAAATTTTGCTCACAATGAATTTACTCACTTCAAAATATCAGGATAACATGTGTAAAACTTGAAACTTGATTTCAACTATTCAATTATTTCCTCGACTAAAAGGAGAGTCATACAAAAGAAAATAGTTTGTGTATGTGGGTGTGTTTGTTTGTGCCAGGGTCAAAGGTCAAAAAACATATTCTTTAAAGAAAACCAATCAAAGACTCACAAATTTGAGGCCATTCTCGCCGCTTTATGTCTGACCAAAGACAATCGGGGTCGAGAAATTGAATGGTACCGTTAGTTTTTAGATTTTTACAAATAATTTTTTTCTTTCGACCAAAGTGAAGTTATAGGAAAAGTACTAATAGGATTTCATGTGTATGTTTGCTTGTGCCAGGTCATAGCGCGCAGGTTAAATAAGCACAAGATTACAAAACTATTTTGCGTAATCTGGAGAATGACCCAATTAAAATTTTTCGATGTTATACTTTTAACCGAGCATTGTTTTTTTGGGCTCCAGGTTTCATAGAATCGAATATTTTCGAGCTCGCTTTCTTCACCAGTTAGAGTTTTCAAGTGAGAAGTCAATTCCATTAAAAGGTTTTTGATGCTGCGCTTTCAACCAATAAAAGTGTTGTAGCTGAAAAATTCAATCATAGATTTTCAATGTTAGGTTTAGGACATTTGAGATTTTATTAGGAGGAAAATGCAAGGAATCAAAGTTTCGCGAGCTTATGCTCTTTTCCAATCGCACTTTCTCAGGTCTAAATTTCAACTAATGATGAATGTTCGATGTTGAGTTCTTGAATAATTACATTAGTTTCAGGCTGGATGTTTAAGTACTCAGATATCTAATAGTGGGTTATGTAAATAACATGTGCGATTAGGGTGTTTAGACTGATCGTACAGAAAAATTGTAGAACCGCAAAAATAAATGAGATAGATCGCATACAGAAAGCTACAAAGAATGAAGAAGTACGGATGCACAGAGGAGCGGCTAGTCGTGAGTGATGTCCCGAAGGAGCGCCGATGAACGACTGGCCGTTCATTTCTATTTTTAATTAAAACTAAGTATGTTCAAGCAGAATTAAGTCTACCAGAGAACACCCCTAACTATCTCCTCACTTTTGAATTCAGTATATGTCAAAATGATAGACTTTAGTGAGCTATTAAATGCCCTTAAAGGGTTTGGTTTCCAAGATCTTTCAAGCAGAAATATACACTTATTAGTGTTACTAGTTTGGCTATACTAATCTACTGATATATATAATATCTTTAGTAAAATCTTCCAACCCGGTGCAAGTTTATATCACTATTAAAGTAATCAATACTGATTAAAATCCTAGAATGTGAAGATAAATCAATGCTTTTTATCGGAGATATAAACTTGTTTGACATGTGGGTTCATTATAAAAAATCAATATGTACTCTTCCTTAAGGATGCAAACATTTCCTTGACTGAAGGGAGGATCATATGGAAAAAAATTAAAAAGAGGTTGTGTGTCTGATTGCTTGCGCTAATATCAAAAGAACATCAGAGTCAAGATAAGTTTTTACACTTACATGTGTACTTGCACGCGTTGTTTTCAATATCCAGTCGTGAGTGGCGCCCCAAAGGGTTGCCGACGAACAACTAGTCGCTCGTTTGTGAAACTTAGCAGGAATTCTCACGGAGTATGTTTGT
Source organism: Macrotrachela quadricornifera (assembly GCA_022393335.1). Taxonomy (NCBI): domain Eukaryota; kingdom Metazoa; phylum Rotifera; class Eurotatoria; order Philodinida; family Philodinidae; genus Macrotrachela; species Macrotrachela quadricornifera. The sequence continues at coordinate 1,861,742 of JAJEKB010021191.1, forward strand.
AGAAGGTCGAGCCAGAAAAACGAAGTCCGTTTCGAGTCCTGGTAGAAGTATTCCTGGATACTCATTAGAAAACTACGAAAACTTATCGTGTAAGTATGCATTAGTATCAGTTAATTAGGTGTGTATCCTGACTGGATATGTATTTAACACATTTATGACTAGCAGTTTCGCGTTGGTATTATCTCTAACGCTAACACCCATGGTCCCTATTGTAAGGGCTATCTAAGAGAATGCGCAGTACCTTTTTAATGGCTATCCAATAACAACATTAGAAACTTTCAAGATACTATTTAGGAATATAACTACTAACTCTTCGAGAGATATCCCATATATTCTCAATGATTTAGCCAGCCTATATCTAGATAGCATTTAAAAATTACCGAGAACATTCCTAGAGAACATTAGGGAAGTTGCTGATAGAACCACTAGATCACTGTTCAAAAAATAGTAGGGATGCTCCCTGTTCGCCCACAAACAGCTACTAAGGATATCATCAGATATCCTTAAAGAAGATACAAAGAGTACCATTAGATAGCGCTTAACAAGGGTACCGATATTGAAAATAATCTGATCGTATGAGTTCACCCTCTCCCCCTATCTTAAATATGGTCGGCCAAAATTTCGAGCTAAAACTATCGTATTAGGTGAAATTGCCGCTCACAATAATCCGGCTGACTGAAATGTTCCTCCTTTAGATTTGATCGGTTGAAGTCACTGTCCCTCTCCCTACCTCGAGACAATCTCGTTGGCTGTAGTTATATCAATTAGAAATCTAAGCAAGATGTTTGTCAATTGTGAGTTATACAAAGTTTTTATGCAGAAACGTTATTTTTTTACTTGTGTTCCAATTGCCTTAGACTGACAGGCAAATTTTAAGCACTTTTTAATTTCCGTATAACCTTTCTTTTCTCAAAAAGAATTACAAAAAAACTTTCATAACAAAAGCTTCGTCTTGACTAAAAATAAATAAATGAAATACAATTTTCATAACTAGACCTCAGAATTAAATTTCACTACCGCAAAAATCTTTAGCCGCTTTTAGTTTGATAAAAAAATCATCTTTTCTTTTAATAAAAAAACGTTTTTTCGTAAAAATATATTTTTTTTAGAAATTATGAAAAACTGATGATACCATTGGATTTCCCAAGCCTCAAAATCCTTTAAGAATATTTTTAGGAACTATTACATTCCAGTATTATCGATATAATCGTTGCTGTTTTCTCATTAATTAGGACAGACAGACAAACTTTAAGCATTTTAGCTGTCTTAATTAAACGCCATATGACCCTTTCTGTCAGAAAAGAAAAAAAAAAACGATGAATATCAAGGTAATGACGTGATTTATTGTGTATGTTTTATATCCACGTAAAAAAAAACGATAATGATCTGATTATAATCGATTTTAGTTTGATGAAAAACCGATTAAAATGGTACGATTTAAATCCGATTTTTACTAGTTTTTTCTATTTTTCATCGATTATAATTGATTGTTCTACTTTTAATCGATTTTAATCCTGATAACTGTAAAACGCGTTTTTCTCGAGTACTGATTTAAAAATCGTACTTTTTAGTTGTTTTTTCAGATCCCTTGCGCCGACATATAGGTAGTACAATACTAGACCAACCTCTGACACGTGCCATACTTCATAAGATGTCACTAATTAGTACTTCCTCATTCTTTCACTATCTTGATTATAATGGATTAAAAACAAAATAATCGATTAAAAATAGAAAATCTAGTGAAAATCTAATTTGAATTATGTCATTTTAATCGATTGTTTTTGATGAAAAATCGACTATAATCAGATTTTTTGTCGTTTTTTTTACATGGGGATAATCGCGTGTGTTTTTGAGTTAGAAAGATATATCAGATAAATGTGCATCATTATAGGAAGACGAATATTCAAGCATAATTTATTTATTTTCTGCATCGTCATTCATTCGTGAAAACCTAGGTATAAAAGGTAGTGCTTGTTGTGCATACATCAGTAGTGTGTTTTTACTTCCTGATAAGCGCGTCTCGACAATCTTCAATTAATATAATCTGTAAGTAATACTTCCTTTAAATACTATTTCAGTTAATTTTGAAGATATCTATACAGAACATTCTATCTAGCTATATATAATTAATCTATTCTTTAAATTAATTAGAATTTGAAATATATTTAACATACTTTTTCATATGTTATTTAAATTTAAATCACAAGAAATTTAATATAATTGTAATTTAACCTGGTTGCTTTCTCTAATTCCTTAAATTAAAAATTAAAATAATTTATTTTATTTTTTTCTATCGCAGTTTACATAAAACACGTATACTATTAGTACCTCTACATATGTGTATGTACTGTGCCTTATGAGGACTATGCAGTAACGATTTTCAGTCCCCTTTCCGAGCTATTGATCAATGGTTTCTCTACTATTTAGGTACTATCGCACTATAGTTCCTCTCCCCTTCGCCGACTATTCAGATTCATTTCCTCTTCTAATTGGCGAACTGATTGCTCTCACTTTTAGGCATTATCCATATCTGATTCCCAAGAAATAAAAGAACCCAATGCTAATAGCATTGAAATCTCGTATTAATTCCTGATTTCTCTTTCTATAACAGTGCCATTGCTATCAAATTATTCCCTATATTTGAGAACTACTGCAATATTGTTCTTCTACATATTTCCAGAGTATTATGACTTGAATATTTCTTTATTTTTGTATAATAACATTTGGTTGCTTACTATTTCAGAACTGTTGCGATTTCCTTTCTCTCCATTTTGCGGTATTATTGCAATCTGTTTTCTTCCCTTTTAGATATTATTCACAGATAATTTCTTCTCCACTTTGTTACTATTATGATCTGATAATTGTTCCTTTTTAAGAATTATTGTGCCATAGTTCATGATCTAATTCTTAAAAAAATGAGAGGCTGTTGCAACGTAGATCCTCTTTTCTTTTTCGAAATATTGTAATCTTGTTCCTTCATATTTAAATGACTATTGTAATATACTTCAGCTGTCATTTAAGCATGAGATGCCTAATTCGAGTGATAATATAAATGAAGTTGCAGAAGATATTTTTTCATGTTGAAAATAAATAAAGATATAGGACCATTGATTATCTGACCTATAAGAACTGTAAGAAATATTCACTTTCATATTAGTTAGAAAAAAAAAATTTGATTTCATTTATATCATCTATAGTAAATAATAAATGACCACTGAATACAAGAGAACTGAGTTCACTTTCTTTCCGGGAGATACAAGGTCTAACGGACATGATAATCAAGCGCATCTTGTCAACTGAGGGTGCCGCGAAATCGAGACACAAGAATGGACCATTAGGTGCTTAGTTCGAGTTCGAATATAAATGGGCCATCAGCTGCGTTATATCAGCTTAAAAATAATTAAAAAAAATTTGCACCAGCTCTTCCTTAGCAAAAAAACAAAAGATAAAATTTCTTCTAATTATAAATTTAAAATTCGAGATGCGTCGCTCCACGTGAGAGTGCCACGAAGGGCGAGCGTGCGGCCCTAATTATAACTTTATGATTTCGATAAATTTTATCTTTTACTTTTCTAGCAGATATAGATGGATGTTTCAATTCCAGTTATAAATTTATATTTAAGATACTGTATCTTTTTCCGTTTTGCTAAGATTATTTCATTGTGCGAATTGGAATCATAAATTTATAATTTGAAATGAGACACTTATGTACGTTTAAGAAAAAAAACGAAAAGTACAATTTATAAGTGTAAATTTATAATCTGAAAAAAATCTCTCTCTTGCGTTTATTATCGCAGTGTAGGATTTTTCGAAAGTTTCATTTCTTGTCTAAATGGAATTAGGCGGCTGCCCAGTAGGTCTGTAGAAAAAGTTAATCATTTATTATAAATGATATAAACGGAATAAAAATTTTATTTTTTTCCTAACTTAGAGTAAAGTGTGCATTTATCACTTATTATAAATGATTTAAAAAAAAAATTTATTTCTTTTCCTGACCCACAGGAAAATAGTCATTGCAACTTCATTTATATTATAAGTCAAATTAGGCAGCTACTCGACCTATCACATTGGTTTACCTGCAAGATCATATCAATGAATCGCGACTTGAAATTTTGTCCATCAAGAAACCTAAGAGTCACTAGAATTTGCTGAAAGTTTCAGGCAAAACGAATGCATCTTTCTTAAGATATTGAGTTTTCAAAAGCCGACTATATCGCGAAAAGAACTAGGAGAACCTCACTTTATTGTATAGCCAATACCTTAAGAAGGATGCATCTTTGTGCCTGAAACTTTCAGGATATTCTTGTGGCTTTTAGACTTCTTGATTAACAAAAAGCTCATGTCGGAAATTGCTGATTTAATTTTGCAGGTTAACCAGTGCTCTAGGACAAAAGTCTACTAAGACGGTCATAACTCAGCCTTACAGGCGCATGCGCTAGATTTTGCTTAGAGCTATTCTCGTGTGGAGGTTTCCTACTTATGTTCAAAATATGAGTTTAAAAGCGATGATTCACTTCGGGTGCTTCCCTCGTAAGTAAACATAGTACGATATACAATTTTATGTTTAAAGGATTTGACGCGTATACCTACCGCATTGTTGTAGTTGATGTGATGTATTGAAAGCCATAAATTAGACCGTGAATTCTTTTAGTTTTAGCAAGGCCAAAAATAAGAATATATTCTATAGAAATTCGCGGTAATGAATCTTATTTCGAGGTTTTAATTATTGAAACATACTATGTACGCGTGATAAGCACGATATTTAGAATCAGTATTGAAAAACATATAATACACTCTATTTTTCTTTGTGAGCATTTACCATTCAAGTTTCAGGATTCTTGCTTTGGCTTTTCACTACTTAACCGTTTTACTTTGGCTCTCATAAATAAAATTCAGTTGGTAAATATTTACACAAAAATAGAGTTTGTTGTGTATTTTTTCAATGCTGATTCCAAGTATTGTGCTTATCTTGCATACACAGTGTCCCGATAAGCAAAATCTTGAAACACTTGCCATTTTCTGCTAATTACTATACAAAAGACCCTTATTTTTAATCATGCTAAAAGTAAAAAAAATCAGAGCCTGGTTTAGTGTTTTCAGCACACTACACCAACCACATATAAAAACAGTAAAACCAAAACAAGATACGTGGTGGACAAGAGGACGATTTAATACATGGAAAAAGCGTCAACTCCTTTCAAAAGAAGATGACGTAATTGTTTCCTATTCGTTATTTACAGAATGGCCACGAACACGACCTGTTTCTTTTATTTTAAGTCTCTTTAATAATTCTTTCAGATATGAGACTGGTATGATCGAATACATAGCTTTACATGGTTTTGAAATTATTTTTGTTAATTTCCATGAACTTACGAAAACTACTGGATGATGAGCTTTCCTACATCATATATTTTGACATGTATTTGTGTCAGGCAAAATTAGGATTTAGGCAGAATTAAACTTAGATTTTAAATTTTGTATTATATTCAGTTTAGTTTTGAATCAAAATAAAACGAAGAGCTATTTAAATTTTTAGTTTATGTTTAAGATTTAACAGATTTTAAAATGAAATTTATATATGATTATTTGAAGTAGATTTTATTCAATAGATATTGATTTGTATTTAGGAAGATATAGAGTTCGCAAGTTGTGTTGAATAAAAACCAAATGAACTTTAGGAAGATGTAGAGTTCGCTAGCTTTTTTCTATTGATATTGATTTGTATTAAAGAAGATGTAGAGTTCGCTAGTTTTATTCTATTAATATTGACTTGTATTTTGGAAGATGTA
>JAJEKB010021191.1:1867540-1904143 GCA_022393335.1 Macrotrachela quadricornifera
GTGTTCAATAGAAATCGAATGAAGTTTAGGAAGATGTAGAGTTCGCTAACTTTTTCCTATTAAAATCGATTTGTATTAAAGAAGATGTAGAGTTCGCTAGCTTTCTTCTATTGAAATTGACTTATATTTAGGAAGATGTAGAGTTCGCTAGCTTTTTCTATTAAAAGTGACTTGTATAGGAAGATACAGCGTGCGCGAGCGTTTGTTATTAAACTCTCCCGACCAAAAAAAAAGGAGAAGAAGGATGGATTTTTATGGTTGGTTGTAATAGCTGTTTATTTTAATAATCATAATCGGACGATAAACTGTATAAACGTTTGTCATGTCTTCCAAAGTGGGTTCAATATAAATATGGTCCTACACATCGTACATGGCTTCATATGTTAGTACAATTTATTTCTTTTTCATCACATGGCAGGTTAGAAAGAACTGAGAAATTCTACAATTATTTTATTCTGTTTCGAAATAGTTGTTACAACCTAATCTTTAAAACTTATCTCGAGCAGGTGGTTGAAAAAGGATGAAAATTTGTAGATTTATTCTCAGTTTATTTCAGATTAGCTTGTATAACCGAATCTTTATGATTTGTCCAGAGCAGGTGGTTGATAGACGAGCAGATACTGCAGAAATGTTTTCAATCTGATTCAAATTAGCTTTTATAACGGAGCTTCTATCATGCAGCTAAAGCATAGGTTGGAAAAAAGGAAGAGAAATTGTATAATTATTTCCAATCAGTTTTAAATTAGACTCTAAACTTAATCTTTGTAAAAGATTCTATAATATTGAACTATATTGAAAGAAATCTACACATGAAGATGTCTTGTGTATTGTGTCTAACTGAACTATGTTTGTGAATTTCTGTCTAAAAGAATTATTTCAAATTGTTTATAGAATCGTATTCATAATATAATTTATTTTTTTAATATTTGGAAGATATCAATCTTAACTGAATTCTCATGTCTATGGCATATAAAAAATTAACATACTTTCGATTAAATATATCGACCAAAACTACAACTTTCCGATTAGTTTAATAAGTTCTAAAGAATTGTCATTATACGTATAACGTTACTCCTTTGGCAGGCCCTTACTATGGAGAGGTCTTCAGAAGTGGAGTATTTTTGATTTATAAAGTTTACGAGATAATCTTTTCAAATTACACGAGCAAGTTGACAAAAAGTAGATTATTTTACTAGTCTCTTATAGAGTCTTAAAAAATACTTTTCTTGAACTCTGCTCGGTTTAAATTTTGAAAAACCGAAATCATGTTTATTATTGGTGTACACTTCTAATTGAATTATTAAAAATTATTATTCCATCAATTTATTTAAAGAAATGATTATTTTTTTTTTAATATCAAAAGTTAGAATTTATTTAAAAAGTCGCGCCTAATTGAAAACTAATTCTGCCTAAGTTTAATTTTGCCTAAAGTTCAATTTTGCCTGTGACATATTTTTTTGATATTTCCTCTTCAACTATCGATTCTACCGCTAGTAATCAAGCTTGTATCTTAAAACTAAATGTGTTGTTATATTGACAACAGTATTATTAGTCGATTAGAATTAAAAAATCCAATTTTCTTGTTGAAATCTTTTTTTTTTTGAGCATTCGATTTCTTTTCATAATTCTCTATGATATTACTGCTAGCATCTTATAAGAGCGGAAAAGCATGTCAATAAATACGAATAGGTCAAGATCGAGAGATATTGATATGAGAGAATATTTGGATAACACAGGACCGTAGTGATATATTTAAAAGAATATTCAGAAAAGCATACAAGAACAGCTATGCACTAAGCATAGCAAATATAAAGTAAAACTAATCGTATAGACATCACTTGTGTGTATCCGTCTCTCGACTAACTTCATAGAGAAATAGACAGAAAAATACAAAGAGAAAGAGATGATATGAGAAAAGAACACGAATAAACAGATAACCTGTTAGTTGAATAAGAACAGCGAATGTCGATAAAACAGAAAAACTATCACCTTGTTTCAAATTTCATTAACCTTGTCATATATCTCTTAGCACAATCAACTCTTGAAAAGAAAAATTTGCTAAGATAGAGAAATATCAGTCACGGATATATATAGGTGATGTAACACAAGACATGTCAAGTTCCATATCTTCTAAGTGCACTTTAGATAAAATGGTCAGTTTTTGTATCTATGCTACTGTTGTCCTAGATAGGCCATAAACAATTACAAGAAGACTGCCATGCCATCTTCATAATGCATAGTTTATAGATAAATGTAATGTTAATAATAGGATATATTTTTCATATAAATTATTACAAAGAAATAGAATAGTTTAATCTAGTTTTAATTTACTAAATTACAAAAAGTAAATAAATTTAGATTTAAATCAAATAAAGGGCAATTATAAATTATTGATCTAAGAACAGAATATATGTAGGTTTGTTGAGGAAGAGTGTTTCTAATTAATAGTGTTGAGATCATCAAATTCTCTTGTATATTATTGCGATGTCGATGGATGTCATCATCTATTGACATATAAATGGTACATAATAAAACTTCATAGCAACTACACCATTAATTAGAAAAGTTCTCTCTCTACGAATTTACACACATTCCATTCTTTGATTAAAAATCTTTATGGAATTTGTAAATGTCTATGTTATATTAATAATTTAAACTTTAAATAAATTTAATATTTTTAGTCATTTTATTTTATTTTTAAATTCGACTAATAAAAAAAAACACTGGATTAAATTATTTTAAATTTAAATTACTAAATATTCAAATCTATTTAAAATTAATGAGAAAACCACACTCATTATCCAATCTAGTGATGTTAATATATAATATACAATAAAACGCTACTATTTATTTGTTTTTCAATATTCAGATTTAATTTTATAATTTTAGTTATATTGCATACTGATCCAAAATTATGCTAGCAACCATCAATATAATACCAAGAGATTATCTTAAACCACCAAAACCTGCTTCTTTAAGAAAGTAAGTCAAAGCTGTTTAGTCACCGATATAGTCGAACAAACTGATATGTTTAAGATAGAGATAATATATTTTGTTCAATTGTAGATTTTACTTATGAAAAGATAATGCAATACGATAATATTTTCTAAACATAGATAATGATATTATTTTATTTTCAATTTGACTTTAATGAGCACAGTCAAGTAGATAAATGATAGCTATCTACTTTATAAATGAAATAGTCATTTTAACCTTTGATTGAGATTGGAAAACTTCAATTCTATAGTTCAAGATGCAGTATATTTTCATCAAAATGTCAATCAGTTTTGCTGTCAAATTAACAAATTTCGAATATAGTCTATCATTGATGTGAACGAACAGAAATATTCGAAATATAAAGTATTTACATTATATGTTAAATACTTTCAATTCAAAATCTCAATAAAACTTTTCTTTCATTTATTGTGATGATTGGATAGAACTCATTGAATTGCATAGAACAAAAAAATGTTTCAAATTGAAAAAGGAATATTTTACAAATGTCAAAATATGTTCTGTTTGATATGGAACATACTTTTTTCTCTGTGACTCAATGAATTCTATCCAATCGTCACGAAACAAGAAAAAAAAGTTCTATTGAAGATTGAATTGAAAGTATTTTATATATACTGTAAATGCTTTATATTTCGAATATCTCCGTCTATGCAGATCAACAACAGACTATATTTTAGATTTATCAGTTTGGTAATGAGAAGTTTAATGCTATTCAAATATGTCTCCTCTTTAAAATCAGATTTTACACCTAATATTTAATTTTACCGATAGAAGGAAATGATAATACAGTGCATCTCAATCGATTTTCTTCTCTTAACATTTTTTTTGTTTTTATAACTATATTCGTTTACCTACTATCTTACGATATATAGCGAGATAGTCCGGAACGTGCTTCATCTTTTGATATATTTACATTAAACGTCAAATGCAGTTTAAAGTATAGAAGTTGTATTCTTTTCTGTGTAGAATGTGTCGATAACATTGTAACGTTTTTGGCAAATAGTGAGAAATCAATTTTGAGAATGGGAGAACCTTATATATCTTTTTACCTGTATGAATAGGTTGTTTTATATTCAAAATAAAGAGCTAATACAACAAAGTTACTTTCCATTATACAGAAAATATTTGAAAGCCGTTTTTGTTATGCATATATCTTGACGCGAGAACATAATAGAACACCGAATTTTATTTAGACAAGTGCACCATAAAAAGTTTTAAAAAATTCGCATAAACAAAATTCGATAGAGAATCAAAATAGTGTTTCAAACATTTTCAATATGATAGAGAGATGTCCTCAATTTTTGAAACTTTATTCTCGAGTACACAATTTACTTTAAAAATTTTTACGGACCATAAGAAAGAGTGTGCTCGAAAGTACCAAAACACGAAAAGAGTTCTCACTTTCGCTAAAGTTTCCCATCGAAATAATAGGCAAACAAAAAAGTTTGTGTCGAAAAAATACCAAATTTGCAATATTTTCATATTTTTCGCGTCATATAGGAAAATCGGAAATTAAAGTTTAAGTCAGATTTTGTAGAGAATTTCATAGCAATTTCTATTTAGAAAAATGATTTGTCTTAGAGAACTTAAAGAATAAGAGTTCATGCAAAAATACTGGCATTGGATTTATTTTTAATTTTTCTTTTTTTCTGAGAGATATTTCTATGCTTATAACTTTCTTATTATAGAAATTATGGAACATCGGTCATAGGCCACTTTGTAGAGCGTCGTTTACTGCAACCAAATTTTTAAATATATAATATTTTAATATAAAAAAATTAATTATCCAAATCGAGATAGGACTTCTGAGCCATTCTTCAAATACAAATGCACAGAGAAGATACAGTGACTAGAGGAGAAAAGAAGCATTTTTCTTTTCGAATTTAGGTTACTACAGAATTCTCTAGAAAATAGGCTTAGTAAAACTCCGATAACTACACCATATTCTAATGGAAACTCAAATTCATTTAAAGCACTAAATAAAACATTCAAACTCCTTTTGTCAAGTATAAATGATACAAGATAGTTACAAGAATCTTATGGTTTTAGGAAAATAAAGAATGATGTTAAAAACTACGGCAGATAAAAATAGTGCTTATGTTACATCTATAGGGATCAAGTATTTTCAGCGTTAATAGGATATATACTTCATTTTCGAAAAATATATTTGTGTATTTAACATAAAGTTGAAAAATTGACTAAAAATTTCTCATAAGAGGAATATATTCATCATCTTAAAGACATCTTTCATTATTTCACCTATGTTTTTAGGAGATTGTGGCAAATAGTTTGGCAATACACACCGACAGTGGTCATCTGCAGCTTACTTATTGTAGCGTTGATTGTGGCAGGCATAATAGTGTTGAGTCTTATCTCAACATCTTTACCCAAAAAGACGGTGGACAGTCACAGCGCTGATGAAAGTATGTTTTATTTATCCTTTGTTTCGATGTATTTTGTACCGAATTGTTGTTTTTCAGATGGATTTGAACTTAATATTACATATTCGTCTAATTTGGTCAATATAAATACTACAAATATTACGGACTTAACTGATTTAGCAAATGAAGTGAGTTGTTTTCCTCTTTCTCATCTCATGGTTTATTTTTCTATATGTTTTTAGATGATGATTCAGTATAATTTGACAAGTATTATCGTCAAAAGTGCTTGGTTCGTTCCACAACTAGTATTAAACACTATCCAAAAACGACAAGTCATACAGTATGTATATATAGCAGTTGACATTTTGGCTTCTTTCTAAAAGACGTATAAACTCGAATTTTTCTCTCTTTCGAGGAGATATATCGCTTTACTTTCTTATCTTGGTTTGAAACAAAAAAAGAATATCTTGAAATAAAATGGAAGTCAAATTTTTTTACGTTTTTCTTTTAATGAAAAAGACGAACTTGTTATCTGTTTTTCTTTTTTTAGACCAAATGGTAGCCAAGGTCAAAAAAAAAGGAATCATTATAAGCTATTGGTTTGGCTTGTCGATTTTTGTTAAATTTCCACAGAAATGTGCCAGCAGTATCATCAGACGAATAGAATGCAGGAAAAATTTCAAAAATGAAATTGAGCATCACATCAGCACGAGAGAAGAAATAATATCGTTGAAGATTAAATTTATCAACAGGCAAATGGTTGTAGTACAATTAATTTTCTATAAATTTGGATCTCCTCCAGGTAAATCTCGATTGTTAGAATTATTTGAAAATGTATACATTGCTCATAATTTCGAACATAAAATTATTTTGTTAGCTAGAACATTCATAATAAATTCCATATTTCGTCAGCAAATGACTATGAAATTCTCACATATTATCTCACTTCTGTAAACCGCAATGTTATCTTTGTAATGCCAGCCGACATTAGAGAGCGAGAAGTCCAGAAATGACAAACAAAGAATGACATTGTTGTTCAATGTAATGCTAGAATTTTTTAAGAAGGGATATCTACAAAATTTTCTTTGTTCGCTCGAAGATCGTCAAAAAAGTCGCTGTAACTAATAGAAATGTGATAAAATCTGAAAATTTAATAGTCAAATAAAAAAAATTTATTTATTATTTGTAGATCCAAGCTTGATCACTGGTCCACAAACACCAACTGGATCTGATACATCTTCTGTAACAAGTACAACCGAAAACATTATTAATACTAGTAAGAAAGACACAAAATGACTCTCCTTAACTAATAGATTCGAAAATTCTACCATTATGATACCTATAACCAAATTACTAATTAGACAAATTTTGTAAATCTATCTCTTTACTTTGATACACTAGTACCTCAATAGTTTAAAAGGCTGCTATAACGGTTAGCAGAAATGAATTTCACTGAGCCGTTGCCAATACATACTGTATCAGTTAGTTGAGGCGGCCATATACAAATTGTAGTGAATGAACACTTCATACTACAGAATCTACAATAAATTTAGTCTTGTATCATTTTACTAGAATTATGAATGTAAAAAGACGCGCTTTTTTCGAGTGTTTTAGAACGATGAATACTTATGTATAAATTTTTATCTCTTGTATTATTGAGTATACTTTTACACCTCCACCCCTTTACACAAGACTGAAAAAACTTGTGTAGTAACGGAATAACGAAAGTGAGAAAAAAGAGCGCAGTATTTTTACAATTATATTTTCCTGAAATCCTTAAACAAAATGATGTGTATGAAAAATTTTTCGATTTTTATATGAACTCGTTAAACAATAAAACAAGACTTCAAAAACATTTTAATTATTTTGACAAGTCCATAAAGATGGAGTTAACTATCGTCTTATAAAGTCTTATTTAAAGAGTTTACAAAAAAAAGTCAAACTAATTGCTGCCTTAGAGAATGTTTTTTCAAGAGTCTACGTAAAATATGTAAAATTATTACATAAACCTTGCTCTATTTCGCCATTTTTAATTAAGTGATGGTACAAATTCAGTAAGTTATCTTTTGATTTGACAGTATGTTGAGTTTATAAATTTTACATTTCTCTTTTTTCACCATTAATTACTTTTATTTTAAAAACATTATATAACATACGATGGTATGAAAAGTTCTACAATCTACATAAGACAATTTTTTAGTGTTCTGCTTTTTATTTATTATTAAAATGAGCAAAATTTCGAGCGATTAAATTTCAATGTTGCTCAAAGATTAGTTTTTATTTCTATTTCATCGTTTTATTACTTGATGCACCTTTCTAAAAAAATGAATGAACCATAAGATGCACTGTGAAAAGCCTTACAATTTTGCTCAGTAAAGTTAATTTTATTAGTGTACTTTTTGTTTTCAAAAAAAGCAAAGTTCAATGCGAGCAAGTATCTCTTTTTACGTGCACAACATATTCTGTTTTCATTAATTTCATCTTTTTATACGGAGCAGTCCTTAACTAGCATTACGATAAACTATTCCATAAATAATCTTCATTTGTTATTTAATAAAACAGTAAGAAGAAATAAGAGTGAACTTTAGAAAAGGTAGAATATAGATGTAAGTGCAGATAATCTTCGGAACGAGCTAATTTAAATACTTCAGATCTCAATATTTAGAATTTAGAAGCATGGAACTATGGTTTTTGCAAAGAATTCGGTGATTTGGTGTCCAAGAGTCAGTAGTTGCGCATTTTAGTTTTCAGATGCCAACTTTGATATTTAAATCAGCTCGTTGCGAATATATCTGCACTTGCATCTATATTCTACCTTTTCTAAAGTTCATTTTCATTTCTTCTTACTATTCTCTTAGATAACAACTGAAAATTATCTATGGAACAGTTTATATGTATTTTTCTTGATATCTGAGAAAATTTCTTCATTGAGGTCAAAAATTACACTTAATAAGAGTGTTTACTTACCTTCTCCACATGAAAAAAAAGAATTTAATTAAAGTTCTACTACCAACCAAAAAAATAGTCCATTTGTTTGGACAAGAGCGAAGATAATTGAATGTTTTATCGTAACGCTGCTCATGGACCATTTTATAAATTAATGTTTTCATAAAAATCGCGAATACCAAAACATGACGCATGCAAAACTCTACAATTTACAAGGAACGTTTTGTTTAAATCAGAAAGAATTATTTCTTATTCCTATGGAAAAATTTATCTTTCAGGAGGACGAAATTTAATTGCTAGATGGTTTGCCCATTTTAAAACAAAAGGTACAACTATATAATAGATTGTAGGACTTTTTACACAGCATCGTATGTTATATTATGTTTTTAAAATAAATGTACTAAATCGTAAAAAGGGTGATGCAAATAACGACCAACATTTTATGGGACATATGTTACATTTTACCTTTCAGATTTGTTGTAAGATAAAAGGTTTTTTGAAAAGCGTTTCAAAAGCGTAGTATTTTTCGTGTAATTATAGCTTTCCATAGAAGACCGACATAAGTTACAGTTTTTCGAACAAATCATTCAAGGTACATATATAGTAACTAATAACATATTATAAATCAGTCTAATATATATCAAGGCGCAATTAGTATGTGATTGTATTGGAATGTAGTGCTCTTAGCCGAATGATAGATCGCCGAAACTCGCGCCGAAAGGAACATTATCGAAAAAATAGATCGCCGAAATACATATCATCGAAATAAAGATCGCTGATATAAAGATGGTCGAAATAAAGATCGTCGAATTTTTTCGGTCATTTATTACCAACAATATATATTTCAATGATCTATTTTTCGGTAATCATTTCTTGCGCTTGCTTTTTAAATATCTATCAGACTTGAAATCTATTTACGTATTGTCTCAAAAGTATTGCTGACAGCTACACTTATCTCAACGACGGCGGTAAAAAAACATTAAAAAAGTATTGCTAATATTAGTTTTGACGAACAGTATGCTTACCTTATAACTTCATACATTTCAACTCAGTTACTAACTTGACTTAGTAACTGACTTGACCCAGTTACTAACTTAACTTAGTAACTGATTTGACTTAGTTACTGACTTGACTTTGTTACTAACTTGATATATTCCAAGTCAGTTACTAACTTGACTTAGTTACTTACTTGATTTAGTTACTGACTTGACTCCGAACTCAACTCAGTTATTAATTTTAATTTTTTTCGATCAAAATAAAATTTATCAATAAATGGTGTCGCCGATATACACATTGTCGATAGTGACATCGCCGAAAGGATACTTCGCCGAAATGTAGATTATCGAATTTCGGCGATCTTTATTTCGGCGATATGAGTTTCGGCTAAGAGCATACTTACCATCGTATTGTTTATTCAAGAAAAGTATCCACCAGTGGCATGTTCAAGAGAATCTAATTCTGATTAGGTTCACATTAGGACAGACTATCTTGATTATACGTGCAGAACACCGTAACTCGTCAGCCTTAGAATCTATTACAAAAATAAGAGTTTTTTTCAGCAATTTCCAAACCTGTTCTCTTCATCAAAACCATCACCACAAAACAAAATAGCTCCACAAGTATGGTATAATTCTATATTACGACATCCAAGCATTTTTACAATGAGACTAATCTATTTTTTGCTTTTTCTTGTTCTCCTATACACCGCATTCTAAATTTCGAATCGATCATAGACCTTTTTTGAAAGTGATCAACATTCTCCTATGTTTCCACAACCAAACTAATTCCTATCTAATTCGAAGGCAACTCCACGATTTCATCAACAACATCTTCAATGAATGCCACAACAACAACATCTTCAATAAATGCCACAATAACAACATCTTCAATAAATGCCACAACAACAACAGGTTCAATAAATGCCACAACAACAACATCTTCAATAAATGCCACAACAACAACAACAGGTTCAATAAATGCCACAACAACAACAACAGGTTCAATAAATGCCACAACAACAACATCTTCAATAAATGCCACAACAACAACAACAGATTCAATAAATGCTACAACAACAACAACAACAGGTTCAATAAATGCCACAACAACAGGAGGTTCAATAAATGCCACAACAACAACAGGTTCAATATTAAATACAACCAGAAACATGGCACATATCACAACTACGACAGCCATCACAGAATTTCTAGTAAATACAACAACTATTACAACATCTACAAATACTGCAATAACAGTTACTGTAACAACTAAGACTGCAACTATTAAAACAACAAGAATAGCTACACTGATTTCACTAATCATAGCTTCCACTACAGGCAAAACTGCAGCCATCGGAACTGACACAGAAATTAGAATAGGAGCACCAAGCACGACTGAGACATCAAAACAGTCTGCCCCACAGATTACACAACCAGCAGTCACTGGAGCAGAAGAATTACCGGTTGCATCAACCGCACAAACCAAAACAAGCACAATCACAGAAACAGCCACGTCACGAAAAACTCAAACAGGAACGATACCTGAAGCTAGTCGATCGACTGAAACGAATACACTAGAAATAACTGGGCAAACCCCAAGACTAACTACAGAAACGACAATAGCAGAATCAACTGGACGACGAACACAACAAAGTACAAAAGTATCACCTCGAGAGACTGTAGGTGGCGCCAAAGTGACAACTGGACCAATACTTACAGAAGGTACAAAAGTATCACCTCGAGAAACCGCAGGAGGCACCAAAGTGACAACTGGACCAATACTTACAGAAGGTACAAAAGTAGCAAGTCAACACATGACTCAAACAGTGACGCAAGTAACAACTACACTAATAACGAAAGCAAGTACAGAAATGCCACTTAGAGAAACCACCAAAACAGGCGTTGAGCCGTCAACTAAACCAACAGGTCAAGAAAGTACACCAGGTGGAGCTGAAAGAACAACCCAAAAACATACAAAAGCGACAGCTGCATCCACAAGTAAAGAAAGTACCAAAATCCAAACTATTGGAACCACACAGAAAGGCACACAAGACACAACTAAATCACCACTCAAAGAAAGTACAGAAGGTGGAGCTGAAAGGACGACCGATAGACATACAGATGCGGTCATTAGACATACTGTGAAAGGAAGAACACAAGCACCAACGGCACGAACAACAGAGAATGCCATAAAAGAAACAATTAAACCGCCAATTGAAGAGAGTACAGGAGTTGGAGGTGGAAGAGCCACGGACAGGAGCACAGAGGTGGTTACCGGATCAACAATCGAAGAAAGTACAGGAACTCTAGATGTAGGAACAATACCAGGAGACCAAATCTCACTAACGAAACCAACTACTGAATATAACACCGAAATAACCTTTGCACAAATTACAGAAGGGCTTACACGAACACTAACTCCATTCAATGCTGAAGAAATGAGTCAAACAACATATACTAGATTAACACAGACAAGGAGTCCAATATCAACTCCCACAACTATTGAGCAAAGTAGCAAAACGACGATTCATAAGACAACACAGTGGCACGCTGAAACTTCAACTCTACAAACAATTGGACAAAGTACCGAAATAACAGCGACTGCAAAAGCACAAGAAGCCATAGAAGTATCAAGAGTGTCAACATCAGAAGATAGAAGTGAAATGCCACTGGGTAGAACAACAAAAGCATTTGCCGAAACAGACATAGGAAAAACAACAGGTACTTTTGGTAATATCAAAACTGGAAGAACAACAGGAGAATTTGGCGAGAGGGAAACTCGAGTGACAACAGAAAAATTTTCAGAAACGAAAACTAGAGCAACAACAGGAGCAAGTGCAGATATGAGAACTGGACCAATAACTGAAGCAGGTAAAGACACGGAAACGGGGGGAACAACAGATGCAGGTGCAGACAGGAAAATTGGAGGAACAACAGGAGTTGTTGCAGACGCAGGAACCGGAGGAATTATATGTGCAGGTGCACATATAAGGACTAGAGGAACTAGAGGTGCAAGTGTAGATATAAGCATTAGAGGAACTATATGTGCAGATGCGGATACGGGAACTGGAAGAACAAAAGATGCAGCTGCAGACACAGAATCTGGAGGCCCAACAGCAGTTGTTTCAAACAAAGGAACTGGAGCAACAACAGTTGCAGACACAGGCAGAGAATCCGTAGAAACAACAGTAGTTGGTATAGACACAGAAACTGCAGGGACAACAGCTGAAAACGCGGATACAGGATCCGCAGAAACAGCAATTGCCGTTACAGGCACGGAATCTCGAAGAACAACAGCTGGAGGTGCATACAGAGAAACTGGAAGAACAACACGAGTTGGCACAGATACAGGACCTGAAGAAACAACAGATGCAGGTGTGGATACGGGAACTGGAGGAACAACAAGTGCAAGTGTAGACCGAAAAACTGGAGGAGCAACAAGTGCAGTTGGAGACACGGGATCTCGAGGAACAACAGGTGCAGGTGCAGACTGGGAGACTGGAGGAACAAGAAGTGCAGGTGCGAATACGAGAACTGAAGGACCAACAGCAGGTGTTTCAAACAAAGGAAATGGAGCAACAACAGCTGCAGGGACAGACAGAGAATCCTTAGGAACAACAGTAGTTGGTATACACACAGAAATTGCAACGACAGTAGCTGAGAACACGGATACAGGATCTGTAGGAACAACAGGTGTAGTTGCAGACATAAAAACTGGAGGAACAACAGGAATTGGTACAGAAGCAGAAACTAGAGTAACAACAGGTGCAGGTGTAGACAGGGAAACTGGAGGAACAACGGGTGCAGTTGCAGACACGGGATCTCGAGGAACAACAGCTGTAGGTGCAGACAGTGAAACTAGAGGAACAACAGGGGTTGATACAGAAACAGAAACTAGAGTAACAACAGGTGCAGGTATAGACAGGAAAACTGGAGGAACAACAGGAACTGGTACAGATGCAGAAACTGGAAAAACAACAAATGCAGGTGCAGGTGCAGGTGCAGACACGGAATCTGAAGGAACAACAGGTATAGGTACAGACACGGAATCTGATGGAACAACAGATGCAGGTATAGACAGAGAAACTGGAAAAACAACAGGAGTTGGCACAGATACAGGAACGGGAGGAACAACAGGTGCAGTTGCAGACAAAAAAACTGGAAAAACAATAGGAGGTGATACAGAAAGAGAAACTGGAAAGACAACAGGTGCAGACATGGAATCTGGAGGATCAACATATGCAGGTGCAGACACGCAATCTGTAAGGTCAACAGATGCAGATGCAGAGATGGAACTTGAAAGAACAACAGGAATTGGTACAGAAACAGGGGTAATAACAGGTGCAGGTGCAGATACGCAAACTGGAGGAACAACAGGGGTTAGTACAGAAATAGAAACTAGAGTAACAACTGGTGCAGATGTAGACAGGGAAACTGGAGGAACAACAGGAACTGGTGCAGATGCAGAAACTGGAGGAACAACAGGAACTGGTACAGATGCAGAAACTGGAAAAACAACAGGAACTGGTACAGATGCAGAAACTGGAAAAACAACAGGAACTGGTACAGATGCAGAAACTGGAAAAACAACAAGTGCAGGTGCAGGTGCAGGTGCAGATACGGAATCTGATGGAACAACAGATGCAGATGCAGACAGAGAAACTGGAAAAACAACAGGAGTTGGTACAGATACAGGAACTGGAGGAACAACAGGTGCAGTTGCAGACATAAAAACTGGAGGAACAACAGGTGCAGGTACAGATACAGAAACTGGAGAAACAACAGCGTCAGGTGCAGACACGGGAACTAGAGGAACAACAGATTCAGATGCAGGTGCAGGCACGGAATCTGGAGGATCAACAGATGCAGGTGCAGAAAAGGAAACTGGAAGAACAACAGGAGCTGGCACAGATATAGAAACTGGAGAAACAATAGCGTCAGGTGGAGACACGGAAAATGGACCAAGAACAGAAGATAGTAAGGAATTAACCATCGTTGAAAGTATGGAAGAGTATATAGAAACACGAAACGCAGGGTAGTAGGTTGAAGTAGGGTGTGAATTAGGAAAGGAAGTCGATAGTCTAGGAAGAAGAGATGAAAGATGTTATGCAGTTATGCAAAGAGTGTGAGATGAAAATGGAAATGAGGACATTGACCAGTAAGGCATCAGTGGCTTCGCGGGTTACGCACGGATTGCGGGTAACAAAGGCTGAGTTGAAAGCGAAATCATGGAAACGGAAGCATGGATGTCGAAGAGACTATGCGAGACGTAGAGACATATGAAGCTGTGAGAGCAATCAGAGAGGTTTAGATGGTTATAATTGTAGAATGAGAGACAGAAACCACATAACATGGTAAATCTGAAACGACACCTAAATTGATTGAGAAGAAGAACTGAACCACCAGCGAAACTTGTTATAGAGATGGGCATAAAACGTCGGTGTGCTGGAAGACGAAAGTAACCAGAAAAAGTACAATAGAAATGATTGTTGATAGATGCGAAGTGTTTTTATAATGTATGCGCGAGATGCACTGAGAGATTGATCTAATATGACTACAATTTATTTTCTTTCTTTTTTCAATTGTCGACTGAAATAATGTTTCTCGCGTTGTAACTTTAGATATACCAAGTACAATGGTGCCTACATATGAAGAAGCAACAGATCCTCCGCCAACTAAATCAATTCATTTATCTTTTATCTCTTTTCCACTTTAATACTACAAAGTAAAATATCAAACAATAAAGAAGGCGAACAGAACCACTTGTACTAGTTGTTCTTAAGTCACACATATTCGGTTTTCAATGTCTATTTAGATAGCCAATCATCGATGGTGATGATATATGTGATCATAAACTTGATCAAACTTGTTCCTTTTCCTGGTGCTTAAACATCGAACCATTAACAAATATACTTCTCATCGATTTCAACCAATAGCTATACATCAAACTACTCTGAAAAATTCATTTTCTATGCTAATTTCTACTCTAAAATCATTACTAGGACTCGAAGGAAATCCGGTTTATATTGGCACATAATACTTGTGACACTTATTCACATTTCATTTATTAAGCAACAAACTATAGAATGTTCACCTTTCCATTTATTTTCAGAGTACACTCGAAAAAATTTTCTCCACAATAATCAGATATCAACAAACATATGACTGCGATATAAGCCTGTAAACATTGTCTCGGCTCTCTCATATTATTCGAATATGATCCGGTTCATTCATATCCATCTATTATGTCACAGTCAATTATATGACATTGCACTACTTTTTCCTTTCAAGTCAGTTATCTATCTCAATAGAACCCTTCTTAGAATTTATCATTTGTAATGTCATTGCCAATTTTATAACAAAGCACTAGTTTTTGCTTTAAAGTGGCTCATGTACCTAATTAGAGCCGTCATTCATACTATTCATTTTTTATGTGATTGTCAATTATATGACGAAGCACTAAATTCTACTTTGAACTAAGTTATCTATCTCAATAGAACCCTATTTGGAACTATTCATTTGTAATTTCATTGTCAATTATATGATGAAACACTATTTTCTGATTTGAAGTCAGTTGTCTATTTTAATAGAATCCTTATTAGGACTATGCATTTGTGATGCAATTGACAATTACATGCCGAAGCAGTAATTTCTGCTTTGAAGTCACTCATCTATTTCAATGTAACCCTGGTTAGAACTATTCATTTGTGATGTGATTGTCAGTTGTAAGACGAAGCATGAATGTCTTCACTTGAAGTCACTCATCTATTTCAACGTAACCCTGGTTCGAACCATTCATTTGTGATGTGATTGACAATTATATACCGAAGCACTAAATTCTACTTTGAACTAAGTTATCTATCTCAGTAGAACCATGCTTAGAACTATTCATTTGTGATGAGAATATCAATTATATACCGAAGCACTAAATTTTACTTTGAGCTAAGTTATCTATCTCAGTAGAACCCTATTTGGAACTATTCATTTGTGATGTGATTGTCAATTACAACACGAAGCATGAATGTCTTCTTTGAAATGAGTTACCTACTTCAATAGAACTCTCTTTAGAACTATACATTTGTGATGCAATTGACAATTATATGTCGAAGCAGTAATTTCTGCTTTGAAGTGAGTTGTCTATTTCAATAGAACTCTCTTTAGAACTATTCATTTATGATTTGATTGTCAATTAAATGACGAAGCAGTGGTGTCTCCTTTGCAATGAGTTATTTATTTCAATAAAACTCTCCTTGGAACTATTCATTTGTGATGTGATTGTCAATTATATGCCGAAGCACTAAATTCTACTTTGAACTAAGTTATCTATCTCAATAGAACCCTATTTAGAACTATTTATTTTCGATGCAATTGTGAATTATATAACACCGCACTAATTTTCCTCTCAAGTCAATCATCTAGTGCAATATAGTCCTAGTAAAATAATACATTTACCAAATGATTTTATCCGCCATTAACTTTTGCAAAATGTACGGATATCGATCGTTTAACTGCACATGCCCGTTGTCGGAAGTTACTATATCCGTAGCACAACTTGTTCCTCTAAAATTATATCTAGTTTCGTTCCTATGAATTATATATACGGATAAAATTATGCTTGAATAATTCCATCACCATAATATATCTCGTATGAAGACAAAAATCAAGTTATGTTACAGACGGTATAATATATGTGAGAAAAACAATACTTACAAGAGTGCACATTTCCATTCAACCTGAAATCATAACTTACATATGAAAATGACTTGCTCGACAGCTGATATATTTGATTAGCTGCCTGCTTAGCACTATTCGTTTAACATGCATTTCTCTGTTCCCAGCATTACTCATTAGGGTACTCCTTCATATAAGCAACATATTATGAGGGAACTATTGCGATAAGAGTCACTTTTGAAGTAGTCTCTCATAATAAACAAAGCGAGGGACTTGGGATACGAATCGACTCATTTATTAGAATAGAAAGCTAGTGAAGATTATTTCTTTGCCCTGTGACTGTCAAACATATTCGAAGGCATTAATTTCTCCTTCAAAGTAAGTTATCTATTCCAATGTAACCCTAGTTAGAACTATCCATTTGTGATGTGATTGTGATTTATATGAGAAAGCATCAATTTCTGCTTTGATGTGATTCATCTATTTCAATAGAACCATAATTAGAGCTATTCATTTGTGATGTAATTAGGAATTATATGAGAAAGCACTAATGCCTACTTTCAAGTGAGGCATCTATTTTTATAGATCCCTTTTCAAAATTAATCATTTGTGATGTAATTGCTAATGATATGAGGAAGCATTAATTTTTGCTTTGAAATCAATCATCTATTTCCATAAAACCCTGATCAAAATTATTCATTTGTGATGTAATTTGGAATTATATGAGAAAGCGCTATTTCTGCCTTGGAGTGAGTCATGTATTTCAATAGAACCCTTATCAAAACTATTCATTTGTGATTTTATTGTCAATTATATAAGAAAGCACTAATTTCTACTTTCAACTGAGCCATCTATTTCAATAGAACCTTTATCAAAACTATTCATTTATGATGAGACTATCAATTATATGCCGAAGCACTAAATTCTACTTTGAACTAAGTTATCTATCTAAATAGAACTCTTTTTAAAATTAATCAGTTGTGATGTGATTGTCAATTATATCATGAAATACTAATTTCTGCTGTGAAGTGAGTCATGATTTTGAATGGAATCGTGTTTAGAACTATTCATTTGTTATTTCATTGTCAATTATATGAGAAAGCGCTAATTTTTGCTTTGAAATGAGTTATCTATTTTCATGGAAATCTAGTTGGAGCCATTCGTTTGTGTTGTAATTGTCAATTATATGACAAAGCATTAATTTGTATATTGAAGTGAGAATTCTATTTTAATGGAAGACTAGTGAGAAATATTCATTTGTAATGTAATTGTCGACTATAAGACAAATCCCGAATTTCTGCTTTGAAATGAACCATTTATTTTAATTGAACCATGCTTAGAACTATTCATTTGTGATGAGAATATCAATTATATGCTGAAGCACTAGATTCTACTTTGAACTAAGTTATTTATCTCAATCGAATCCTATTTAGAACTAATTAGTTGTGATTTGATTGTCAATTATATGATGAAATACTAATTTCTGCTTTGAAGTGAGTTATCTATTTGAACAGAATCCTACTCCTTAGAACTATTTATTTGTGATACGATCGTCAATTATATGAGAAAGCACTAATTTGTATGTTGAAGTGAGAATTCTATTTTAATAGAAGACTGTTGAGAAATATTCGTTTGTGATGTGATTGTCGATTATAAGACAAATCATGAATTTCTGCTTTAAAATAAATGATTTATTTTAATTGAATCCTTCTTAGAACTATTGATTTATGATGTGTTTGTGAATTATATGAGAAGGCACGAATTTCTACTTTAACATGAGACATCTATTTCAATAGAACCCTGGTTAAAACTATTCATTTATGATTTCATTGTAAATTATCTGAAAAAGCACTAATTTCTGCTTTAAAGTGAATCATCTATTTTTCTAGAACTCTTATAAAAACTATTCATTTGTGAAGTGATTGTCAATTAAATGAGGAAAGATTAACCTCTGTTTAGAATTAAACACTGTGTGAGAATGAAACTTTTTTAAGAATTATCCATTTCTTTTGAAACTGTGGCTATATAGCAGTAGCAGTCTTGTTGTGTTAAAGCGAATTAAGTATTCGAGTTTAGGGATCCTAAGAAATATTCTGTTGCGTTGTGGTTTAGCTTTAGATAAACAATGAATAATTTTTCCTTTAAAATCGTCGTCAATTGGAATAGAAGTATGGTTAGAAATATTCGTTGGTTCTGTTACCTTTCATTTAATAGTGATACATTAATGTCTTTGTAGAATGTACCGTCTATTTGACAGAAATCCTTCTGTGATGTATTCAACTGACTAATAATTTTTAGTATATGATTAGGATTGATTCGTATTGATTATGACTGAACATATTGGAATTTAGATGTGGTTGGAACCATTTAGGTTTTGGGTGATGTCTGGCATTCTGGCGACATAGAAACTCTTAGCTTTGAATAAAGGTTGAGTTTGAAGTAAACATTTTTGATAGCTGTTTAAATCTTGTGTAAGTTTGAATGACATTATAAAGCATTTTTACTTACTTAGAAATTAGATATATATGAGAAAGGAATTTGGTTTGAATTATTCTGTTTTCATATGTTTATAGTCTTGATATGGCAATTTATGGTTTGCTCTGAAGTCTTCCATATATTGAAATACTAGCATTGTAGTGGATATTCATTGCCCATGTCATTAATGAATGAATTGATGCGTGCCATCTTTGCTTTTACTCTAGGTACATTTTTTAAAAGAAACATGGCGGTAGAAAGCATCCGTTCGCCATATAGATATGAATGAAAGGAAATACTGGATGGTTCTATTCTCGATAAACATAATACTTTAGGAACCCTATATTTACTTTTATGCGTTTACCATATGATGAATGATCTTAAAATTAGCATTATTTCCAGCTTCGAAATTTGTGATAGATGAAGAAACTACTTGTAATTGTTTGTTTCTGATGTACTTATTGGTGTTGACATTTTACCTAACACTTTTATTTTAACTTGCTCATACAGTTGAACATAATATTACTTAGTATATTCTGTTGTGTCGCAATGATTTATCATGTCATTTATGTTGAAATGCCGTTTTAGTTTTTCATATACTAAAATGGAACTTTCGTTAGATTTGTTCGATGGTCATATTAGCAACGATTGTATGAAGTATGGTGATGATTTACTTCATATAAGCATTATAGAATAGTAAGATTGTGATGCGCTTGCTTCATTTATCGAGTGATGATTAACTGTATTATCGGCGCTGAATTGTGTTGTAGGCACATAATAATGAAATAAAATGTTCTAATCAATCCGCTACTGATATGATTTTCCATCATTTTATTTAAAGTAGGGTTCTATATTGACATAAGTAATATAATTTAATGAAGTTTTGTTAAAATTGATTCTTTTGAAATGTAAAGACTTATTATATGATAGGTTTAAAAACTTTTCTTTCAACAGATAAATATATTTAAACATCGCAATTTTAATGATAATTCAACTTTCGTATGATAATATTTCATAGAATCGGTGATGAAATGTTTACTGAAGGAAATGTTATACTTTGATAATGTGTTGATATACTCCTTCGTTTATAATTTGTTATCAATCTGATATTGAATCATTGAGCTTAGGTCTTTCATGGAAACAACATAATTCAATGAAATCATTGTTAAAACTATTCATTCACCGGATAAACCCTACACAGATGATCAATCGAAAACATTTTCGAAAGTGAGTGATACATTTGAATAATATTCTTATGAGAAGCATTTACTGCTCATACCAATCTTTATCACACGATAACACGAGAGTCTCTGCTTTTATCTGAATATTATATTTCTACAAAACTTTTATGAGAACTATTCATTTATGATAGGATTGTCAACTAGATCAAAAAGCAATAATTTCGACTTGGAAGTGAATCATCCATATCAATAGAACCATGCTTAGAATTATTCATTGAGGGTATGATTATGGATTATGTGATAAAAAACTAATTTCTACATTGAAGTGAGTCATTTATGTCAATGAAACTTTGCTGACAATCCTTCATTTGTAATGTAATCGAGAATTATATGATAAAGCATTAGTTTCTGCTATCAAGTGACTTATACATTTCAATAGAATCGTATTTCAAACTATTCATTTCTCATTTCATTGTCAAGTTTATGACAAATAGCTAATTTTTTGCTTTCAAGTCAGTCATGTATTTCAATAGAACACTCCTTAGAATTATTCATTTAGGATATCATTCTGGAAAATATCATAAAACACTAATTTCTAAATTCAATTAACTGATCTATTTCAATGAAACCCTATTGACAACTCTCCATTTGTAATGTAATCATAAATTATATGACAAAGCATTAATTTATACTTTTAAACGAGTCATCTATTTCAATGCAACATTGATTCGAATTCTTCATTTGTGATGTGATTGTGAGTTTTATGACAAAATATTAATTTTGTTTTCAAGTGAGTCATCTATTTTAATCGAACACTCCTTAGAATTATTCATTGATAATCTGATTGTGAATTAGATGATAAAGCACTGATTTTTGCTTTGAAGTCAATCATCTATTTCAATTCAACTTTTATCAAAACTATTCATTTGTAATGTGACTGTGAATTAAATGCCAAAGAATTAATATTTGCTTTCAAATGAGTCATCTATTTCAAAATAACCCTGCTTAAAATTATTCATTTTTGATTTCGTTCCCAATTATATGACAAAGGGTTAATATCTGCTTTCAAGTGAGTCATCTATTTCATTAGAATCCTCCTTAGAATCATTCATTGAGGACATGATTCTGAATTATATGATAAAGCATTAATTTCTACATTGAAGTGAATCACCTATATCATACAAACCCTACTCACAACTCTTCATTTATGATGTCATTCTTAATTATATAACAAAGAACTAATTTCTACGTTAACATGAGTCATCTATCTCAATAGGTCCCTACTTACAATTATTCATTGAGGACATGATCATGAATTATATCATAAAGCACTAATTTCTCAATTGAAGTGCGTCATTTATTTCAATGAAACCATATTCACAACTATTCATTTGTGATGTAATTATGAATTATATCACAAACAACTAATTTCTACTTTGAGATGAGTCATATATTTCAATAGAACTCTCCTTAAAATTATTCGTTGATGATGCGATTGTGAATTATTTGACAAAGCAGTGTTTTTGCCTTGAAGTGAGTCATGTATTTCGAAAAAACTCGCCTTAGAATTATTCATTTGTGATTTCAATGTCAATTATATTACAAACGGCTTATTTTTTCTTTGAAGTAAGTCATCTTTTTGAATAGAACCCTTATCAAAACTATTCATTTGTGATGTGATTGTGATTTATATGAAAGCATAAATTTATACTTTAAAATGAATCCTCTACTTGAATAGAATACTCCTTAGAATTGTTCATTCATGATGTCATTGTGAATTATATGGCAAAGCATTAACTTCTGTCTTGAAATGAGTCATCTATTTCGAAAAAGCCCTCCTTACAATTATTCATTTCTGATTTCATTGACATTTATATTACAAACGCTTAATTTGTACCTTGAAGTGAGTGAACGATTTCAATAAAACCCTTATCTTAGCTAGTCAATCGTGATGTGAGTGTGAATTATATGAGGAAGTATTAGTTTCTGGTCTGAAGTGAGTAGACTATTTCAATAGCACCTTTATCAAAAGTAGTCATTTGCGAGGTGATTGTGAATTGCATGAGAAAGCATCACTTTATACTTTGAAGTGAGTCATCTATTTCAATAGAACCCTCTTTAGAATTATTCATTTGTGATTTCATTGCCAATTAAATGGCAACGGGCTAATTTTTGCTTTGAATGGAGTGATAGATTTCAATAGAACGCTCCTTAGAACTTTCATTTGTGATCTGATTATGAACTATATGAGAAAATACTAATTTCTGATTTGAAGTGAGTCATTTATTTTAATAGAAGCGTTATTAAAAGTATTCATTTGTGATATGATTTTAAATTATATGACAAAGCATTAATTTCTGCCTTGAAATGAGTGATCTATTTCAATAGACCCCTCCTTCAAATTATTCATTTATGATTTCGTTGCCAATTAAATGACAAAGGGCTAGTTTTATGCTTTGATGTGAGTGAACTATTTCAACAGAACTCTCATTATAATTATTCGTTGATTATATGACTGTGACTTTTATGATAAAACACTAATTTCTATTTTGAAGTGAGTCATTTATTTCAATCGAAGTCTCCTTAAAATTATTCATTGATGATGTGGTTTTGAATTAGATGGAAAAATACTAATTTTTTCTTTGAAGAAAGTCATATAATTCAACAGAATGTTTATCGAAGCCATTCGTTTGTGATGTGATTGTGAATTATTTGACAAAGTATTAATTTGTGTTCTGAAATGAGTCATCTATCTCAATCGAATCCTCCTCAAAATCAATCGTTGATGATGTGATTGTGAATTAGATAAGAAAATACTAATTTTTGTTTGGTAGTGAGTTGTGTATTTGAATGTAAGGCTTATGGAAAGTATTCATTTGTAATGTGATTATGAATCATATGAGGAACCAGTAGTTCCTTGTTTGAGATAAATCATCTATATCAATTGAACTTTATTTGGAACTATTAGTTTGTGATGTAATTATGGATTATATGACAAAGCTGTAATTTCTACATCGTGATGAGACATCTATTTTAATTGAACTTTATTTAGAACTATTAATTCATGATGTAATTATAAATTATATGAAGAAGAAGTAATTTCTACTTATAGGTGAACCATCTATTTCAATTGAATCCTGGTTAAAATTATTCATTTGTTATGTAATTTTTAGTTATATGAGAACGCACTGTTTTCTGCATTGAAGTGAGTCGTCTTTGCCGATAGAACAGTGGTTAAAACTCTTCATTTATGATGTGATTGCGCATCGTATTAGAAATCACTAATTTGACTCTTGAGATGAATTACCTAGTTGGATAGAATTGTGCTCAGAACTATTCTTAGGTTGTGTAGTTTTCAATTATAGAGCAAAACACTAATTTTGCCGTCACATGAAGGTTTTATTTGAATGGAGTTTTAGTGAGAATTATTTGTTTGTCAGGGAATTATTTTATATATAAGAAAGTACTAATTTTTGTTTTGAAATAAGTGATTATTTTGAATAAAATTGTCGTTGGTGTTATTTATCTGTCTTAGAATACTTCATTATATGGTACAGTTCTAATTTTTGTTTTTGAATGAGTGATGCGTTTGATTAAAATCATTGTCATAGATGATTATATGCTATGTAGTTTTTGATACGTCAGTAAGAAGGAAGTTTCGCTTAGTAATGAATTATATTTGAACAGAAAATTAGTGAGATTTGACTATATGCTATGTAATCTTAGGTGCCAAGTTATTATATAACGTTTGAGTAGCATTGAAAGGTTGATTTGGAAAGAAATACTTCCATAGATATATTTGGGCTGAGTATTTAGAGTTGTTTTTTATTAATGTATTCTGCATTCGTGAACCTTATTGAGAAACTTCGTTTTGGAATGAACATTCTACAAGAACAAAGTGTTTATTAGAAGTATATGCCTTCTGTGTAGTCACTACATCATTAGACTGATAAGCAATCTCTTTTGTATTAATTTAGATAGTTAAATAGATGTATAATTAGAATCATATATTTAACATTTGACTAGCAAACATTTGAGTATTTAAAGAGCTTTTATTCAAAGTAAGTGATATATTAGAATAAAAATTTGATTTTAAAAATTCATTTAGTGTGTAATATTTGTGATTCAGCGTACTAGCAGAAGATTGATGTAAACTGATCGTGATGTTTGGCCAGAGATTTTATGAAAATTATTCATGAGTCTTGTAATTTTTCATTATAAGATTGATATAAAACTCAGACTTGAAATAGATGTTTTATGCGAACCATATGTTTATGAGAATCATTTATGTACCCTTTGACCATTTATTAGATGACATACGTTTATACGATTTATTTCAAGATGGCTCGGATATTTGGATGGAAATATTGTTATTACTATTTATTTCCCATCTAGTAGCTAGTTATTATGCTAGCTGTAAACTTTCACGTAAAATAGTAACTATTAGTTGAACAGAACATTTGTTGGAACTATTTATTGATCACGGGATCTTTAATCATTAGATCAACTACTAGTCATTGTTGGTAAGTTAGAGTTGTAGTTGAACATCAATATTGCAAACCCCTTCAAGGCGACACATTCATGTTCTCAGGATAGGATGAATATATTGGCTATGAACTATAGATCTTTTATAGATCTTGAACTTTATAAATATTTTTCGTTTTATTTTTTTTAGTAGCTGGGTTTTTATCTTTTGGTTTGTTTGTATTTTATTCATAATATGTTAGCTGCTTTTAAAAATTGTTTCATACACAGTCTCTATTGTTTTCTAGTTAATGTTGGATATAAAAGCTAGCTTCCTGTTTGTCATATTATTTAATTAAATATAAGTTAGAGTTCTTCATTTTTACAGTTTGTAGTGATATTTTTCTGACTTTTCACTTTTTATTTGAGCACTTTTGTTCTCTTTTTTTTAGTTAGTATTTTATTAATATTCACTAGTACTTTTTTTTTCAATAAAATTTGTTTTCAAAGTCCTATCTGCTTCTCATCGTATATGTCAATCACTCATTTGTATTATACTAATCCTACTAACTCATGATCTTCTTTAACAATACGATTTCTTTCGTCATTATTTGTATGAAATATACAGCACATGATGGCACACAATCTACAATGTTTTTTCTCATTAAATAAGCAGTTTTCTAAAATATCGGATGGCCTAAAATAAATTAAATTTTTTGTATTTTAAATATTTCTTTTTTATTCTTCATTAGACTGCGATATGTACAGGGCGTCCCAAAAGTCATGCTTACTTCAGGTTTTATTTCTCTTCATTATTTAATTCAATTTCATCAACTTTATTTTTAAATGATAGATGAGTGCACTAATTCTTCTTTATACGAACAGACTTGCCAAAAAAACATAATGACTGCAGCACATTTCCATTCAATTTTTGTTCACTTAACACTTTGTATTAAAAAAAAACAAAATGTACCAGAACATACAGCGTCAAAAGCTCTACAATTTATACAAAGCTGTCTATTTTATTGTTGCAGTTTTTGTTGTTAAAGTGAACAAAATTTTGAGTGATTAAGTTTCAACTATGTGAAAGCAATGGTTTTTTTCGATACAAGGTGAGTTTATATTTTTTTATTTCATCTTTTCATCAATTGATATGCTTTTTTTAAAGAAAAAAAACAAAGTCTACTATAGGATGCAATATGAAAAGCTCTATGATTTACAAAGAACACTCATATTATGTATGCACCTTTTGTATCCCAATACTGTACGATGAATTTTCTCTTCTACGAGTATGACATTTTTTTCTACACTAACGAAATTCTTTTTTCTTATTCCACATACAAAATATACTGCTCTTTGTAAATTGTAGACTTTCTCAAACAGTATCTTCTAGTATACACTCTAAAAAAACAAGTTTTTACGAATCCTAAAAAGGAGCTATCCCTGAACATATGGAAAAATCCTTTTTTTGGCATCGTAGAAAGCAGATTTCGGATGAAACTAACTTGAAACATCTGAAATTAAAGGTTTCGTGACAAGAATTTCGTACTAAACCTTGCACACCAACTGAAAAAAGATTTCGTTCGTGCTGATTCACAATAAACTTTTTTTGTCATCGAGTGAATAATTGACGAAGGAAGTCACAGAGGTATTCAAGCTGTTTAGACTGCAGCTGGTAACTGTAAGCAAATCTCGATCACGTATGGAAAGCTAAATAGAATTCGTGCAAGGACTCTTTACAGCTTTTCATATGTGATCCAAGTTTGTTTAGGGTCATTAGATACAGACTAAATTGCTTGAATATATCTTTAACTTCTCTCATCACTAAAAAATAACACTAACTCGACAAGTAGTCTCTCGAATTAGTCCACAATAAACGGCAAATGAATGCATTTTATATAATAATATAAACTTACTCATGCAGCTCATATGTGAATGGACCTAAAGAGGAGTAAACAAATGTTTATTTTCTATAGTGCAATTTACTCATGATTTTCATACAACAATCAATTCGAAATAAAACTTAATAAATATACTCATGAATCCTTTGGTGAGGTCCGTCTATAACAGAAGAGAAATTCATTTATTGAATACAAATAAACTTACTGATTGGTTTGCACAGTTTCAGAAAATATTGGGTTCGACAGTGTTGTGACGAAACCTATAATTATGTAGAACTAATTAATTAATTAGGATATTAGTTTATCAAAAAAGTCCTTGTTTAATCATGTGCATTCAGATGTTCATGATACCTTGTACAATATGAGACGATATTTACACAAGCATTTAATGTTAAAACATTCTGTGTATGACGATAATGTTTGATGAATTCAGTTGTATATATATAAGAGTGCTCAGTTAGTAGGATATCTCATTAATATTTTTTTGTCTTATAAGGATAAGTAACGCTCGTCTGCGGACCCACTCAGCTCTTTCTCGTAGACTTTTTGGGCTCTCTGCAGATTATAATTAGTAGCTAATCAATCACTGGATAATAAGAAACCTCACTCGAATTCAGATTCACCATCCTCATTTACCATTGGAAAAGTTTACACAAAAAAAACTAATAATTAATAACTAATTAATTAAAACCGTGCTCAGATTCGTATTTCGCACTATCAATTACCTTCGGTGAAGTTTTATAGAAACTTCTACAAACTAATTATTAACTAATAATGCGTTAATGATTTTAATTATATTGTTTTCCACTATAATCATATATGATTTTATAGAAAAAAAGAATTTTACAAATAAAACAAAAATTTTCAATTAGTAATTTTATCATTTTATTTCATTTGTTTCGCATTGAAATATTTATAAATGATATCACGTTTTTGAATAAAAGAAAAAATGAATTTAATTTTTTTATTCATCTTCAATCTCATTTTTATCGAAGAATAAACAAAATATTTATTTTTATATAGTGAAAAATAGTTGGACAAAGTTAAAATTTCCTATTCAAATTTTAAATGAAATTCGTTGAAAAAAAAATTTTCATCCAAATTGGATTTTTCAATTAAACAATAAAGATTTTTAATTAAAATATTTATTATCTCAATATATTTTATATTCAAAAATATTTTCATTAAACGTTTATTTTTATTTTTCAATATGTTTGATTTGATAAATAATTCATCTTATTGAAGAAAAAAAAATCTCGAATTTCACTCATTTTTAGATAATAAACATGAGATTATTGTTTTGTAATATATTTATATACGAGAATGTATAAAGTGCTTTATATAATATATGCTTTGAAACTAAAATAAATACAATTAATTAACTTAACTTGGTGAAAGACTTTAAACTTAAAGATAGATTATAGCGATCACTGATCAGTTCGTCGCTTGTAAGCCTGTTCAGAAAAAGTACATTTCTTCTGTACAAAAAATAAAAAGCAATGTCTATGTTCATGAAATGATTATAATAACAAAGATAGTATTTAATATATACTATAATTTTCTATTTATGTTAAAAATAATCAGATATTAGTTGTCACTAAATTATGATTTTATTACGCTAATTTATTTAAGAAAGTTTATTGTATTAATTCTATATCAAGATTAATTTACATGAACAAAAAACTAGATAAATGTTTTAGAGAATCAGTTGGAGACAATATTCAATTGATAAAGATGTCATCGATCCAAATGCCTCGTTGAACACGACCGTCGTTGAAGATAAATATTCCTGCTCCATTTTTCGTGTCATTTTCCCAATAGCCTTTATATTGATCCCCATTAACATATGTCATAACACCGTATCCATCACAATAATCATCAACCCAATGACCCACATATTTGTTTCCATTCGCATAATAATAAGTACCAAGTCCATTCATCATATCATTTTCCCAATGTCCTTCATATCGACTTCCATTGACATCTGTCATAATGCCATATCCGTCGTAAAGATCATCAACTAAGTAACCTACATATTTCTGTCCATTCGCGTAATAATAAGTACCCATTCCATTCATCATATCATTTTCCCAATATCCTTCATATCGATTTCCATTAGTAAATGTCATGATGCCGTATCCTTCGTAAAAATTATCAACTGAATGACCTACATATTTGTTTCCATTCGCGTAATAATAAGTTCCATTTCCATTCATCATATCATTTTCCCAATAACCTTCATATCGACTTCCGTCAGTATATATCATAACACCGTAACCGTCGTAAAGGTTATCAACCAAATGACCTACATATTTCTGCCCATTCGTGTAATAATAAGTTCCATTTCCACTCATACTATCATTTTTCCAATAACCTTCATATCGATTTCCAGTAGTATATGTTATGATGCCGTATCCATCGCGATAATCGTCAACCCAATGGCCCACATATTTGTTTCCATTTGTGTAATAACAAGTTCCATTCCCATTCATCATACCATTTTCCCAATATCCTTCATATCGATTTCCATTTTCAAAAGTGATATCTAATAAAAAATGAATATAACAAGTTTGAAAATAAACATCTTTCATCTCTCAGTTGAAACTAATATTAAGGATGCTAGTATGGCTAATAAATAATTACTTCATTAAAATATATATCTTCAAAACGGGTTGCTATGTCATTACTTTTCTGCTTGACAGCATCGTTTCTTTACAGAGATGTCAGGCTTACAATGTATCAAATCTTCTAATTGTTCTCATTCAACATAACAATAATGTTAGAATTCTATATTACATCGTTTTTGTAATACAATAAAAGAAACGAGCATATTTTATTATATTTATACTCACTTTGGAATATTGGTGTTTCCAATGTAGTTGTGTTCGTTGTTAACAGTGCTTCTTCCAATGTTTCATTCGTATTAAATGGAAAACCAATAACATGGTGCTTATTTTGAAATAAAAGAATAATAGTGCCGCAAATAAACTAGAAAAAAAACATATTTTATTTAAATAATTTATTTCAAATAATTTTCTGTATACTAACCGGATATGTATAAATATGCATACTGAATATCATTTGAAGCTGTCGTATTAAAATGCACTTTTTTCGTACGAATATATATACATATAGAATTTTTTATTCTCTCACGACACTAATATGAACAGTTGGTGTTAATTAACAACAAACAAACAAAATGTATTATGAGAAAAAGTGATGTTAGAACAATTTGTCATACAAAATTTCGTCACTTTAATGTGTTGAATAACAATTGACACATGTTTTCTTGTATAATACATTCATTAACATCAACATGAATGTTACAATTTATTGACTGTGATAAATATTACATACACATCTTAGAACTAAAATCTAAATGTGTTTAGTTAGGCAGAGGGCACCAGTATATGGTTTGTTTTTATTGATAAGATTTCTTTTGCTGGATTGCTTTCCTACCAACAGAAACCTATGTAAATGATGTATTTCATCAGCTTATCTTTTGGTAAGTTATTTAGTTCGATTTTCTTTGAAAGACATGGATAATTCAATTGAGAATATAACATCAACATCAAATTCTATTTTACCTTTAGCACAATCTCAGTAAAAATGATAATTATCTTTTTCTTTGATTATAATAAATTCTGTATCTATGTAGAGTTACACCTTTAAAACGTTGTTGGATTTGTTTTGTTAGTAATGAAGATAATAATTCAATACATTGGCTATCTCCATGTCGATGTCAAGGTACAGAAAAATGGGTTCATGAAGAATGTCTTCAAAGATGGATTGATGAAAAACGACAAGGATCAAATGAAAGTAAAATTTGTTTTTTTAATTTTTATCTAAAGATTTTATTTTAGTTGAAGTTTCATGTCCAATATGTAATGCTGAATATATGATTGTATATCCAAAACCAAGTAATAAAAATCTCATATAGAAATTGAATTTCAAATTTGTTTAAAATATTTAGGTATATTTGTTTATATATTCGATAGAATTGAACATATTCTAAATTGTTCATTTCCATTTATTGCTGGTGGTATTCTTGTTGGATATGTCTATTGGACAGCAATAACATTTGGTGCAATATCAATTATACAAGTCTCGACTATTTGAATTCTATTTCTATTGATTAAATAATAAATAAATATCTTTAGATATATGGACATAAAGAAGGTTTGAATGTTATGGAAAAAACGGATTCATTTTTTCTTTTAATCGGTCTACCAATGATTCCAATTGTATTAATATTTAGTAGAATGATAAAATGGGAAGAATCTATATTAAAATTTTTAAGAAAATATTCAGGTAAATTTATTTTATTTTGTTTTATGTAATAGTTTTATAATTAAAATATCAAGATAATAATTCACCTTTACCTCGTCTTCCAACTTCAAGTAATGGAAATGTTAGTCCATTATCATTAACAAGATTAATATGTGGTGGTTTGATATTACCAACAATTGCAACGATATTTGGAAATTTTCTGTTTCAAAATATTCATTCAAATATTCAACGAACAGTTTTGGTAAAAGAAGAAAAAAAATGTTTTATTTTATAAATTTTAATTTTTCTTAGGGTGGAATTACATTTATTATTTTGAAAGGCATTACAAAAATATATTATAGACAAAATCAGTATATTCGAGGAGCGTATCGAAAAATTCTAAATTTTGATCCACAATTTTCTTCTAAAACAACAATTGAAATTAATCAATCAAATATTCGTAATACGAATCAATGATATGCCTGTTGTTTCTACAGATCCATCATCATTAAATTTTTAGAAGGATATTAAAAATTTGTATTAAAGAACAAGGTTTTTTTTTCTTGTGATTTTTTGATAATGTTTGAATTATTTTCTAAGTAAATAAACAAACAAAAACTCTGCTTTCATTGTAAATAACAAATCATATTATATAACTGTTGTTTTGTATAATTTGTGATTTTTTATTTTTCAATTTTATCAACCTATTTACCTTTTTCTGTACTGAAAAAGTGAGTACAATCTAGAGTCAGTCAGTGTATCCGTCCGTTTGCACGATAACTCTTCATAATTACATTCGATTGAGCTGACATTTTGTGCACGAAATCATCGCCTTGTCAATACCTCGGTCGAGAGAAGAAGATGAAAATGATTTGTCAATCTATTGCTGAGTTATAATAAAAAATGGCTTAGTGGAATTTTCATCAAAAGAATTTTTTCTCTACTATTGTATGGACAAAAAATAGAATTACTCGCACCGATCAAAAGTTTTCGAGGGTGCTCCACAATGCCCCCCGAACAACCAGATGTTCTCTCCTAACTATAGGAACGAACGAAATACATAGGAGAACAGGAGGAAAATAAAATAAGGAAGAGCAGGATTTTGAGGATGATGGTTTTCTGCACTATTGTACGCATCGATTTGAAGTTTTCAAGAGTGTTCTACAATGCGTCCCCAATAGAGCCCGGCGTGACCAACTTTTTTGGTCACGGAGATTTTTTTATAGTTTCTAAACAGAAGTCAGATGTACAAATTGTATTGGTGAATAGTAACCAGAACATACCACTGTGGAAGAAAACAAAGAATTATAATATTTTCTTAATCAATACCTGATAAATTATCCAAAAAAAAAATTTGTTGAAACTAATTTCTATTAAAGATGTTTCAGTTACGTTTTCAAAAAAAAGAACGAGGAAAATCATGTATCAGAAGTATGACCCAACTTCAGTTTGACTTTTGGTCACGCCGGGCTCTAGAAAGCATTCATTGTCAGCGCTTTTAATTATTTTTTTGTCCAAAATTCGACTAATATATTTTATACCACTCAATAATAGACAATGATACCAAAAGCGTAGATCATTTCGATTTTGTCAACACCCACAACGCCATTAGAAATCAAACCAAATGTAAAAAGTTTAAACCGTC
Organism: Macrotrachela quadricornifera; assembly: GCA_022393335.1. Classification (NCBI taxonomy): domain Eukaryota; kingdom Metazoa; phylum Rotifera; class Eurotatoria; order Philodinida; family Philodinidae; genus Macrotrachela; species Macrotrachela quadricornifera. The sequence goes on from JAJEKB010021191.1 coordinate 1,900,487, forward strand.
ATTGAAAGAATTTTCTTGGTTGGGTAAATAAGTATTGGATCGTTGAAATAAATCGAGATAAAATTTAGTTAAGACATTCTTATCAATTTTCAGATTTTATTTCTTTAGTATGTTCCTGCATTAACGATCCTTGCTCGTGCAATTGTAGTATTATTACTTGAACAATAGTTAATCAATTTATTTACTTAAAATCATAAAGAAATATTTAACTCTCTTTCGTAGATATAAAATACTTAATTTTATCTCGACAAATGACAAGAAATTTGCTGTATTAAAACATTTAGCTTTTGTCCAAACGAATTTTCTATAATTGACTCCAAGTCTGAGAAAAGCGAAATTTACTATCACTGAATCACTCGTTTTTGTGGTGATTTACACATCAATTCGACTAAAATGTTCATAAAGAATGAATGAAGAAGAATTTTAATCTTCTATTTGGACAAAACTTGGGCACAGACGGTAGCTTTAATTAAAAATCAACCCAAGTTCTCTACCTTTGATAATGATGAAGTTATTAAAGATCTCCTGGAAGGTAGTAAATCAACTATAAGTTGGGAAAAATATGTTGTATCGAGCTGAAATTTTTACCAGAGGAGTTTCTCATCAGACTCATTCATCCCTAAAAATTTCAGATCAAACAGACTGTTTTAAATGGGAAATCTATTTTGAGAGGGGAGGACAGGTCTTGAAGAGTTGGAAAATAATGATAAAAAAATATTCTTTTTTTTCTTATTTCGAGTAACTTATTACCTTTAAGGACAGTACTTGCCTTTGTCTATTATTTATCGTGTCTGTATTTATATTCTTTATCTTTAAAAAAAATCATAGTTTACTACTTTGCTTATATATATATATAACAAGCAAAATTCTTTACAAAATATATTGTATATTCACGTGAAGGTAAAATTTTTTTGTTATTGTTATATAATTTTTTTTTTGAAACGAGTAGAGAAAAATAATAATGTCAATTGAATTGAATACAACATTAACAATTTCATGTAATGAATCCGAAGAATATTCAGGACCAACTATTGTTCATAGTACTGGTGTTCCTGCTTATAAAGTATCGCCTGAAGTTATTGGAGTATTACAAGAAGCATTGTCAAATGATCGTTTATGTGATGATCAATTAGGTGTACAATGTCTTGATTCAGTAGCATCAGTTATTCAAGCTTTTCAAAATGCTGGTTTTGAAATAATTAGTGAACATTATGGAAAAGATCGAAAAATGTGGACAATAACAAAAACAAGTTAAAAATATATTAAATAAAAAATTTAATTCATTTTTTTTTATTATTTTGTTAACAGTAAAAAATATGATATTCATAATTTTATGAAAAAAAACCAGTCATATTTATCTTTCATCTAGAAGTATCTCCTACATGATAATATTTACCTGTTTTGTCTTAAAATTAATTTGTTCTTATCTTTTATATAAGTGACGTTCTGTCTTCATTTTCATAAATAAAAATATTATTCTACACAATCTTATCAGAGAAAGATGAGTATTCAAATAAAACAAGTTTTGATGTACATCTCATCATTGATAGAATGTTTATTAGACTATTAGTTTAAGTGACAGATAATATGTATTATACTGACAAAACAATTCAAAGTATTACAGAAAGGTTTATTGGTTCAAGTAGACATACAATATGCTAAATAAATATAAATACAAGGTTAAGTGTGAACGTCTGATATGTTTATTTGTTATCTTATTATTGAACTTATATGAATCCTGTCTTTCGTCGACAAATTTTTATTCAGAGAATATTTCTTTTAAAGCGAATTACTTTCTACTGATTGTTTTTACTGTCTGAAGACAGATTTAAAAGTGTCTCCGAATTAAGGTTATTCCTTTGAGTTTTTTTTTCAAAAAACAGTATTTGAAAAAGTATTCAGTTCACGCTAGATTGTTGCAGATCCTTCGAATCCTCTTTAGCACCACATCGATTTAACTAAAAAACTCAACGCATTTCTCTTTGTTTGTTGAAGAAAATGATTAATTTCTGTAATTGATAAGCTGGTTGATACGTGTCAACTATAAAAACCCTCCAGATTGAAAGATACAGAGTGCATAAAAAACGTTTTCCTACAATGAAAATGTATTGTGCATTCAACATGATCATCTGCTAATACAAGTAATCAAGCAAACAATTTATTTTTGCTAGACTCTTCTCTACGAGAAAGAGAACAAGTGACGTAATAAATTGTTGTCATAATTTGTTAGCTAAATTAGTTGATTCATCACTAAATGATTATTATTCTAAATAAAATCTGATAATTTTAACATGAATTGTATTTGATATTTTGGATATTAATTTAATGTTAAGAACATGAAGCAGAATAATTATAATTTTCTGGTATATACTAATCTTTGTTGAAGATTTTCTATATTTCTCACCCCTAAAGTAGATAAAACATCATTAATAGGTGATTCAACAAAATATTTTTTCAAACTATATGAAATCGTTTTGGAAATTATTTTCTTGATAGACAATATGTAAAATTTTTATAATCGGTATATGTTTTTTTTCTTTTTCATAATGTTCAGCTATTTGCTATCTCATGCTACCATAACTAGAAAATTATTGATAATATTCGAAACCTCATTTTTTAATATTTCATGTTTACGTGTAATCGATTGTAAATAAAAGATATCGACTGAGTACGATATTCTTTAGTTAATTGACGCGTTCGATTATATAATGCTTGTGCTTCATCTTTATTTAATGTTGATTCATCAATTTTTAAGATAAGAGAAATTTTTTAAATAAATTTAGATGGTAAATCATATTCAATACGCTTTGTAGCTTGTTGATAAGTTTTATTGTTTGTTTTAACATTAAATAAATATTCCATTGTAATGAACTAGCAATTTGTTCAAAATATTCTAAAGCTTTATATTCATTCATTTGTGTTTCGGCTAATTGAATCTTGTTTTTAGCTTTTTTTCTAACATGTTGAATACATCTTAATATTGCTTTTTCTAAACAATTGGTAGGATCATCCGCACCCCCAAGGTGTTTGCCCTCTCCTGTTGTTGGATTTAATACACTAATTGCCTTTTACAGAGAATTTATACATATTGTTGTTTATAATCAATAAACTCTCTCTTTTCCTATTGTTGTACTCCTTATATTAATTTCATAAAGTTATACATTGTTCTTGTAAGTCATAGATATTTATTTGATATTGTAATAGGGAAACAAATGTCATGAGGGAGTAAGTGTTTGAGGAGCATCATTCATAGATTCATTTTAATTCTACATTAAATTAATCTTTCTATTTACAATAGAAATATAAAAATAAAATTTGTTGATATTTGATAAATTGATTTTATTGAATTTCTCTATTTTATTTGTGTATACCATTTCTTAGTTTCACAATAATCTATATCTCAAATTCACTAGTTGATATTGTTGTTTACAAGACAAAGATTAACAAGTCAGTTTTTCATAATGAAAGAACAAGGTGTTAAACTGATTTATAAAAACACACAAGTAATCAATTGCTTTGGATAGCAATTATGTTATCTTTTTAAATAAATATGAAGATCAAATCGTATTGTTACATCCAAAAGAAAAAGTGTCCATTATTATTACCTAAACTTACGAGGGAACATTCCCAAGTGCCCCCTCGCTTTTGAGTTCGGAC
>JAJEKB010021191.1:1904543-1924289 GCA_022393335.1 Macrotrachela quadricornifera
AAATGACCGTGTTTAGTCAATAAAGGTCGAAATATTCGAATTAAACACAATTTCATTCATTTCTGCTAAATTTTGTATTGATCTTGTATATTCATACTCATTCCACTTGTTATATGGCTATACATCCGACACAGAGAAATTCTCCTTGTTGCAAAAAACACAAAATATACCGTGAAGATTTTTATTTAACATACACATACATCTATGTCTAAATTATCGATTTCGAAAACAAAAATTGCAGCTATAAAATAAGTGATCTTGTGGAAGTTGTAGAGCTTTTCACGCTGCATCTTATAGTATATTTTGGTTATTAATACAACTAATAATGAATCGAGAATTGCAACGCAAAACTTATAACCAGCAGAAATTGGTTTTATGGATAATTTAATATTATGAAATGAAGTACGATCAAATAGTATAGAAAGGTAGGGCATATTTTTCTCTATCAGACTATATAGAAAGACAACTTCTTAAAGCCTACTATAGGGCATTAAAGTGTCACTGCCAGTACTTTTGGTATGCTCTAAGTAGTTTCAGATCTTCTTTTGAAGTCTCTTTCTATACCATCTTTGATATAAAAATGTATCCTTGTATAGTTTTACTATTTCAATTGAGATACTTTCAGATTGTTTTAAAATCTATCTCTATATCGTCTTTGATATAGAAATGTATCCGTACGTATTGTTCTAACTATTTCAATTGAAATGGTTTCAGATATTGTTTTGAGATCTATTCTATATCATCTTTGATATAGATATATATTGTTTTAATTCTTTGAATTGAGATTGTGTGAGGTATTGTTTCGAGATCTATTTCTCTATCACTATGATAAAGATATATATTGTTTTGATTATTGTCAATTGAGATGTGTAAGATATTGTTTTGGGATCTATTCTATATCATCTTTGATATAGAAACATATTGTTTTGATTCTTTGAATTGGGATTGTTTCAGACTATCTCAGTGGAGATAGGTTGACAGATATATGAAGCGTGACATTTGAGCGTCTGCTGAATACGATAAAATCGTGTAAGTCCAACATTTTACCACAAATATAAACTTCTATTGATTGATGGGCGTTAGAACGTTTCCTTTTTAAAGCGGTTTTCACATGCTAGTCAGCGTTTCCGACTACGGATTAAAAACACAGAAATCTAGCCAGTGAGAACACTTTCGAAAATTCGATGCGTGCGAACATGAAAATTTTGACGCATAATAATACGACGTGTTTGTACGTTTTCTTTTAGTAGTCGTGTCCACATGCAAGTTGCGATTCCCGACTAAGGACTGAAAACATATGAAAGTAGTCCGCGATTACATGTTTGTTAATATGTGGTGTGTAAAGGGGAATATTTTAATGTTCAATAATATAAAGCGTTTGCACGTTTAGTTTTCACAGCTGTGTTCACAGACAAGTCGCGGTTCCCGACTGTGAGTAAAAAACATTTTAAAATAATTGATGAGCGCACGGCTACATTTTCATAATGACTATGTATTTTTTATTTCGAACGTGCATTGGTGTCAGAATACTATGCGGTATGAAATATTTGTCGTTCACATGATATGTTTTATTACCCGTTTCTCCGTGGCAGTCGGGAATCGCAAGTAGTGTGTGAACACGGTCGAGATTTTTGGAGCGTTTAAACGCGTTTTTGCACTTTTTTGTCTGCCTAGGAGGTTGCACGGAACTCGCGCAAGGTTCCGTAGTGAAACTACGAAATTTTCTTTAATTTTGTGAGCTTAAAAAAGTTCAGCAAGAAAACTAAAGAACCATTTTTATCGTACAGAACATGAATTCGTTCAGTGCAGAAGTGCGAAACTTTGAAGGTTCGATAAAACACCTTTTTTCAGAGTGTACATTTCACGTATTTCACGATGAACAACGTTACATTGAACTGATGCTACTATATAACGGGTAAGTCGAAATGAAATTTTCATGAATTCGTGGTATGTCTTTTCACTCACTCAATTCTTGGCTAGTTATCCATCATCCTTTATTGACCAACAATTTCGAAAATTTTCTTAAGATTAGCTCTCTTAGTGATCATTTTTACCTTTGATTGCTGATAAGAAACAATATTCTCTTTTACGTACCAATCTAACATCGGTCTCAACAAAGGAACCATCAAAACGAATCGTCTCTCACACTACAACAAACGATACAACTGTGAACAAGATGAACCACACAACCGACATCATAACAGGTTTATCTTCAACAACAACCTTGACAGACAAATGAAAAACTAATCAACACAAACTATTCATTCACTACACGCATGAAAAACAATTCTATTTATTGAAACGCAATATGCATAAGATTTATGAAGATCATTTCGGAAATCCATTAGCCATGTATATGAAGCTAATTGTGAGCAATCGTAACCGTCGTAGTGCCACAGACGAATTCATACGAAAAAGACCTAAGAAAACTATCCTACAAAACAAACCTATCAAAAGTGAGTCTATCAGGAATTTGAAGATAATAAGTGCTCCACACGCTTCTATACTTTGCACATTGCTATTTAGAACGACGAAAAAAACATCTGCTATTTTGCTCTGAAGATATCAACCCCACAACCATTGACACTAATCTGACATTAACCTTACACATCTGCTCATTCGCAATACCTATTTAGCAACCGTCGTCTTCAAACTATGCATATCATTTGATAATAACTTTTTCTTTTAGATTCTAGATATAAAGATTTCTTCATCACAACATAAATCACAGTCTCCTGTTCATTTCAGATAACACACTACCAATACTACTCCGACACGATTAATGCAACGATCATCACCAACAACTGAACGATGGCTCATAGAACAGTAAACCGTAAGAAAAAAAACGAAATCGTAATCATAGTAGCTGAACTCACTACTGTGAACTTGAAAATTCTTTCTGTATTCATTATTTGAGTATATAACTGGATTATTTCTTGTGATCTGAAACATAATAATACTTAAACTATTTGAGAAGTTCCTTTGTAGGAACGAAACGCGTCATGGTAGCTGAACTCACCCTCAGAAATGTACTGTTCTATGATTACTAATTAAATTACATACAAGTTTTTGAGTGTATATCGTTATTCATTTGATAGAGAATTATCTAGAAGAATGTACCATTGATCTTCATATAAAGAACCAAAAAAAAATGGAATAATCTCGCTACATTGACAACAATATTACGGAAAAATCAATTTATATCTTACTGTAAGTTAATAGCTTATGACGTTTAAGTTATGTTAAAGAATGAGGATGTTTTTGAAAAAATGATATAGAATTTTTTTAATATTTTTTTTCTTCGAAAGCGCGAACTACCATGTGCATTCCCGCTGGATAAAACAGTCTGATAAGGAGAATCATTAAAAAAAAAATAGTGCCAAATCTACGTCGATCTCTCTCTTATAAAAAATATTTGAAAATACATTTTGTCCCTTTTTAGGACAAATCAAAAATAGATTTTTACTATTTATCAATACAGGTGAATTGATATGACTCATTTATTCAGCGTAATTTTCTTTTTCATACATTAGTATATGTTTGTCACATTTGCTTATTCTATGAATAATTATTTTTAGTACGATATGAAGAGATAGGTATGAATACGCAGTAATAAAAATATAAAATAGTCTCGGTTGTGATTTCAGCGTCATTCAGTATGCGGCAAATTTCTTCCGATCGGTAAGATCCATATAAAACAATCTACTTCAATCAATTTTTCATTTAAAATAAAGATATATAAAGAGTAGAATAGATTTATTTCAACAAAGTTTGATTGGTAAAAAGTGATTGATAAGATTTTTCTTCTTGTTACGGTCCATCATTTTGGCAAAAGCCAACACAAGTGTGGTTACCATTGTTCTTGGGTATTCTTGCAGCTGTATGTATCATTACTGTGATTGTATTAGCTGTTTTATTTGATATCGAACGAAATAAAACAAAAACTTTACAAGAATCAAGTAATAAAATCATAATAGAAGAGATTTGTTAACTTCATTAAAAAGAGATCATTTTTTAATTTAGTCCAAACCAATAGTGATGTCTGTTTGACACCATATTGCATCAAAGCTGGTGAGTTTATTTAGAAAAGAAAATAATCTGTATTTGTTTTTGACTAGCTAATTATTTATTGGAGAGTATCAACGAGAGTGTTAATCCATGTGAAAACTTTTATGAGTTTACTTGTGGTACATGGTTAAAGAAAAATGAAATCCCAAGTGATGGTAAGCTTTTTTACCTTCAATGACAGAAACTAAGCCGATGAGTTGATTGTTTTAGTCAGTAGTTTTAGTCATTTTTACAAGCTTGACAACGAACTCCAGATAGCCATTTCTGGTAAGAAAGAAAGTTTCATCTTTTATGAAATTCATCATTCTTTGCAGATCTACTTTCAACACCATCGATAAATGACACTAACCAAACTAATTCAACTTTCAATGCACGACGTCTTTACAACTCTTGTATCAATGAAACAGCAATTGAGATAGCTGGCATCGATACCATTCTCTCGCTGATCAATCATCAACTTGGCGGATGGCCTATTCTACAAGGTTCAGCATGGAATAATTCGACATTCAATTTCATGCAATTATTACTTCAACAGAATAAATACAGAGGTTTGGTCATCTATCTCGTCAAGTCACAAAATTATGATAAGAATTCATCAATCACAAGCATCGGAGTAAGACGACGAATGTCTTTTGATGCGTGATAAATGATCAAAATTGATTTTTCAGCTTGGTCAAAGTGATCTTGGTCTCAGAGAAAGAAGTTATTACCTCAATGAAAGTGTAATTACCGTTGCGTATAAGAACTTCATACGAAATCTAGCTCAAGCGTTGAATAACGGCACATTTATCGATGACAATGATGTCAATGCTATATTCGAGTTTGAACAGAATATTGCTAAAGTAAACATATTTTATTCTACAAAGAATATTTTGCTTTACACATTTTCCTTTTCAGTATCATTGGACAACAAGTGATCAGAGTTCTCGACGTGCAGAAACAATCTATACAACATTGGGTAATTTGGCTAGATCTCTGAATACTACTGTAAGCAATGTCCGAATATCTTTCAGCTTTTGTTTTCATGATTGGATTTAGTTTAACTTCGTTGATTATCTCACTCGTCTCTTTGCTTCGGCTAATGTGACTCTGAATAATAGCGATCTTGTCACTGTAAGTGAAGTAGAATATTTACGCAATATCTCAATACTTGTTAATCAAATATCACCACGAACATTACAAAATTATGTGATATGGCGTTTTGTGATGGCACAGGTAGATCACATGCCAAAAAGGTTTCGAGCAATCAAACAAGCGTTTGATGAAGTATCCAAGGGAACCGCTTCTGAACTATCACGCACAAAGTTTTGTAGTAGAATAGTTAATGATAACATGGGATTTGCTGTTTCAAAACTCTACATTGAACAGTATTTTGATTCAAATGCTCGTACCCAGGTAATACAACATAAGAGCTTATTGAATATTACCTTTCTTGCTATTTCATTGTTTTGACAGTCACTTGAAATGATCGACAATATCTGAGAAACTTTCATTGATGTGATCAATAATGCAACATGGATGGATTTACAATCAAAAAACAGAGCTATCGAAAAAGTAAACTACACCAATAAGAACTAACGATATAAATATATTCTTTTGCAATACACAGGCTCGAGCCATTGTTGAGAAAGTTGGCTATCCAGACTATCTTGGTAGTAACAATGTGACAAAACTAGAGCAAGATTATGCGGAAGTAAAGAAATTATATCCAACTTTTCTGTTCTTTATTTAATATCTAATGTCATTATTTGTGATTTGTAGTATCGTTTCAACTCTTCCTATATGGACAATATTATTGTGATGTTTCAAGCACAAATGAAAGCATACCTCCGACTCCTTCGTAAACCAATCAGATTTCAGGGCCATTTTTCTTGCCTATGTATCAGAGAAACTCTATCACTGTCTATGAGGACTTTTCTTCGTCCTGGGATTCTCTATAAAAATGGTCATAGAACCGCATTGCTCTGATGCATAATAACCGAGATAGACTTTATCATTAGCTGATTGGCCCATTCTTATCGGCCAATCAGGTTTCAGGGCTATTTTTTCCCATGAAGGAAAGGACGGGACATAGGGTTGTTCGGGTCAATTTGAGGTTATCGAGGGTGCTCTACAAAAGTCTCTATAGTATCTCTCACGGTTAACCGTAAAATAAGGAAATTACAATTACCTGCTATCTGATTGGTTGTTACAAAAGAGTTTCAGCCAATCAGATTTCAAGGCGTTTTTTCCATCTGAAGGGAAGGACGGAACATAGGGTTGTTCGGGCCAATTTGAGGTTATCGAGGGTGCTCTACAAAAGTCCCCATAGAATCTCTCACGGTTAACCGTAAAATAAGGAAGTTACAATTTCCTGGCATCTGATTGGCCAGTTTGCGAGCTACTGGGAAAAACGGACGCAGCGATGAGCGTTACTTGTATATTGTACATGACAGAGGTAGGACAGGTACAAGTATGGGTCCAAGTATAGTCCTTCAAGTACAAATACAAGTACAAGTACAGGTATAAGTGCAAGTACAAGTACAAGTATTCTCAACCAAGTACAAGTACTTTGTACTTAAAAAGTACAAGTACATGTACTTGCGTCCTTGCTCTGATAGGACCTCTTTTGGACTGAAGGTTTCGTATGCTAAACCAATCCTGTTTTTTTGAAATTGGAACAAAAATTCACAAACATTTTATCAGAATATAATGAAACGTGTAGATCCTTACGCACTGTAGCATTTTATAGTCAAGTTTTTCTTTGAGATTGACGAGATCTTTATTGTTAGATTAGACAAATAAGTTTCTTTTTTGGATAAGATAATCCGGTCAACAAATGAATCTTTTTTATTTTGAAATATTTTTCTAAAAAAAACTTCATTCATCACTCTCAGTGAACCGTTTTGCAGCAGTTGGTTTACGTTGCCTTTTCAATCTTCTCAATCATTTCATCTGCTTGATCAAAAAATATTTTCCACATTTCACTTGTCCATAAATTAGCTTGCTCTTCAAGTTTTAATACTATTGTTGTCGTATCTTTCTTTTCACAAACAGCTTGCCATATATCTGTTATAAAAAAAAGATAATCCTGGACTACTTTAGTTGTTGTTTCCTTCATTTTTTCAACCCAATTAGAAGCCAACTCCGAAAGTTCTATAAATATTATGTTTTTCGCTTGAAAGTTTGGATCTTCAGATTTAGGACGTGCATTCAGCACTACTGCATGAAAATTATCAACTTGTTGATGAATTTCTTGACCAAATTCGTTCATTAGATTTTCGAGAAGATCATTTTGTATTTCTGGCAATGAATTTTCTTCTTGACTTTTTCTGCTTTCATTGAGCTTGACAACAGTATTGTGTAGCAGTTGATGAATTTTTTCTTTCAAACTTTGTCGAACTGGATCCTGAAAGGAAAATAAAAGATTTCGTCAAGTATAAGTAAAAATTTACCATTCTATGACTTTGATGGTCCGCAATGTTCGATGTTTCACTCATATTGTGACACAAAGAGCAAGTTAAGGACAGTAAGATATGCGTTTTTGCTGAATCTTCTCTTCGTTATCTATTTTATACTTTTTTTCAAGGTGAGATGCTTTCCTACACAGGTTCTTACTCAACATTTGTTATTTTCTAAAAGGTTTCGAACTCCGTAGCAGAGTTTATTCTCATAACAATTTCTACGAAAGGTTTTATTAATTCCTCCATCATGAGCAAGTTTTATGAGTTTTTTTTCTCGTTGATTTATAAGATATCTGTCGAACATTGTTGGAGAGCTAAAAAAACAAACAATTTTAATTGCAGAAGCAAATACATTCATTTTCTCGATGTGTATAAAGTATAGTATGGTTGATTTGTACGTTCTTCAACCGTTAAACTGTCCTAACAATGGTCAATTTGAGACATGTTAAGATTGTCGTTGTCTTTTCTCTTGTAAATCTAATTTAACTTTCAATGGTGTTAAGTCGCTATTGCTTTATAAATGAAAATGCTAATTTTGATATAGATGAAGTTATTGTATTTCTTGCGATTGATACATTTTTGTCTGATTAAGTTCATCTTCTATTTTATTATTATATTTTCTGTTCCCAATAACTGTATGTGTGTATTTGAAGAAGGTCATTAATTGTTGTTTTGTATATTTCTCTTCCTTATTGAATATCGTCTATTGTTTTTATTGTGATGTTTCGGCAGGACGATATCTTTCTCGTTTTTCTCTTTTCTATTCTCGATGGTAGGTAGGGAGAAGATGGCAAAAAATGATTCACTTCAACTAACTATCATCGTCTTACCGAAACATCGCAACAAAAACAGAAGACAACTTTTGATGACCTTTTTCAACTACACAACTCAAAATGTCAATAATTACGAGCTTGCAACTTTTCATTTTCATCTTTGGATTAACCACACCGTAGATCAATGACTTTTCTTGCATGTTGTTTCTTGAAGATACCACCAAAGTATCTCGTTAGCCTCCGAAACTGATTATAACAGTGAACGGATACCGTAAGGACATAAAATAATAATATGTCAGAGAATCTATCAGCGACATTTATTGGCAGTATACTAAGTAGATGAAAAAAACAAGTGTCTCACAAAGCACGAGTTAAATTTCTGTTTTTAAGGTGTCAGTTTTGAGAATGAATACAAAAATATTATTTTGCCTTTTTGAATAGAAATTTGAGCTAACAAGGACGTGAACAACCTAAAATATTGAAAAAATATAGTTTCATTTCTCGTATCTTAACAGAAGTCACTTACATCCACAGCGAACTCCTATAATATACGGTAGACATATGAGGTACATACATGGGGAGAGACAACATCGTAAACAATCTCTACATTTTTCCTTCATATCTGTTGTCTCCTTTTGATCTTCAGGAGGTTGTGTATTCTCCAACGGATTCAGTTCTGTCAGCACAGATTCTAATTCTCCAAAATTTGGATCGGTTTTCGACATTAAGAGTTAATTGAGTTGAACTGAATTGAAGAGAAGAAAATACTTAATACACCTCCTGATGATGATCTAAAGTTTAAACTAAAACATGTTTCTCATATACTTTTTTCTTTTATCTTTCAAACACTTTGTGCTTCGATCATACAGAGAAATTGTCAAAGCATGGATGTAAAGAGAAAAAAAGCGTCATTGTATTTAACGTAGGCTGGCGAGCAGATTTTATTTTAAGGCATAAAAAACAGAAATGGCAAAAATAAGACTTATTTACTCACTCACTCTCTGCGTATCATTGTGAGTTACTTTTGCTTTCTGTCACTGTCATACATAAATTGTATTGCATGCATTTAATAACCATAATAACAAAATACAAGAGCAACCTGCATGGGTTCACAGTGAGTGAGTAAATTGTAGAAAGTAAAGATGTTCAAGAAAAAGTTGAAATGACAATAAAAACTAATAAAAGTGCCATGCTGACCGAAAACTATCTGATCAAATCTACATTATTCGGCGCTTTCGATACTACTTTTCTGCCACTGGTTCAGATTAGATAATGAACGCGACAACGAAAGAGAGTACGGTTTAATAGTCTTGAGTTGAGGTTACGAATAATGTCGTGTTATGATTTACAATGGTTGAGCATCAGAATAGCAGTATATCACTAATTATAAAGTTTTCTGATTTCGTAACAAGGGTCTTACCCGTACAACTCTCTATAATCTGCGCATAATGTCATGAAATGCTGCATCAAGTGAGCAATATTTTGAAAAACTAAAAAGACCGTTTATTCAAAGTTTAATGACAACAAGCTATGATCGACCTAGAAACTGTTGAATTCTATCCAAATAGTGAGAAAAACAATTGTTAAAACGCTAGATCAATATGTGATTGAGATATATTCAGTGATGTGATTTTCAATTGTAAACTCTTTAAAGAAAAATTTATTATGATTCAGCTAGTGATGACGTCATTCCCTATTTTTTCTTTACCTTTCTATCGTAGAAAGTGTTCTCCTATTTGCACGCCACGTTTTCTTCTATTTCATCATTTTTTTTCGTCAGCAAATGAAAATATTGCAAAGATTGTCTGATGCAATGTATATGTGTAAGATAGTATAAAAAGAAGTTTTTACACTGTATTTCTTCGTTTTATGGTCTAATGGTATGATACTCGTCATGTGTCGAGTGGCGGCGGTTCGATTCCGCCTAAAACCTCCAACCATGCTTTCTTCGTAATTTCTCGAACTTTCTAGTTCGAGACTATATACCGGCTTTCGATTCATACCATACTTTAAAGCAATTCAGCCTTCACTTTCTCTTTGTAGAGAGTGTTTTTGAGTTTGTATGATGTGTTCGATTGCCACTATTCTCTGTATGTTTGCTTGCCTTATTCGTTTGCATATTTATTACGAATGACAACACATACAGTTAGTGGCACCTAGATTTTGTCGACAATGATCATTGTAAACCGTAAGTGATCTTGCACTTTGAGAAGGTACTGAGGAGTTTTTTTTAGTAAAAATCGGAGACTAAGGGATACTTGGGTTCGAAATAAATGGAAACACTCAATAACTAAATATATAGAAATTTCAAATAATTGAAGATTTCAAGAATCATGATCAACTTATGGATCTGTTGAACGAAAAGCAACAGAAATATTGGTCAAAGATCTGCATACTTCATATACATTCAAGTTAAAATAGTAATACGACAAATAAGAGGTTGACATGTTGTTTGGAAATAAAGATTAGTATTTCAACCGACATGAAGCATAATAATGCGACGATGAACTAAAAATGGCATGCAATTTGTTTTATTTTGTTATATTATCTCAGTGTTTGCTATATGTTTTCTTTGCGCATATGTTTTTGGGTCTTTTTCTGTATTTCTTTTTTTCTTATCCTCACCTTCATCCTCAAGCCAATAATATTTGATAATTCATATTTCAGATTGTTTAAAGTCATTCTGTTTAGGGTTGGCACTTAAGCTTTTCTTGAAAAGTTAAAGTTAAAGTGCCATCCCTAAGGAAGTGTCGAAGTTGGAATTTTCTGAAAATAAAAGATGTTTGAATATGTTATGACGTCAGTGAGAAATTTATCGTCATAAGTTAGAAGTTTTTAAAAAGCAAGAAATGTTTTCTTTCTTTTTTTCATCACTATGACTGATAGGTGAGAGAAGTTATTACTCAACGAGTGCGCAAATATTTGTTTCGAGTAACTTTCTTTCCTACTTGCATTGCAAAGTCTTTATCAATTGTAGATTCAAGTAAAAAGAGGATTTTTCTTCCTCTTTCTTTGGACTATATATTCTTGAGTGTCTATTACAGATTCTGACAATACGTAACAACACTCTTCAACATCAAGCAATGTCACAATCACAAATCGAGCGAGAGATCAAAAATAATGACAACGAAGATTCTGATTCAGTCATATCAAAGGCAGCTGCTGCTGTATGGGAATGGGCTAAAAAGCAACCATCCAAAGCCATCACGAAACAAGCTGTAAAAGTCATATTGATTGGTGCTGGACTCTCGGCTGGCCCCGCTGGTGTTGCTGCAGCTGTCGTTGCATCACTTCTTATCGATTCAAAACCAGCATACTAATAGTGACTTTTATCTAATAAATGTTTCGGAGATCTTTTATCTCTCCCGACAGCATTCAGTTTAATCATTAACTGTTGATATTTATGAGTTCTGTTTGCACAAGTGCACCCGTTATACATGCACGTGCTCATAGACTATGAGCATCAGTTATTCTACAAAAAGATTAACCTTATAAACTTTTCGTTAAGGTTTTAGATAAGTGAGCTATCGAATGAGCTCTCAGCTGATCGTCAAAGATCACCAAGTTAGTTACTCGGTTTCTTACATGGAGTAAGCATGTAATACTTCATTTTCCTACTGGAAAACGTAAAAAGGTACTAAACAAACATCTGAAAATAATTCTGCGTATATTTGTTGAAAAAAAATTTATTTACTGATTCAAACTTTCTTTTTAACAATTTCAATATATTCTTGAATAGTTATGAAATTTGCATCATCAGAAGATGATGTTTCTTGGTAAATTGTTAATGCATGTTCCAAATGTGAAAGTGCTTTTGAATATTCTTCTATATCGTAGTATATCAGACCAATATTGGCATATAAAATAGGAAAACTTGAATGATTTTGAGGAAGACTTTGTTTTTTGATTTTCAATGATTTTTCATAAAATAAAAGTGCATTTGAATAGTCTTCCATTTGATTGTAGACATAACCAATGTTGTTATAGGAAGTAGCTAAGTCAGGATGGTTTAAAGGAAGAATTTTCTCAAATATTGCCACTGATTTTTCATAAAAAGAAACTGCTTTTGAATATTCTTCTTTTGCATAATATACTCCACCAATGTTGTTATATAGACTGGCTAATGATGTCTGTTTTGAAGGAACAACACTTTCATAAATAGATAGTGATTTCTCATGAAATAAAAGCGCATTTGAATGGTCTTCTACGGCATTATATGCCGATCCGAGATTATTGTATAAAGTAGCCAATAATAGATGATCTGAAGAAGGAACTTTTTCAAAAATTTCGAGTGCTTGTTGATAAAATAATAATGCTTTCGAGTATTCTTTCATGTGCATATACACTATAGCGATGTTGTTGTATGATACAGTTAAATCAGGATCATCTAAAGGAAGCATTTCTCGTTGAATATTGATTGCTTTTTCATGAAATGAAATAGCTTTTGAATATTCATCCATATTGTCATAAGTTTTACCAATACGATTGTAAATACTAGCTAATGATAATTGGTTTAGAGGTTGAATACTTTCGGTAATTTCCAAATGTTTTTTAAGAAACGAAAGTGCTTTTAAATATTCTCCCATCTTATCAAATATGATACCAATATTATGATATGAAGTGGATAAAACATGATGATTCCAAGGAAGAGTTTTTTTGTTAATTTCTAGTGCTTGTTCATAGAATTTAACAGCTTCTGTATAGTTTTCCATATTGTCATATACCAAACCAATATTATTATATGAAATAGCAATTGAAGGATGGTTTAAAGGACACATTTCTTTATTAATTTTTAAATCTTTTTCATAGAATATAAGTGCATTTTCATACTCTCCTATATTATTATATAATGAACCAATATTATGATATGCGGCAGCTAATGATATATCATTCGATGAAAGAGTATTTTCAAAGATTACAAGTGATTTTTCATAAAATGAAAGTGCTTTGTAATAATCTTTCATTTGATCATAATTTAAACCAATATTATTATATGATGTAGCCAAAAATGGATGATTTAATGGAAGACATTTTTCATGAATATGAAGTGCTTGTTCAAAATAAAATAAAGCTTTTATACTATCTTCTTGATAAAATTTAGCCTCTCCAAGTCGATGATAATAAAATGCTTTTTCAATTTCATCATTTGTTTCGTCTAAGAGTGTTTGATATAATTCTTCAGCTTTAGTAAAATCACCAATTTTGAGTAATAAATTAGCCAATCGAGTCCATCCTGTAAAATCCAATAATTCTTCTTGAAAATAATTAGTAAGAAGACGAAGTTGTTCATCATCATCATTTGTTAATTGAAGTTCTACTTGATAAAGTCGATTATGATCAGTAATTTGTTGAATATTACCTATCCGAAATACTGTATGCATTGAAAAGAGAATTTCTTCTTCGTCGAGAAAATTTGTTAATTCTGTAATACGAGCAAATGGGGCAGATAAAATCAAAGGATCAATCGAGATTTTGAAAAGAATACCAACATTATTTTCAGTTAAACTACTTTCAGCAAAGAAAAGTGAAATATTTTCATCATTACTTGTTGAAAGAAAATTATTAAAAGATATGAGACCATTTTTTGCTTGGATAAGTTTGTCAAAATCAGTTTTTGATAGAGATTGTCCTCGATAAACAAAAAATGTTTGTCCATGATAATTGTCCACTTGTTGTTGATGTAATTGTTTAATTTGATCGTGTAAATTTCGAATAAAAAAGCCCATATTAATGATAGTCTCAGATTCCATTTTACGTAAGGCTGTATTGAGAAATTCATAGATAAATGATTCTTTCGTATACCACCAGATAGCTGAATTTGAAGAATAATTTTGTTCAAATTCATTAATCGTGTTTAATTTTGGATTATTATCCATGTAATATCGACGTAAAATTTGAGTAAATTTTTGAATTGATTGTTTATTATATTCCATATCGAGTAAAATTTCTTTGAATATTTGCGTATACATAAATGATGGTTCTAATTCATTTGAATTTGTTTGATCGATTTGATGAACGAAACTTATAGAAATTGAATTTTTATTATGTTGTTTGATATTAGATTGTAAAAACTCACTAATGAATGTAATATCTCTTGTTATCTTTTTAATTTTAACCCATTCTTCAATCCATTTTTCATTATTAATTTCATTATCAGAAATGATGAATATATCAGATAATTGAGGATTATTATGAATAATGGGTATTATTTGTTGTCCTGCGATCTTATCTACGATAAAAAATATTTTACTTTCTTTTACTTCAGTAAAAAAATCAACACATTTGTTTTGATCAGTAAATATCTTGATATTATTTATAATATTTCGTAATTGAGTTAATATGTCTTGATGATTCTTACTAATAGGATTGGGATTTAACCAAATAAGAAGATAATTTTCAATAATAGGTCGAATTCTATTCAATAATGTTGATTTATTAATTCGAGAGATATCATTTAGTGAATTAATAAATTTTTGATGTCTTAATTCAATACTAGTATTATCAGATGTAGTTAATTTGTATTCATTCATTGTATTGATTATCAATAAAATAAGAGACGATTTTGTAATAACCTTTGATAAAACTGAATTTATGTGTCACACTATTCTCTTTTCTTTCGTAACTATGTTGTAAATAAAAAGATGCTTATCATTTATTTTTATTACTCATTTTTGTTTTTTTTCCCACAGTAAACAGTCGTGTCAATCGCTTATTCACGTCTATCAGTTTTTCCCAAATAGCGCAGGAAGTAATAAGACGAGAAAAGGTTTTTTTTATCTATCATTAATAAATCATAAGATCAAATGATATTACAATGGTTATTTTGAAGCATTTTGTCATGAAAAAGAAAATTTCAATATACTATGATTTGAATAGAAAAATCGATCTAAACATCGCTAATAGTTTGAGAAGTGAATTTACTCACTCTCACCATCATCATCAAGTTAAGAATATAGTAATATCTTTGACGCTGGAGATAACATTAGGTACGTTTCATAATTCATGTGAGAGTGATATACATGGTAGTTTACAACAAGAGCTTGTTCTCTCTTTTTTTGTTTAACTTTGGGTAAAATAGAAAATGCATAACAACCAAAGTTATAGTGAATTTGTCGCTGAAGATAATCCATCACTCAAATGGTGACAACATCGTTGGTTTAAAATCATTTGCATCTGTTTTGTTCTTTTTAACAATCATTGCAGTTACTCTCTCTTTGATATTAAAATTCGCCGTTTTTACACCAGGGAAATTAGAAAACATCACTACCACTGTAATATCTCCAACAACAACTACGACTCAACAGCCAGGTAAGCTTTATAATTTCCATGATTTTGAAATCCTCTAGAAATGTTAGAATTAACTGATCTGTAGGAGGATTTTCTATTAGATTTCTCTTTCTAAGTTATTAATAAGAAATGATATAAGATCTAAAATGAATACAGACAAATGTTTTTTGAGGAAATGGAAAAGTTTTAGTAACGAGTGGACTGGGTATTAGTTCCTTCGATAGTGTGGATTTTTATTATCCATCCACGGGAAATTGGACAACAACTGGTAGCATGAATCATGGACGATCATGGCACACATCATCGGTGTTAACGGATGGAACCGTGTTAGTTGTTAGTGGAACCACTACTACTGTTCTAAATACTGCTGAATTATATGATCCATCAACAGAAATGTGGACAACTATTGGCAGCATGATTCATGAGTGAACATGGCATGGAGCATCCGTATTAACAAATGGAAAAGTACTAATCAGTGGAGGACATGATCGTTGGGATTACCTTAGTAGTGCTGAATTGTATCAACCTAATAGTAAATAATTAGTACGAAAAAGAAGGATTCTATTTATATGTACTAAACAACATCAAGAACATTGAGTAGGAATACATTACAACATTTATACCGTTGTTTGTCGACCAGCTGCAGTTGTATGACTAATACCTGCCATAGGTCTTTGTCGACGAACTACTTTCCATAATTCAAAACGAAACAGTTGACTTGATAATGCAAACAAATAGAAACTCATACATGGACCAAAAGTAGTTGTTGCATTCAAAACACTTAATATAGAACTTTCTTTTGCTTTTTCAAAATCACTTTTCAACATAAAACTATTTGAGATGGATAGATAAAGTTGAAAAACTGAATTCGCAGTCGATAATGAACCAAAGACTAAACATTGAATAATCAACATTTGAATCATTTGTCGACCGATTTTCTTTTGATTTCGTTGTTGAAGATCATTTTGTGTATTTTGAACTGTGATTCTCTTCTTACTCTGACGAACATGTCTAGGAATGCGCAGTTTCAGTGCAAATACTGAAAAACTGTCACTGTCAGCCCTGACAATGACGCACTGTAGCACTGGCAACACTGTCACCGGCTCACTGATGCTGTGGATTCACTGGCACCGTCGGTGTCAGTGACATCGAAGGCATGCACCAGTGTTCACTGTAGCACTGATGATCACTGATGCACTGGTTCTCAGTAAACACTGACAACCAAGGGGGAAAAAGCGGATTTGGGATTTTCAGATTTTTTTGGATTTTCGGATTTTTTTGGATTTTTTCGGATTTTTTTGGATTTTTAGATTTTGAAAATCCAAAAATCCAGCAGCAATTTCCTCTTGTAAATAATGGAATTTCGAGCTGAAATTTTTGTCATATGTAGACCTTGTGGTCCTCAAAACATGCTAAAAGTTTCAGCGCAAACAGATCTTTTCTTCTGAAGATAATCCAATTACAAAAAATACTCACATTTCGCAGCATGATTGGAAAATCGAGTTTTCTTGAAAATTGATTATCTTGAGAGAGAAACATCCGTTTACGCTGAAAATTTTAGAATATTCTAAGAACCACGCGGTCTACATATGGCAAAAGTTTCAGCTTGAAATTCCTTCATTTACAAGAGGAAATTGCTGCTGAAATTTTGGATTTTTCTGGATTTTTCTGGATTTTCTGGATTTTTTCGGATTTTTTTGGATTTGAAATCCAAAAAAATCCGCTTTTTCCCCCTTGCTGACAACACTGAAATCAGTGTTCGGTGGTACACTGACACAGTGATGTCAACATTTAGACTATACTTTATGCGATGAATTAGTGGGATCTATCCGGTAGATTAGAATGAACACGGAAAATATTTTTATTTCTTTAGTACGTGACTATGTGATAGTTTAATCAATATTTTCTCTTTTCTTTACATTAATTTATCAATCATTTTGATGCTCATTGAATGAGCACTATAAGACATATTTTCTGTCGTGTACTCCCTTGCAATTGTAATTTCTTGTTTTGCTGCTTTTCTAACCGTTTTCACTATAACTACAGAGTTTTTCATCACTATATTTTTTATTTTTTGTTACAGGCTCTGCCCTTCACATTATGTTCATATGTAGGTCATTCTTTTTTTTCTCTTTTCTCTTTCGTTTTCTCTTTTCATCTTCTTTCTATACATAATATCACATATTATATTCTTTATTGGTATAACATCGATATATCTTTTCTATTGTTATGTGATATTATATGTTCTACTATTCGTGTTATTCTTTCTCTCTTGCATACATATATACGTGTGTTTTTCTTCTCTCTAGTCGGATATCTATCTTGATCTCTCTCGTATCTCTATCTTCTTGTTGTAGCGTGTTTTTTCATTTTTTTAAAATAAAGCATAATAAACCATAAAAGAATATCTTCTCTAATATTTGGTGCCGTGACCGGTTATTTCTTCATTATTAACAAATAATAAGAAATCTTACAGGGCCAAGATCAATCATTCAACCAGATTTCAGTAAGTTCAATCAATCACGCTTTTATTTATTTCATAGGAAGAGGATATTCTCATCCGAGAATAACCTGTATCAACAAATTACTAATAATTATCAAAGAGGAATTCCTATTGAAGTTACCTGTTATATCATATGATTCATCTATAGCCTGACATCACCAAAGTGTATTTTCCTACCACGGCTTATAATTTACGTAGTACTGGTGCTAGTCCGGAATTAACTGGTGACCTATTCACAGAAACATCTGAACGAAAAGTAAAAAAGTATACTCAGGAATTTTTAAATAATATTACACAAGACATTCAAATAATGCCTGACAACGCACAAGATTCAGCAATGATGATATGTTATCGTGAATGTTTATCGAATTTAGAAAAATTCAATGGAATTGGGGAACAAAAAGCTTTACAATTTATCAGCAATATTGAAAGAATTGGAAAAATGATTGATGCAAATAATGGTATCTTATATTGTATGTGTACGGCTAAATTAGATGGTGAAGCCAAGCGTTGGTTTGAAAACAATATGACATTAACTCAATGGGAAAATTTGAAATTGGCATTCTTAGAAAGATTCACAACATCTGATTCATCATCCAGAATATTTGAACAATTAAAAGAGCGTAAACAAGAACCGGATGAAACAGTCACATCTTATTATGATGCAATCATTAAATTATGTTATGAATATGATGCAAGTATGTCTCAAAAAATGATGATATCATGGCTTGAAAATGGAATTAAAGACTCATTAAAAATCCAAATCAAACGCCAAATGAAATCATTGCCAGAATCGGCACGAACCACACAGGCATTTTTAAAAATTGCAAAAGATGAACAGGAATTACAGAAAGAAAATGTTCATGAGCCTGAATTAACATCAACACATATGCCGTATTTCACAAATACAGTATCAACAACATTACAACAGGAGGAAAACATATATTCAAACGCTTTGAAACAACCATATTCTCCACAAACAGCCGCATCAAACGAATCTAAAATCATGCATCAACAACGATCAAAATTCAATGAAACACATCGATTACGATCACGAACTCGTCAATCACCATCACAACAATATTCATTTACGTCCAGACCACAGTCATCAACATTTCACCACAATACACAACAAATTAAATCAAAAAATGCCACATCAACAAACCCATTAAATATTAAAACCCGTCAAACAAATACTTGTTCCATATGTCGACGAAACAACCATCGTACAATTGACTGTTATTATAAAAAAACATCTGGATGTTATAAATGTGGACAATCCGATCATCGAATTCGCGATTGCCCACAGGTTTTCTACTAGCTGGAACCCGCGATGGTGGTAATTCCAGTAATAAGAAAATAAATCCATCAATAATTAATATTATTCCACTACAATCATCGAACCCAATTTATATAAATGTACAAGTTAATAACAAACACCAACATGCTATTATTGATACTGGAAGTGCAGTCACCATCATTAATCAACAATTACTAAAAAATATTTATCACAAGAAATTCGTTTATAAACAAAAATTACATAAATCAGCGAATTGTACATCTATTAATATTATCGGTGAAATTGAACTTGAAATTAAAATACAAGGATATAAAACATTCATCTTACGAGGGAACATTCCCAAGTGCCCCCTCGCTTTTGAGTTCGGACTCT
>JAJEKB010021191.1:1948371-2039943 GCA_022393335.1 Macrotrachela quadricornifera
AGCTATTTAATCTTCTCCATAGCTATTTAATCTTTCTGTAGCTATTTGAACTTTCTATAGCTATTTAATCTTCTATATAGCTATTTAATGTTTCTGTAGCTATTTAAACTTTCTATAGCTATTTAATCTTCTACATAGCTATTTAATGTTTCTGTGGCTATTTAATCTTCTCCATAGCTATTTAATCTTTCTGTAGCTATTTAAACTTTCTATAGCTATTTAAATTGTTCTATAGCTATATAATCTTATATATAGCTATTTAATGTTTCTGTAGCTATTTAATCTTCTCGATAGCTATTGAAACTATAAAAGAAAACTTTTTGTGAAATGAGTATTTCGAAAAGAAGAGAGTTTTTTACGTGTAGAATTTTTAGATGATTATTTAGCAATAAATGTATTTTTATAAATAAAATTTTATCTGAAATACCACTTTTTAATGTTTAAATGTTAAGAAAATCATTATCTAATATGTCAAGAAATTGAGTATAATTTTGCAGACAAATGTATGAATATTTCTCTCTTCTAATTTTTTTTCTATTTTTTATTTTGGTTGTTACCTGAGGGGAATACTGAATAATTTACAATAAAATCAGTTGATATATTTTTCATAAGATTTGAGTGAAGTAATACATATTTATCATCCCGACCAAAAACAAAAAAAAAAAAAGTAAATAATACTGTTTCAGGCTTATTTATCGAGAGTTTTAAAAATTAAATCTCTTCATTTTCAAATAACCGAATCTTTCAGTAGAGACAAGGTTGTTATTTCAATGAAGTATATATAAGCGTAATATTTTCATAATATTGAATGTTCTTTAATCATGAAAATTTAGGGACACGATGATGTGATTATTGTAAAAGAAGATCTAGAATCAGATGTTCACCATAAATTTTAAAAAGATATCTATTGTCGAAAAAACAAAAAAACCTCACTATTATCTATATATAGATACCTTCGACATCTCTGCATTAACACAATCAAAAATAAAACTTAGAGTAGGGTGCAGGAAAAAGGGCAGAGCAGAGTGAGCCCTTCATACCCTGCAACTTCAAACTTCAATAGGGCAGGACATGGTACATGAGAGAGAAGAACAAGGCAGGGCAGGTCACAGTACATGAGAGAAGAGCAGGGCAGGGCAGGGCAGGGCAGGACACGATACATGAGAGAGCAGAGCAGGGCAAGACACGCTACATGATAGAGCAGAGCAGGGCAGGGTAGGATATGGTACATGAAAGAGCAAGGCAAGACAAAACACGCCATATGAGAGAGCAGGGCACGGCAGGGCAGGACACAGTACAAAAAATTGCCCTATGGCACCTCTGGTGTATATAAACAAGGGATATATCGTTCCATGTATTGATATGAAGGTATGCAACGTAGAACAAGATTTTGGAATGTTTATGTGCACAAAAAAAAGTTGAAAAACGACCATTAATAAAAAAAAAACTTTATTAAGCCCCCGTCCCTTAGAAAAATGCCTTTTTTCGAAAATAAATCAATATTGAGTTTTTAGTATAGGAAGATGCGCCGGAGTTTCCTCTTTCAGAATATGTATGGTTTTTTGAAAAATGGCTAGATTTCCAAAGACTTATCGTAAAAAATTTCCACTCTAGTACCCTGTTTTCCTAGAAATTTTTATGATTTTCAGTTTTTGAAAAACTGCTTATTGTTCCATATAACCGGATTGCATATAACATTTTTTTATATTAAGTATGATAGATAGCGTTAGCTTATTCACCTGTTACGCGCTTTAAAAAAGTCCATTGACATTTATTGAAAATATACCATGTAAACATGTTTTTTTGGGATTTGGCTGTAAGAATCCATTTCTAAAACTTTTGCGTTTTTCTCAAAACGTAGTTTTCAATTAGGAAAATTGGAATCGCTCCTTCATATCTTGAGCTATACCCAATATTTGTTTTTATTTTAAAGGTCTCGACCAGAGTAAACTTTTCATTGACCAGTTTTTTTAAATTCGACCCCTGGGCTGAGAAAAGTTGGTTTCGCTGTCGTCGGATTACCGTTTTTTTATGATTATTTTAAAGTATGTGCATCAAAACATTAATAAAAAATCAATAATACACAATTTAAAAATTCTGTCTGCTAAAAAGTTGTATACTGACATTAGCTTTATTTTGAGATAACCCCGAGCCTCCTACCTTGTATTCCGACGGAGTGATGTCGATTTTTCTGAAGGCCAAAAATGACCTATGATGCAGCTGGAACTCCGGTCTATTACGATCAATTGGGCTGAAATTTTTACCAGAAACATATCTCACCAGGATTACTCATCCCTGAAAATTTCAGCTCAAAAGACCCATTCTAAGTGGGAAATCATTTTTGAGGGAGGGCCTTAATGCATGGAAATTTGGTAGGTTAATTATTTGCAATGTAAGAAACATGAATATATATAAAAATGTGCATGAAGATTATTTCAATGACAGTACTTTTTACATAAAATTAGAGGAACAACAATTTTCTATGCGTTATAATAGAATTCTATGCAATAAAAAGCCTTGGTTTTGGGAATCAATAATATAAAACGATTTTTCTATTTATTTACTTAATTGAAAATGTAAGTGAACTACAACGACATGAAAAATTTTTGTACAAATTTCTGTTTTTGAGTATATGTAGTAATGTAATTGTTTCATACATACAGGGTGTTCCATAAATCATCCGACGATAAAAAATTTAAATATCTTCAATGTGACGCGAGTAAACGAGCTGATTTTTTTATCAATGATAAAGACTTATTCAAAGTTTATGTCAATAAACACATGTCTAGAGAGACTTTTTGTTAAATATCAATATTGATTCCAACAAAAACAAATTTTACTTTTACACAGATCAGAAAAAAAAATATAGATAGAATGGTGCAAAAGTCAATTTATTGAAGAAAAGATTCAATATCTTCACTAGGATTCGAGAAAACGAACTGATTTTTTTATCAATAATAGAATCATGTTCAAGGTTTATATTCAAAAAAGACATGCCTAGACAGATCCTTTTTGTTAAATATATTATTCTTTTTCTTATCTGTGAAAAAGTAAATTTTTTTTGTTGGGGTCAATATTGATATTTAACAAAAAGTCTCTCTAGACGTGTCTTTATGGATATAAATTTCGAATAAGTCTCTATCATTGATAAAAAAAATCAGCTTGTTTACTTGAGTCACAATGAAGATATTTAACTTTTTATTGTCGGATTATTTATGGAAGACCCTGTATAATTTTGATACTTGAACTACTAATAGTATTTCTAAAGGATTTATTTTTATATTTTGTGACGTGATTATTAAAAAAAAAACCAAACACTCATTTGAGTTAATATAAAAAAGATTATTGATATTCGATCGAATGAATTGATAAGATCATATGTGAGTATTATTGTATTATTAAAGCGGTTTTTCAAAGTAATATACAGCATAAACTGAGAATGATAACTCGTACAATCAACTTTATTAGTAGAATTACCAACGAGGTTATTACTTTAAAATGAAGCTGGAATTTTTTCTATATATGAGTAATTATATACTTTTTTGTCGTTTATTTTGAAATTTCGCATAATTAGTGTGTACAGATAGATATTTAAAATGATTCATAACGATTAGATAAACAGGACTTTAACTTCTTTATTTTAGCTTAACACTCAAAAATTAAAACGTAACCTATCATCAGTAGTTATGTTAAAAGAAAAAAGAAAATAACAACTAAAAATATTTAGAATTTTTCAAATGTGCTCTCTTTAAATCATTATATTCAAAGTAGTTCTAATAATGATTATTAAATTAAAAACAAAAAACATAACTTTAAAAATTATATTTACCTTCAGTGAACTAATCAGTTTTTTAATAAAGATAATGAATGTTACTGTTTATAGATCATATTGTTTATCAGATGATACAGCTTTATCAACAACTAGATCATATATTAATACATTATCTTAAGAATGATTCTACATTGTGAAGTGATTCGTATTAATGACTATTTATTTTTGGATCTTGTTTTACAAAGCAAATAATGAAACATTTATCTTGATGTGTTCAAAAAATTCGTTTAAATAATAGAACATTTCATTAAAAAGTATCTCTTTTGAGACTTTTTTAAATAGCAAAGTATCTCTTTTGAGAATTTTTAAATAGCGAAATATTTAATTAAAAAGTATCTCTTTTGAGACTTTTTTAAATAGCAAAGTATCTCTTTTGAGAATTTTTAAATAGCGAAACATTTAATTAAAAAGTATCTCTTTTGAGAAGCTACGGTTTGAGCCATATGCCACTATTAAAAATGATCCTAACTCTTTATCATACACAGCTGTCGTTACAACCAATATTTTGGTGGTGTTGATCTCAAGCTTGACCGTTAGTCGGAACTGCTGATCATTACAACCGTCATAATTGGCGGCCCAATGATCGGTGAGTGGATTAGTTGGATCAAAGTTATTCTTGTACACATATGCACTCAGAGACATATTGCTTATGCTAAAAATGGTATAATAACCACTCTCAATGGCATCTATTTGTATTGCTTCATAGTAAACTATTGGTACTCTCTGGTCGAAACGTATATGTATCGAACTATTTGCATTTAGTTGCGAGGAATAAATTGACTGAATAGTTCGTGGTAAGTCTGTTGAATAAAAAACACAATCACAATTTAGAGTTTAATTTAAACATGGATCGCCTATAAATATTCTGTATATTCTTAAACGAATCTATCAGAATACTTTGCTATAGAATCATTATATTGTAACCCGACAGTTAAGTTCTTTGATAGTTGAACTCTTCGACTGTAGAGTCTCAGTTAATATTTTTTTGATGATTAAGTCAATCATCTTCCTGGAAACGAAACGAACACGTTCTTGAAACTTTATTTCATACATTCATGTATCTCCATCTTCAAGATAGTTATTGTTGTCGTTGTTACAAAAATAGTTGTAATCGTCGTATGCTTTTTAATGGAATAGAATATGTTCCAAATTCTGACAAAATAATATAGCTGAAGTTTCCATTGAAATAGTCTCTATATTTGATGTAGTAACAAAAGCTCTTTTTCATTATTGATGAAGACATCAAACTTATTAACTTGTGTTCTATCATTGTTTTAATCCTTTGATTTTCATAAAATAGTATGTAATCTCTTTAAAATGAATAATGGAGAGTGTCTGTGGCAGTGGTGCCGTCTTTAGATCAATTCTTTTTCTTCTTCTCTTGCCCTGGATATTGTGAACCAGTGTGCAAGTTGGCATTTACGATTTTATCGAAAGTTCATCTCAAGTAGAATTCAGATCAGCTGATATCTTTTATCATTTTTGCGTGCTGTTCTAAATGTTGCGATTTTTCTGTTCAAAACCTGTATATAGTTATTGATTTTGTATTATGAAATAGGTGTATTTATCGCATGCAATTAGTGAACTTCAACAGTAAAATTTTCATTATGCATAGTGAAGTATAACGTGACTTACACTGAATAATTCACTTGCAAGAACATACGAACTATATATGTGATATATACTGTTATTAAAATTACAGGGGTGAATCCATAGAAAAAAGCAATTAAAACTTGGCAAATTATATAAATACTTACTTATATGGTTGAAAATGGCATTATTTGAACCAGATACAATGATTGAAAAGGATTTTGGTGCACTCCAATAACTTCTTCCAATAACTAATATGTATGTAATATTACTGTGAACATTAATTTTGAACTTGAATTGATCTACATCATGAATACTGTCATACTTTGCGATGAGTCCAGCTTCTGGCTCGAGTGGACTGAAATTGTTTTTGTAAACAGAAGTATAGATGTGATTGCTGCTGTTTTGGATGAAACTGTAAGTACTATTTTCGATAAAGATCAGTTCTACGGCTTCATAATAGTGTAACAGGTCACATTTATCGAACGGATACATTGAACTATTTACCGTCAATATTGATGCGTATATTGATTGTATCTCAGACGAACTCTCTGTTGAGAAAAAGAGAAATAAATTCTATTTAGCTTTGAACTTTTAAATTGGAGTCTTCCAAAGATTATTAATACACAAATTAGCGTCTTAAATAATGACTAACACTCTGAAGCTAATTAGTTATCGAAAGCCATACATTTTCATCTTCATGACTACTAAAACTTGTTTGTTCTTATAAAGTATCTTCTTCAAATATAGTTTGCCAATATCAGCCTCGTGATATTTTCTCAGAGTTTAGATTGTGATTTCCAATGCATCGAAGAGAAAAAGCTTCTTACAAAAAAAGAGAATCAATGTCGATGTATTCATCTATTGATATTATAACGTGTTTAATAATATCTTTCACTTACCGAATGGCTCTGTCATAAGAAAAAATGTTTGAATTGCATTACTGGTTCTATCAGCGACGAAAATGTTGCCAGAATGATCGAAGGCAGCCACAGTTGGAGCTACTAATTGTTAAGCTTGTGAGCCATCAACATCTGAGCATCCAACTACACATTCAAATTTATCGGAATTTGATCGAATGATTCGATGGTTCTTAGAATCTAAGGTAAAGAGATCATTATTCGCATCCAAAAAGACACTTGGCGGACATAAGAGTTTGATGCTGAATTTTTCACCATTACCCAATACCGTTACTGCAGTCATCTCACCCAACGCAAAACATTGGACTCGATGATTAGCACAATCTGCGACGTATAAATCAAAATTTGTATCAACAAAAATTCCACGTGGTTCATTAAGTGCGTCAGAAGTTGAATCAGGATTGCCACTGAGTTTGCCAGCAATGATAGTGGTCGTAGTTGTATTCACATAGAGTGATTGTTTTACAACTTGATGTTCATTGTAAATGGAACAGTAAAGACTATACTCAATATCAACGAATAGCCCATAACAAGAATCTTTAAATTTGAGCACGGCAACACTTTTTGCTGCACCGATGGTCCATTTCCCTATGGATCCACCCGATGCACCAACGAAGATGTCTCCATTGACAGTAACGAAAAGACTAGTTGGTGTAAACAAAGTGTTTAAAAATATCTTTTTTAGATTCGAACCGTCCTGATACCAAATATGAACGCGTCGTTTAGAACTATCAATCACATAGACAGTTCTATTTCTATCGATAAAAAGCCCATATGTGAGAAAACCACTTATTGTATCCGTAGCAAATGTGACTGCGTCAGGACACCACTGTGCATTGAGAGATAACTTTGGTTGATTATAAGATGTTTCTACAAAATTTAAATATTATATGGAGAGAGATTTATGCATTTTATTTCTTTAGAATATCTCTCAACTAGAAGTCAGATCTACTATAATTTATTCTTAACAAACTCAATCGAAGCATAGCATACGCCAGATTGATATTCTAATTGTCAGCTACCATGTAATTTATATCGATGAAAGATACGATTTCATTAACTAGCAAATGTCCGCCCAAGCTGCATGATTGTTCTTTCTTTGATCTTCGGCTCACAATCTTTAAGTAATAACATTTCATGTGTCCTCTTTTCTTTCATTCACATCTGCTCCACTATAAGTAAAATCTAGTTCTTCACAAACTTTTTGGATATATTGTTGGTGGAAACACCTTGTTACATGTTACAGAATGTTTCACAACAGATAGAATTCTTTTCTCGAGTACAGAAATGTATGTATATATCCTCATGTACTAATCATCGTTGTCTTTACTTTAATAAAAGCTTCCAGTGCAATTTTTATGGGATTAAAAATGTAAAACACGATAGAGTTATTTGTTTTAAAAAGTGAGCGATTTAGTAACTTGTCGATTCATTGTAAAACTATCTTATGTCTTTCTGTTTTGGCGTTTTATAATAAAACAATGATCAATAGAAGCTATTTCAACTTACCTAAACGTGCCGTTGTTAAATGAAAGATCATCACAAGATAGATCCATAATCGTATCATATTGGTAAAGTTTGTGTTTCAAACGATTTCGTTTAACTCTTTAGATAAAATCAATGAAAATTTAAAACTGTCATACTGATTATCAAAAAGATGATAATAATTACCTTTTTGTAACCATTTACTTTTCTACTTCCTTCATCCACGTTGAAATATGATGTGGTATTTAAAAGATGTGACAGGTAAACTTGCAAAAACACGCACACTGTGATTACATTAGAAAGAACGTGTCTTTACTCTTATCGACTGCTTCATGTATAACTAACTGTATCGAGTGAGGAAGTAATGTCGATAAATCTAGTTAGCTGAATGATGAAATTTGATTTCAATACCTTTCGTGTATCATTAGTTTCACTTTCATTCAAGTGGCAGAGTACCAAATTGCTCGATGACTATCAAATATATTTAACATAAAAGCTGTTTACATATATACCCTTGGAAAAAATAAGTTACATTCCGTATTTTCCGGATATCTCTACCGAAAAAGAATGAATTGAACACATCTTTGATACTCTATTTTGATATACATAATACAATTATCGCTATCTCGCATCGTTTTTCGTTTTTTTGGTTTTAACAGTTCCCATGATAAAACAGTTCAATCTCTATCAGAATATGTGATTACTTTTTTAAAACTTATTTTTAATACTGAACAAAATTTCAAAAACTATGTGTGATGTCGATGATTCTATTATGTATATCAAAATGGAGTATCAAAGGTGTATTCAATTCATTCGATCAAAAATATAAATATAGGAGAAGATGTAAAATTTCATGAGCTTTCCGAATATGTTGTTACTTTTTAAAGAAGATGCTCTTTTGGTAAAGATATTCGGAAAATACAGAGCGCAACTTATTTTTTCCAGGGGTATATATTGACAGGCCAAGTGAAATTTAATTTTTCATTGTATTAATTTTTATTTCTCTTAATATCTCAGTACTGATAATAGAACCCGTAGAGCCCGCCAGGTCCGAGTCCGAATTTCGATTGAAAGACTAACTAATGGTGGACTTATGCATAAAGGAATTCAAAATGGTTTGTATTATCTAACAGCTAGAGTGATTGAAAAGTAAATTAAAATAAATGAAATCAATCACTGATAGATAAACAAATGTATTCAATTCTGAATGTACCAAATATACGAATATGTCGATCTTGTCTCTCGATATCCGAATACATTCTGATATGCCATGTAAAATTGTTTGTCGGTGTAAAACGTGAAGAACCTGGATTGAAATAGGATAAAGAAGATTCTAATTGATATTTTCTCGTATTTGATTGATTGAATATATTGATTTGTTTCAAACGTTGTATATTTGTTTGAAACCATTCTGTTGAAATCTCTTTTGATAATGAATTATTTGTACATTCAAATATAACACTTTTTAATTGTTTAAATTTCTCAATGATTAAAATGATCATTTCTTTTGATTGAATTGGAACTTGTAAATGATGAATATGAACTAATATTCGATTCAGATCATCAATATTATTATCATTCACTGGATAAATTGATTCCGATAGACGATATTCTCTCTTCTTGTATGTGCATAAGGTAAGAGAATGAATATGTTCAGGAAGAATTAATGATCGATCAAATTCACCTAAAGTCAATTGTTTTAATTGAGATGTATGTGAAAGTATTAATTGAATAATATTTGTTGGAAAAGAATTATTCCACCAAAAAATCAGTTCTTGATTTTTGTTTCAGATTAATAAATGATATTAAAGTATTGATTAATTCTCGACGATTGATCGAATCGAATCCACTACGTGAAATAGTTAAAGATTTGACTTTAGTAAAATAAGAATAATTCGATAAATTCGGATTTGATTGATAATGGTGGATAAACTTCGAAAGTATTTTCTATTTGTTTAGGAAGAAAAACTATTTCATAAATGATCAAGTTGATATGCAACATAGCGATGTTTTTCTTTCAACGAAAATGATGTACGAAATTGTTTGATTAAATCATCCGGAGTCATTCGATCTTCACAATTGCTAACAGAAATACAAAAATGAAATTTCTTAATCGATGTTTTTCGTAAGAATTTTTCCCATCGATTAACATTGACTAAATCCATATCAGTATAGATTTCAAGAATTAAATATTGTCATTTTCGAAGTTTCAAAAACAATCTTTCCTGATTAATATGATCTTCACTACAAAGTTTAAGTTTAAGATGATTTAATGAAGATATTGGACAATTTTCAAAGATTTTATTCAATTGTTCAATTGAACAATAATCATTGAGAATTAAATGTGTTAAACGAGGACAATCGATTGAATGAATTTGTAGAATATTAATAGAATCAATATTAACATAGGTTACAAATCTCCCTTGATGACAAAGAATTCTATTTGTTATTTGATCAGAATAATCTGTAGCATTGATTTTAAATGAAGAAATTTCTTTTCAAATTCAGGAAAATAATCGAGAAGAATTAACATTTGATCAGGCATTCATTCTTCAGACAATTCATTTGTGTTCGAGATCATTTTCGAAAACTAATTTTTAATGGATATGAACGAAGTATTCGATTAAATGGACGATTGAAATTAATCAAACTAATGAATATATTATAGGGATTTAAATAATCAAATATTTCATAAAACACTTCGCTGGATAAACGCTTCAAAGATGAAACCATTTCTTTTCTTGTTTGATAATGTTACCCTAGTGAATGTACTGAGCAAAGGGTACCCGAAAAAGTACCCTGCTACTAGTATGTCACAGGAACCTTAAGGGTATTGAATACCTTAAAGTACTTTTAGATACCTATAATGTACTGAGGCGGGTACCCTGCTGGAAAGTGTTCAGTAAATAGGTACTATTGCACAGTACTTTTGGGTACCCCGACGCCAAAATTGTAGTATGTCGATAGTCGATGATCGAACCTCGTCCTGATCCTTTTTTCATTTTTTTTCTTTTAAGGCATTTTATGACATTTTTTTCAATTTAATTTAATTTAATTTAATTTTTCCAATTCTCAGAATTCAAGCAGGTCAATTCTGAAATATGACCTCCGCACCTGAGTTGATCGGATATCCATCAGACCACTTCAAGGTAGTTCTGTCTCAATTTTCTATCGAGATCGGCATATTCTCGACTAATAAATAGTCAAGAAATAATCGACGGAAAAAATAGTACCAAAAAAATTATTTTCTTACTTTTTGTCTAGTTGTTTATATTAAGTCGTATGCGCAAAAGAAAAGGGTGAATGAACAGTTTGCTGCACAGAACGAGACAAATTTAGGGTACTCTATAGAAATTTTCTCAGTAAATTTACACGTGTGGGTACCCATACAAGTACTTTTTCAGTAAACATATTAATATGGGTACCCAATGCAGTACCTACATCAGTATAATTATTGAGACTTTTTCAAAGTACCCATATCGGGTACCCTGATGAGGCTTTCTCAGTACATGGGTACCCTTAGCTCAGTACATTCACTTGGGTACTAAACACACACTACCTGATTATCAGTATTCTTTTCTTTTTTAAATATGATCATCAAAAAGTTACCTTGAAGATATCTTTTAAGATGTGCTCACAATGCGACTATATCTACACTTCAACCTTCTTTCTCATCTCCATTCGTTTCTCTCTTCTCTCTCTTTGTTCATCTATTTGTTTTTCATCATTTGAATAAAAGTTTATATGCGATACACACATACATACTCCCGTTGAGGAGAGCATACGGTACTTGCTGGTATCCCAACAATTTCAACTATACCATTGTTGCCTTGTTTCCACGGTTCAAAAGTGCCATCCTCAGCACCTGGATTTCTGATCAAGTTAAGAGCTGTCGATGGAGTTGTTGTTCCACATACTTACAAAACAAAGAGAGAAAAAACTTACAAAATAGCACTAAAGATTGTATCCTTTGCTAGTGAGACTTGTTGTTGATATCGACGAAATCAAAACAACAGTTTTCTGTCTAGATTACTACGCAGCATTTTGCAGTATTGCTCAAAGAAAACTTCTATGAATCGCTATTGGAAGGTTAGTAATATTCAGTATGAAAAATAAAATTGGATCGCATATTGTTACATTCGTTTTTCATGTGCTTTCAAATCACTCGAGAATGATAATTACATTCTCTAAACTGTCGTTCAAATAAATATATAGCGTAGAGTGATATCAAAAACTAACATCGATGTCATTCTCTCTCTTTCAAGAAATATACAGAAAACAATTTACATACAATGATGGGCGGTGCTTGTTATCATTTTAGAAACTGTTGTCATTTGTTCTACGGCTTGAGTAGGTGCGGTAGTAGATAGACAACCGTTGAGAGGCTCTAGAAACACACGAGTTAAATGCTGTCTCAAATAATAAATAGACTCACCATTCTGTTTTGGATGACAAATAACACTAGCTCGAAGTTGATTAGCTGGCAGGATACTCTCTGATTTGCAAGATTCAACAAATATCGAGCAACGATTTTCATCACCAAAGTAAACAGCTGTCTGACAGTTCTTGTCCTGCGAACATTCCCAAATACATGATTGAATGGATGTAGTGCTTGACCATGACACATTACGAAGAAAAGCACAAGAACAGACCGGTTGATAAACTGCTGATCGATGGATTTGTACTACCGTAAAACCATAGATTGTGGGGGAAAAAAGATAGTGTAAACAGAATTGTATGATGTATGCCACCAGAAGGAAATGCTTACTATAGTTATTTCCATAAAAAGTAAATGGAAACTGAACATTGGTAAGACCGAGAAACTTTGAATAGCATAGAAAAACATTTGTCATATCATGTCCATGGTTATTTTTTCCGAATCAATGCCAAACAAAGAGTTGTGCAGAAGAAAAATCATATACAAGACATGTCTTTTTTTCCTTCATATATAGAAATTTGTCACAGAATGAGAATATATGATTTTTCTGCTCACTTTTTTGACGTTTGCTCAGCAACATACCAGTAGCGAATATGTATTCATTGAAATTTTTCTTTCAGTCAATCTAATTTTATTTGTATGTAATAAAATAAAAAAACCTCAAATTCTAGATGCATCTATTTATTTCACGCTAGCAAAATTATCTGCCATATCTTTTCTTTAACTTTCGAAAAATTGGTGTTTAAATTCTCCTTTTAGTATGCGAAAAGGAACTTCTGCACCTCCATTATCTTTTGTCCAATTACCATCTTCACCTTTGACTGAATTCAATGGAAAAGTACGAATATAAAATTAAAATAATCCTATAGTATGAAATCGACGTTTGTTTTATGCCAACAGCATCCGCAAAAATATATATCATCATTAGATAATCCAAATTTGGCATTAATATAGAGAAATCAATATCCGATTACAACACCAAATCTTCCATCAATACTTTCACAAACGTTTGTCTCTTTAACAAAAGAAGAAATCGTAAATGTGCTATTACACGTGGAGCTAATGCTTTTTATGATCAACCATCTATGTAAACAAATATTTTCTTCTCTTAATTCGGATGAAAAATAAACTGTACACAGTAAAAAACAGTATATTTTTTTGTAAGATATATTTTGCCTACTGGACTTTATTTTATATTTATGATCTATATATTACAAGATGCAGCAAAATTTGCGCTTTCTAACCGTATACTGATTATTAAAAAACAAATGAATTAAAGCCACGAAAACTAAAATATACGTAGGGGAGAATCAATTGAGGTGAACTGTATTTTAAAAGATCTTCTTTTCAGGACGCCTCAAGATACCACTTCTGAAGAATTCTAACTATTTTAAGTCGAATAATAAAATGTTCTATCGCGAAGGTTTGCTACAACAGGAAGATCAGCCTAATGCCGGCTGTTGAATGTGTCACCAGTGTTGGCTGGCTATTTCAAAGGGAAAAGGAACTGGTGCTTTTCCCATGGTCTATACCCCCCCCCCCCGAGATTTCTTTCCTTTCAGTTATTTTTTTGTAGAGACTCATGTGAAGATACAAGATCATTAAACTAGAGCGTGGACTTTTTTACTGTTAGCAAAAAAACTGATATTTTAAGAAAGAGTGAATTTCCATATAAAATACCACAAAAACAGTTAATATTTTGAGGTTTTAGTTATTGAAAATTGCTTTTGATGGGAAATAAACACGATATTCAGAATCAGCGTGCTAAAATCTACCACAAACTTTATTTTTTAGCGTGAAGCATTTCCATTAAAATTTTTCCGCTACTCCCCCTCAGCGTTTTTACTTGATAATTTTTACCTGTACCCCCTACGGGACGAAATTTTGATGGAAAATATTTCGCGTTAAAAATTAAAGTTTTTGGTGTGTTTTGACATGCTGATTCTGAATATGATGTTTATTTTTCATAAAAAGCAACTTTTGACAACGAAAATCTTAAAAAACTAGCTGTTTTCTGATATGTTTTGCCTCTTAAGCTCTGCCTCTTCAGAAGTTTGAATCCTACTAATAAAGATTGACATAGTTTTTTTGCTATTCTTTTTTTATTTGATAGATTTTATAAAGTTGCATTTGTGGTGAAAGGTTCACTTTTTAGCTGCAAGTCTTTCTGAAGTTATAGATTAAACAATGTCTGTCGTACGTTGAAAAACAAGTGTTAAAAAGAGAATTTTTTATGATAGGCAGTGGTCGTCATGATAGTCATTGAATAAGATGATTTTAATTTTATTTTGTAGAGAACATTTAGTTGAATATATAGTAAAAATTTGGTTATTATTCATGCAACTATGGATAAGATATAGGTCTTGACATAATAAGGGAATAAATACCCATTGATGATGAACCTTCTCCTAAAATATTGATTTATTTCCTAAGACTAAAAAAGTCCACGTTCTGGTTTGTTGATCTTGTATGTCCACATGAGTCTCTACAAAAAAATAACTGAAAGGAAAGAAATCTCACGGGGGGGGGGGGGTATATGCACCACTTCCTTTTCGAAGTTTTCGCCCGCTAATGTCTCGACGGATGACCAGGAGAGTGCTTTTGATTGAAATTGACACACTTAATGCCATTGTGACAGTAAATATTGAGTGAATGCTGCTGACCACAACGAATACAAACGCGTTGATTGGAGCAGCTATTCGTTGTATGATCGTGACTGAAGCATTCCATGCACTTTTTTACTCGTACTGGTTGATAATAAATTTTAATTGGTAGTTTCATGTGACTTATGTTGCTGAATTTCTCTTGTAAGAGCGATTTTACCTGTTGTAAAGTACAAAAGTCTGCCCTGGCGCTATTCAATGTCATATTGTTTCTCCCATACAACCGTGTTAATTTAATAAGAGTTGGATATTTATCTTTCACTCCCACTGTGATTTCCTGCTCGTCTCAGTTCTTCGGAAAGTGTTGTACAACGAGAGAGAATTCAATAGGAAAAACATTTGGTAATTTCATTTCATATTCTGATTGTTGAATATTCTTAGGCCAAAGCGATTTTTGAATTAGAAAGTCAAAAGACTGCAGATCGTTGGCGAAAACCAATAAGCATTTTTTGTAACCATAACGTCCGATAATTTTGAGATCTTTTCTATGTTGTTTCTTCCGCCAAGTGATCAGATTGTTTGATTCGGATAATCAATAAATCTCATTTTCAAAGGAATTTGTTCTAAGTCGTTTGTTGTTACTTGGGGTACCGTCAATCCTTAATCGATAATTTAATTTGCTAATAACATTCGATGACTTTTCCTCATCTACCATTTTCTTCTTTAGTACTAAGAATAGGTATAAGAGAGATAAATATATCGAGATGCACTTATGTGTGCTCGTATTAACGCAGAACAGTCGATACGTGTTATCGGTAGCACCCATAAAATACGAATCAACTATTGGCTATTAAGTAAACCATATTGACAAATTTTCAAGTTTAGAAACAACAAAAAAACACTAATAAGGACTTTATTTTATTGCGTTAGCCCGATTGTTTATTTAATATCTATCTTCAACCTTTTTCTGCTTTCGTTGAATAAAAATAACTGCGCAGTAAACAATATATTCAAATTTTCGAAAATATTTTTTTGAAGTATTAAGTCTAATACAAAATGTATTGCTTGAAAAACTAATTATTTTCTCATTGACAGATGTTGTTTCATTCGTTTGACTGTTTTATTGATATATGCAATTGGCATAAATCTACTTAAAATTATATCTTGTCTTTAATTGTTTATAAAAAAAATAATAAATGTTGACGGGAATATATTTTTAAAATCATCCTATGCTTTAAAAACTTCATAAATGATAGGCAATAAGTTGTACATTGTTGGACCTTGAAATTTGAGTATTATTTCATAATTTGAATCCGAATTGAGCGTAATATTATCATCATTTGATATTAATTCAGTTTCTTGATTATTTAATATTCTATAAAATCTAAGAGAATAATCTTTGAATTGTTTTAACTGTTGATTATTAAGATTAATAGTAAATGGTTGACGTTGTTGTGTGAATTGTGTTTGAATAGTCAGTGTCAAATTTTTCGTTGAACCTGCCCACCAACCAAGTCCGACAGTAGAACATGAATTGTGTTGTGTATCACCCAAATTAAGGAATATTGACTTGCATGTAGTACGAGAATAAACAATACTACTCCAACATGAAAATGTTGAATTTAAAATTTCAGAAAGAGCGGTTATAATATCGTCATTTATTATAAGTATACCTTCAGAGAAATCACACGTAATCGTATAATTATTGAATTTTTTTTTTGAGCAGTACATGAGTCACCCTTAGTAGGAATCACTTGAATAAGTGCAATTGATAGTAAAATAAGATATCTTATTATTGACGACATTTTATTTTACTTTGGAAGAAAAATGAAGATAGAAAGATTTATTTACCTGCGTATAAAAACCATCTAACTGTGAGAAAAAATCTCAACGGATAACATCTGCAAAAGAGCGATAAACATCAATCAAGTTACAATGGATTAGCTGTGTCATGGATTTAAACTACGATGTTAATATTCATCTATTCGATAGGTTTAACTTAAAGTCAAAATAGAATAAAGAATCGACCGATTTTATCAATTTTGTATGAAGTTGTGTGTTTCCACCAAAATCCACTAGGTTTTTATCTCAACAAGTTCATATGTCGAACAGGACTTTGAGACTTATTCTACAGAAGATTTGCACATCAAAAATCATTATTTTATATTTTCCTCTGCAGAACTTTGTCTTAACTTCACTCATCACATTTTCCTCATACGTTTTGTTCTATCGTATCGCTGACATTGAGGTGAAATCAGAGTGCTTGACGATGTTTCTCAGCGACATTAGTACCTATCTCCTTTCAATCGTCCCGATTGTAACATGATAGTGGTCCATAATTCGAAAGAGCCAACTACCAGATTTTAGTTGATGCCCTTTTCCAACCTTGATATCACTTGCATTGATCGTAGTAAAGGATCAGAGGTTACCTTTTGCTCATTTTGTCGTATTAGTGAGGGGCAACAGACACTGAACATTTGAAAGAATACTTTCCACATTCGCTCATTTTATGTTAGAATCATGTCATCCTTAATTTGTGAAATATCCTCTGATGTCAAGACCCCACCATATTTTGTCGTGGATCTCGATCAACCAGTCAATCAAATGATTGGTTCATGGACAGCTCCATTACTTGAAAAAGTAGTGACGACAATCGCATGGCTGGTATCATACGATTGGGATTAATATTTTATGGTGAAGAATTGAAAGGATTTTCCAAAGCAACAGGAATATCATTAGGACGATTGGTTTTAATTCAATTTGTTTATGAATGTTTTGCCTGTTGTACATCGATTGTATGTCGAGATCCAGTGACAAATATCCCATTACATATACGAACAATGGATTGAGGTCTGGACCTTTTGAAATCATTGACGATCGGTATGATTTCTATCTTACAGATGGATGCTAATTTCACAGTCCTTGAATCTTTTAAGCAAATAAATAATATAATTATTGATAATATAAAAAAATTTTAATATAAATATTTCCTGATTGATTTCTGCAATCTTAGCAAATATTCTTTTGTTAAATTTTTTTCTCTACTTTTAATAGAGAATTGAGAAAATGAAAGCTATCATATTTTTATAATTCTAAGAATTTCATATCAGAGTGGATTCAGGTGGATTCATGGACTCTGCTGTTCTCCCCTTGCCCATGTCCTCAAAATCATCAAGAAATTGGCGATAAATCGCGATTTATCACCAATTTTATTCTAGTTAAATGGTAGTATCTATTTTCTTCTAATAGTTTTTATTTATAAAATAGAATAATTATTTTATATCTGATACAAAAAAATCGAACAAGAGAACATGAACACAAATTATTTGTGAATCATCAGACCGATCTATCATCAAAAAAAGCAACAGTTTTAAGAAGAAAAAGAAGATGATAAATAAAATAATCAACATAGTCGAAAATAAGGGGTGATTCCATGGAACTTGTGACACGTTTACACCGACCATCCCCAAATCGTTTGAAACTTTCAGGGCTTGTGTAACAATCAATTCTAAGACTTTTTTGTTCTTGGACAAAAGTCATAGGACGTTTTGTTGAAGAACTGTAGTCCAAATAC
This sequence comes from Macrotrachela quadricornifera, assembly GCA_022393335.1. Taxonomy (NCBI): domain Eukaryota; kingdom Metazoa; phylum Rotifera; class Eurotatoria; order Philodinida; family Philodinidae; genus Macrotrachela; species Macrotrachela quadricornifera. The sequence goes on from JAJEKB010021191.1 coordinate 1,966,814, forward strand.
CAAGTACCCTCCAGAACGGTTTTTTAAACTACCTTACTCTTTGTAACACACGTAGTTTTGCACTACTTTGTGCTATAAAAATTCTGATGATATATTTGGATTCCTCATCATTAGGGCTATCAGAATCACTACTTTTAAAAAGTTTTTGGATTCATCTCAGAGCGATGGGCCTCTGCAAACCCTTTTCAACAGGCAAGTATTCCAGGCTAAAAAACTTCATAAATAGGGAACTCTGAACTTCCGAAAGTATTTCATTTGATAGAGCATCAAAAGATCTATCGAATCATATGTGCGCCGTCGGGGGGAGTGAGATTTCACTGAGAACGGATCTCCAGAAAACCAACATAGGTTTTTGAAAAATCGTAAATTTTTTTTTGCCAAATTAAACCAAAAATATCTGAAAAAGCTTGTCAGCGCAGTCTCTTTGGGACCAAAATGTGGAACTCACATACTTTCAGAAGAAATATACTAAACAACCATCAGTTCTTGTTTGTTGCGAAGCAAAACATGTAGTGATCTTGATTGCTCTTTTCTTTCGTCCCCCCACTACCTAGGAAAACTTCTGTAAAGATCTTCATTTTATTTATCTTTCCTCTTTGTCCCTCCTCATCAATGTCAAGGCACACGCCATGCTCTTTGATTTTGGTTGCTCGGGTCTGTAACAGAGTTATGTCCATAAGGGGGGAGGGGCTGTCTGTTGGGGGGGGGGGAGCCCTAAAAACCTCGACTTAAAACTTACACTCACTATTTTTCTTCGAAAAAGTATGTGAGCTCCACAAAAGCTTTGTTTTATGCATTATGCTGTAGCGGTACGTAGAAGGTCGCTTAGATCGATCGAGATTCTACAAAGATCTCTGGAGAACTATCTTGGATCTAGCTTTACTGAAGCCATGTGAGAATTTGAAAATGATGAGAAAGGGTAGCAGGAGATTACTTGATCATAGCCCTATACATGTGCCTTTTTCGTCTAACTGGTCTTCCTTTGTTCTGTGTTATTTTATCTCCTACTTTCTTTTTGTTCTGTTCTGTGTGTTGTTTGGTTTGTTTCTTAATGTATCCCTTCCATTATCCAGTAAATTCCTGCACATACGGATATTTCATTTTTTTTCATTTCTTTTTGTGAATATGATATTCACTCATCAATAGTACCGTGTTGATTTGACGTAAGTAAGAGAAAACAAATACGATAATAAACACTTAAAGGGTTGGACGTAACGTTTGAAACGACGAACAGATACCATCCTAACGCCACAAGAGCTTTATCAATTCGCTTCAACCGACACCAAGATCAATGTCTTTTATCTTAGTCGGCAAGATATAAAGCTAAACTCTGAGTCTATGAATCTGACCAAACGATTGGCTCAAAAGACTGTCAAAGGTCAGATCATCCTTTCTAACATTGATAAAAGATTTCGTTCCTTTTTTGACAGGTTGGATTCACGGAATTCGTAGTTTTCATCAATTTAACACTTTGGCAGTGAATCGTATCAATTGCCGTAAAACATCCAGTAGCTCAGACTCAAAAATATTCACACTTTAACACGCTATTCCCCGGTTTTATTCTTCTTCTCATGCTTGCAAAACATGGCTTTTCTAATAGTTAAAATATTAACATTATTGTACTCATTTATTAAGACATATGTATCAATGGAAAATAGCATAGATCCAAAATTGTTCTCCAGAGATCTTTGTAGAATCTCGATCGATCTGAGCGATCTTCTACATACCGCTACGGTATAATCGATAAAGCAAAGTTTTTTCAGATATTTTTAGTTTAATTTGGCAAAAAAAAATTTACGATTTTTCAAAAACCTATGTTGGTTTTCTGGAGATCCGTTCTCAGTGAAATCTCACTCCCCCCGACGACGCACATATGATTCGATAGATCTTTTGATGCTCTATCAAATGAAATACTTTCGGAAGTTCAGAGTTCCCTATTTATGAAGTTTTTTAGCCTGGAATACTTGCCTGTTGAAAAGGGTTTGCAGAGGCCCATCGCTCTGAGATGAATCCAAAAACTTTTTAAAAGTAGTGATTCTGATAGCCCTAATGATGAGGAATCCAAATATATCATCAGAATTTTTATAGCACAAAGTAGTGCAAAACTACGTGTGTTACAAAGAGTAAGGTAGTTTAAAAAACCGTTCTGGAGGGTACTTGGTATTTGGACTACAGTTCTTCAACAAAACGTCCTATGACTTTTGTCCAAGAACAAAAAAGTCTTAGAATTGATTGTTACACAAGCCCTGAAAGTTTCAAACGATTTGGGGATGGTCGGTGTAAACGTGTCACAAGTACCATGGAATCACCCAACTCATTAATTATCCATTTTTATCCCTTTTTTCGTAGCGCATTCATCCGCTTAACAATGAAAACTATGATCTTGTTGAAGAAGCATCCGTAAAAAGGATAGTAGCACTATCCTATACTAATGAAATTATACCTTTTTCAATCTCATGAATTTCAACTTGAATGTTCACATATGACTGACTGATTGATAGAAGAAATATGATGTAAAACATCATTCATGATCTAAGTAAATCTTCAGAAACTGACTAAATAAAAAGTAAAATTGTACAATTTTTATGTATGACTTTACAATAATTGATCCTTTTGATCCACGGGCCCACCTTTTAGAAACTTTAGATATAGTGGATTTTGTAGCGCTTTCGACGCTCTACAAAATGGCTTATATGAAAATATGGGTGTAAGTTTTGTTAAAGAAACTCTATGCACCATATTATAGATTCATTTGCTTTATAAAAGTTAAATTGATATAATATATGACGAATATTTCATGAGATATAATACAAATGGTATTTTAAACCAATGATTTTTTATGGAAAGATAGCCGAGAAGATTCTGCATCGAAATATCTTTGAATGAGTTTAAATTTCTGATAATTTTCTCCGAGAGATTTTGTACGTCTGAGACACTTTAAGTGAAATTTTTGGTCCCAAAAGGTGAAAAATGGTACGGACCAGACGCTCTTAGATTGCTTATAAAAATCACACTATTTTGATGTGAGACTACTTAAAACATCAATATCTATTGATTCTCAAGCGAAATGGTTAACTTTTTATTAAAAAATCAAAAGGGGCGAAACTGTGATCGTATACGCCCCAGTCCTTTATTTTCTATCTTAACCAAACTTTTTTTCATCATTTTATTACAGAATTGAGAACATTTTTTTATAAAGCCCATTTGAACTATTTATTTGTGTTGTGGTTATCATTAAATTGCGTATTGTTTTGCTACTTCTCTCGCCGAAGAAATTGTCAATCTTTATAGAAACATAAGTTTTCAAAAAAAGGAATTAGTTAGTTCGCATTAGGCCATCTGTCCAAAGAAAACATAGTCTTCTTCATTTAACGACATAATTGTTGCCATTATTTCATTTGGAATAATTTTATCAACCTTTTCTTTGTAAATCTGCGCTAAAAACTAGGGATGTACCAATACCCTATGGTATTGGTAATGGCATTAGGGATGGCACTCTTATTCTAAAAATATGATAAAATCAGATTGAGTAAAGATATTAGTGCACATTTCACAATACAGAATGTTAACATTATAAATGTACTCAATAACGTTTTGAGAGTTCTATTGAGGAAAAAACCTTATTGGCCATTTCTCTCAATGAGGTTTTTAATCGGTTTAAAACCCATCATAAATGTACCCAATAACCCTTTGAGAGGTCTACTGAGAAACTCTGTCAATACCTGCCAATAGAAACAACGATAGTAATACCACCCAATACCAACACCCCAATACCGTATTGATATTGATACATTTTTAATAGAAACCGATGGCTAAGTCATGACAGGATCATTTGTCGTTTTCATGGTCAGAGATTTACAACGTCATTAAGAAAATTAAGATTTAAAATGCGTGTATGAAATTATACTCCTAACTAGAATCATGTAGAAAAGCGTTTTAAAACCCAGCTAGTGTCTATTTTAGTTGTTTACACGTCATATTCTATTTCAGAATTAGATCTTATCTTAATATTTTTACTTGTTGATGATGTTCTCCCTTTGTTTTCTTTTTTTTAAATTCATATTTGAAATTAAAATCAAATTCTACATTTGATGGCATATAATTTAATACAATTAGGGACAAGATTTTTTTTATTTCAAAGAAAATTTTGTTGTATTAATTAGTCGTATCAACTCAATAAAAATCATTCTCTGATGAAAGATCGTCTGTTGTATTAATCTAACCTAATCTTAGGCAAATGAATTTTATTCATATAATATACTTCAAATAATGTATTAAAATGTAATGATATCGGAAAATCATCGAAGACATTTTCTCTTTTCATAAAATATTATAGAATAGAGTTCATGAGTTTCATAAACTTTTTTCGTAGGGTATATGACAGTGCAATAGATAACAACCCTTCGAAGAGTTTTTCTTTCGATCTCTAACCAAAAAGTATTCAGATAAAAGCTCTTTCTGAACGAACATATTCAAGAGATATTTTAGTATGATAGTTACACGCTGATTTCGTAGTTTTCTTTTAACCGTGTTCGACTAGTAATCAGATGGAGTTTTTGTATTTCTTCGATCAATTTTGTTTCATTACCATAATAATCATCAAAAGCATCTTGACATTTTTGATCAATAAATTCAAATTGGTCAACTAAAGACTGTTCAATAGTAATATCACGTCGTAAACATTCAGTTTTTTCTTGCATTAAATCAAGTATTGCTTGAATGCTTGATGGAATCAGTATGGATTGTGAAGTTTTTGACAAACGCCGTTGTCGACGAATGGCTTTAAATTCTTCGCCTTTTTGAAAACATCGTGCTGCAGCTAAAACATAGCAAAATATCTTTTTAAATAACTATCAATTTGAATATTAACAAACCATTAGCAATTCGTATAAAATGCCATAAACGAAGTATAACAATAAGCATAGCTGAATGTGCAATAACAGATTCTTTATCAACGATTAGAAAATAAATTTCTGCTGAAAATGAAAAAACAACTAAAAATGCATCAAAATAATCTAATTTATGATTTTCTTTGCAATTCCAATAATGAGAAGCAAGTGCATAGATTTTTAAAAATAATTCAATCATAAATATTGATAACACACTTAATGATACATAATGACAAATTTCCATTATATGATCAAGATGATGTGTTTTCTTCTTTAACTCCATCTGTAAAAAAAAGTCTGGAGGAATATAACATTCATGCTGACGTTTAACATTATAAAGAAGAATTTCAGTTATAACAGAAGCACACTCGATAACCACCAGGATAATGATAAGAAAATGGAAAAGAGGATGTTCAAGAAATGCTGCAATATGTTTTTGATGAGAATAATTTTGATTCCACCATCGAGATAAACAGTTTGGTCGATTCTTCACTCGTGAAGAAATGTTAGAAGCAGTTTTCATATGTATAGTAAGCAAAAATTACAAATAATGCCAATACTTCTTATTTTTCAGGACTTCGCCTCAATGCCAACGGTAGACGACAAAGATTTTTTTCCTTTCGTTCTGTTATATGAAACGAGTCGTCGATAGTTAAGTAACAAACGTATGAAAACAGCTTTTTTTTTTGCCTCCTTCCAACGAGTACACTCCTTTTTATATTCATTGCTTTGACGTTTATTTTATTCTTTTACGAGCTGACGAGTACTTTCTTCGTCCATACAGTACAAGGGCCAAGCAAGACGAAAGACAACAGCGTAGTCAAATTTTTAACTGTGAATTAACTGCATAACACCGATTATAAAGGAACTTGGTCATCCACTTTTCAACGAAATAGAGATTTTTTGATGTACTCAAAGTTGAGAAAATGTAATATAAGAATTGGCATGTTGTTGTTGCGTTAAGACTTTGAAGGTGAAAGGGATAGGTTTAATTAGGGTATATCTAGAATACTGTGCCGATAACAAGTACCATTAAATATATCTTTTAACTTTAAGGATTGAATATGACATTGATTCTATCATGTAATTCTTTTCTGACACATAATCGATTGATTATTAAATCAGATGAAAACAAATAATGTTCAATTTTTGTACAATAAGATAATATTTTAACTAACAAGGACATCTGCTCAAATTATTGGAAACTTTAGAATTTTCATTATATTTTTCTAAATATAGCATGAAAGACATTGTCTTCAAGTTTCACTATATCCTTGAACAACACACGCGAATAATGCTATTTCATTTTCATAATCTCGATAATACGACGTAAACGATTACATTAAAATAAGGAGTTAACGTTTGTTCTTACATTTCGATCGTTTGTAATTAATGTCCTTTTTCTATTTTGGAGCTTCACATATGAAGAAGGGTTAGAAGTAGGATTTATTTATAAACAACCTAAGATCAATATTTACTTTTGTACACATAATACATCAGAGAATAATTATGATTACAATTAATCTAATTTATTAGTTCACCTCACGATGATAAAAAATTGAAAGAAAATATGTTAATACTCATTTATCAACAATGATGTTAAATGTGATGGGCGTAATATATTAAACCTTGCATGATGATCTTCCGTTTTCATTTTCTAATTGTAAAGATTATTGATGGAGAAATAGAGCACATTTGTTATTTTATAGATTTCTCTTTTATTTTTTCATTCTCACTAAATAAAACAATCAATGGCTCAATAGAAGAGGCATAGTGTTTGGATTAGTGTCCGGCGCGATCAAATTTTTTAGTCACGATCACGGTCACGATCACGGAGAGTTTCTAATTTGTTGTGATCCACGACCTCTATTCTTGAATTACATTAGACGGAGGTTAAATATATCAATTGTATCGGCAACAATCGTATGGGAGATGCTGTTACGGAAGGAAAGAAAGAGAATAGATATTTTCGTCTTCAATATCCTCTAGGAAAATTTGTTTATTCTACTGCGATGAATGCCTCATGTTCAATTCAAATAAATGCGGAAACTTCGGATTTTATCCGAAAGTTATGTGTACTTCAAAAAGTAAAAAGAATTGACAACAAATTGATTTTGATCGAACCGTCTAAAGACTAGCTATCTTGAGTCCATGATCAGCATTTTGACCGTATCTCGTGAACGGCTTGGTCGTTTGAGCTCTGGAACATCTCGATTGGACGGAAAACAGTTTAGTCTACAAATTCATTCTATTCAAGTGAGGAAGTTATCAAATAAAAGAAGTACTAGAAGTCAAAAACTGCGTAAATCCGAAGATTACACTGCGGGAGGTATTATTTTGAATTTTTCTCATGTGCTGCACGAGATCTTAGGCTTATTTTCCTACAAGACATAGATCTCATCAACGACACATGTTTTGCCGCTAAATTGTAAAAATAAAAAAACTGGGGAGCCAAGTTAGCTTGGACGACGCTGTAGGCGATCCTATAAAGTGATCATTGACTCAACTCTCACAGTGATATTACATCTTTAGAAACCACAGAAAACGAGTTCAGATTCGTGATCAGCTTAGAAAACTGAATAGGAGGAGTTATTCCAGAATGGATTTGGGCTTTTATCTAGCGAGATCATGGTCATAGGTAACCTCATGGATCTATTACAGATATGTGATACACAGAGCCATCAGTATTTTCATAATAATCCATCAATATTAACCCTTTGGTGCCGGGGTTTTTTGAGAAAATAGTAAAAATTTTGATTTTTTTCAAAAAGCCTGTAGTAAGACATATACATCAAAGAGCAACAATGGATTTCATGAGACTTCATGGAATTTCATAAGAATCTAGGATAGCGCAGTCGAGTAGAATGGCACAGGATGTTACGAAATTCTACATATAATTCCATAGAAAGTCTTGGACATCCCACGTCATAATATGAATCTAATAAAACCTATTGTATGATCGTCTATGGAAGTAGGGATTTAACAGCAACCACAACTCGATGGGACTATAACCGTTCTTAGATTTTATGCGATTTTTTAGGATTCTGTTTTATTTCATTACACTCAAAAAAAGTTTTCCGATTTGGAGATTCCATGAATTTCCGTAACCTTCCATATCCAATATTTCTTGTTTCTTCCTTGATATACATGCATCATAATACCACATGATGATGCTGTCATGCTAGTAACATTACGGACACCAATGGTATAGATCAGATAGAAATTTATAGAAGTATGATCGGTGCAAAAGCTCAGCATGCATATATGCGGGCCCCGGCACGAAAGGGTTAATAGCTATCGAGTTCGGATTTTTTCCATTTCATAACTCTTTTTAGTAGCGACAAAGCCATGTACCTAGAACACGCCAAAACTGCTAGTTATCCGAGACATATTTAGGCACACTGGCCTCAGGATACAGATTTTGTACATTTTGGGATCTTATTTAGGCAATTTTGACTTTAAAAGTTATGATTTCATTCAAAACTAATATCATATTCGGAATCAGCGTTAACAAACTGAGTCGGTTCATATATATTTAAAATATTTCTAAGACAAAAAATTTTTTTGAAAAAATCCCTGTACCCCCCCTCAGGGATGGTCTGGTGAATAATGACAATTTTTAGATAACTCAGCCATTTCTCATTGGATCTTTCTCATCTTCGAACTCGACCGAAATATTGATAAGACAGTTCTTGAGGGGTGTGAGGGTGAGGGTGAGGGTGAGGGTGAGGGTGAGGGTGAGGATTGACGGTGGGGATGTGAGGATAATAAATTCAGTGGTTTATTTATGTAAATAAATGAACAAAAGAAAAATGAAGAAAACACCAGAAGAGAAGGAAGAGATATATGGATAGATTGACAAAAAGAGCAAGTGCTTCTTATGAATGAAAAAGATGAATTGAACAGGAGTGGAACATAGACTAGAGCGTATAAGAAAGTGAGGAAAAAATTATATGGAGAAAGAAAACAGAGCAGAACAAAAAGAACTTGGGATGTGGGAAACTATGAAGACATCAGGAAGAGGTGGGCATGTGAAAGCTTGATCACAAACAGTGGTCAAGTAGGTTGGCGGTAACCTAATGTCATCCATTACCGGTAACAATGATAATGCTCTAAAATATTTTATACAAAAAAATTATCAGCAACAAATCGAGTAATGAATAACATCTATAAATTAAAAGACAGCTTTGGCATGAAATAAAATGAAACTTCTTTTGTTGAAACAATCAAACAATTCATTTTTATTGATAATATTTGTTTTAATAATGTTTTATTTTTTTTATCCAAACAAGAGAAATATTTCTATTAAAAAGAAAATTTATCAAAATCGAAACCATTCTAATATAATTATTCGAATAAATGTGAATTGTTGAAGATAGAAAAAAAAAGTTAAATGCCTCCACGCAGGATCGAACTACGGACCTCCAGTTTACAAGACTGGCGCTCTACCACTGACCTATAGAGGCATATTGACCTTCATTGTATTGAATGATAACTTTAGTTTACTTTTTTTAAATAAATATTAGAAAAAACAATTTTATATTTTCAAATTTTTTCATATAAAATAAAATTAATTAAAAAAATATTGAAAAATAAATTATTTAATCCAACAAGGAAAAAATTATCGAATAAAATAATAAAAATTTAATTAAAGCAATTTCCTTTTTGTGATTTATTCCAATTATATTTACAAGTAACGCTCGTCGCTATGACTCGCTTAACCCTCGACTGAATTCTATTTTACATTGTCTCTTGCTGGTCGCTAGATTCTGCTCTGTTAACTATGCTGGATACATGTGCACGTATACACGGATTTCTAATGATGATGGTTCTATAAGATCCAGTCTTTAAACTTTTTATTACGGCTTTCGTATGGCAATGTAAAGCACAGTTCGTAATCGATTATCATTATCCCTACTTCACTTCACTTTTAACTTCTCGATTTTTTATATCATGTCAGCATAGACCAATGTAACACCTCATTTTCTTGCTCAAAAAATGATTTGATGCGTTATAGCGTTTTCCAGGAAACTCATTTTTACCACAGCTGTAGGAAAGGATATAGCGGACTTAAGATTTCACTGGCATAATGGGCATAATGCGTAAAGGAGGTATAGGAGCTATATCGCCTATAACTCTTATACTTCTTATATCCCTTATAACTCCTATGCATCCTATAGCCCTTGCAGTCACTATAAGCCCCAAAAAGCAGAGTTAATTACTTTGTTCATGAGTGATCATTGTTTGACTATGCTATATAACAAGATGATATTTATCGTTCAAATAAACAAAATAGGTAATACTCTTAAAAAATTACTTCTTAGTTAAGTGTAGATAGGGAAAAAAACTTTATCTTTTATGTTCAACTTGTTTTATTGATGATCAATTCAATGACTCTTTCTGTTCTAAATGTAACAGTTATTTAATCGATAATCAATAACAAATTGAATATGAAAGAAAATTATTTTTTCGAAATAAATATATTACTGTTACATTGGAACAGAAAGAGTAATATATTTATTTCAATTCAAAATTAAATATTTCCCATGAGGGATGTGAGTTTTTTCCCGATTGATTAACTTTTTTTTAGCGTTGAATTATTGCATTTATTCTACATTAATTTAACCTAGAGAGATGCTGCTCTTGTTGGGCAAAGACAAGGGAAAGACCTTTTATGTACGTACGTATGTATGTACATTGTCTTATCGCTGTTGGCTTTTGTACCTCCAACAACCAGTGTCTCTCTGGTCGCGTGCGCGCATGTGAATATAAATATATATCAATTTATTTATTTCTTTTCAATTAAAATTACACAGCAATCAAAATATTATAATCAATAGCTGAGAATAAATAAAATTTATTAGTTTATCCCATTAATTTCATGGCATTTCAATATTAAATCGTTGTATTCGATTGTTAAGCATATTAGCAATATAGAGATTACCTTGTCGATCAAATGACAATCCTATGGGATAACTGAGTTGATTTGCTTGTGCTCCTTCACCATTTCCACCAACAATAACATTTCCTTGTTGTGCATCTTTAAGCCAACGTACAATTCGATGATTATATTCATCAGCTACATAAACAGTACCCAATTGATCAACTAGTACTCCATTAGGATGAGATAACTGTGTTAAACTATTTCCTTTTTCTTGTCCACCAGCAACAACAATACCTTCTTTTGCACCTTCTATCCATTTCATCACACGGTGATTAAAAAAATTAGACACAAATACTGAATGTTCTCGATCGACGAATATGTAGCGGGGCTCACTGAGCTGATCAAGACGATTTCCTTGTCCATTTCCACCTGCTACTACTATTCCTTGAGATTCACCCATTCGATATCTTTTTACTTCATGTTTGACAACATCAGTGACATAGAGAAATCCATTGTCATCCATTGTCAAACCCCAACAAGAGATATTTGAAATAATTATTTCTCCACTTGTTCCTTTCTGACGAGGCCATCTAACTACTCTTTTATTCCCATGATCACAAATAATAAGACTATCTCTCTCTTTATTCACAATCACATCTGTTGGTCCACTCAATTGATAAGTACCATTTCCTTGTCCATTCCCACCTGCCACTATTTGTCCATTCGTTTCACCCGATTTCCATGCCATAATACGGTGATTTCCATAATCAGCAACATAAATTATTTGTTCATCATCTACACATATACCGTGAGGGTAATAGAGTGTTGGATTTTGTCCTCCTACTGTTTGACCATTCTTGTTCCATTTGGTATTTGCAGAAATATCTATCAAACTAGCACGAGGTGGTACTAAAAGAAAGAGAAAACATAACATCATCATCAAAAGAAATGTTTTATTTTCTTTGAATTGTGAGAAAAGAAAAACTTCTTTAATATTGTTTTTCATTCTGTTTGACGTCTTATATCCATTGTTGTATTGAAATTGAGATAAAAAATGTTTATATCTCACCCACAAGATAGTATACTTCTTTAAGTTCTATTTCATATAATTTCGAATAGTGTTCTATCGAACGGTTAGGTAAGCTCACTCAAAAATGTTTTCTCTCTTACTTTCATTCTCATTATTAAGAATATTTATTTTTTCTGTTTCAAGTAGTAGTGAAGAATGTAGAAGATGATAATATTTGAACTCTCTGCTCACCAGTCGTATGAGTTTTTCCTGTCAGACTTCTCAAAATACTTCTCGACGGATATTTTCCTAGTTGAAATTCTCTCGTGGAATCGCTGGAAACTCCTCATGAAGTTATCAACCGAATCTTTTGAGGTTTCCCACATGTGGATACCCTAAAGAGTATTTCTTTTTGTGATTTAATTCTATAGAGTGCATAAAAGTTTTAAATATATACGAGAATATAGTCATTTAGATATATATATATATACATAGTTGATTTTAGAAATATCTGGCTGGTGTAAAAAGACAAGAAATGTTAAAGAAAGAGTAGAAGTTTTATCTTATCTTAAAATCGTTCAATATGTTTTGATAAGCCGTATTCACACTTTCTGAATAGACAGTAGTTAAATAGTTAGATATAGATGGAAGCGTGATTCAGCAGTGAGGCAAACTTTACTAGAAATTTTGATAGATAGATCAATATTACTGAAATATGTCATATATTGGCCAATGTTGCCACCTTTTGAAGTCTAAAAAGCAGAAAAAAAAACCAGAAAGTATATTTGTGATATACAGCTATTTTCAAAATTTGTTCTAATGTACTAATCAAGAATTGTCACACCACGGTATGATCTTTGTTACTTTGAATCAAGAAATACTACTAAATAACAAGTAGATAGAATTATTGAACCAATTTTCTTCTGATAGTATATTTTCACTTGATCTAATAGCTTTTCACAAACCCCGATTACTTAATAAATATTTATCTATTTCAATGCATGATAAGGAAAATTTGAACTAACTCTTGATTAGATGATAGCATTTAAATGTTAGTTTTTTATTTGTGAGTATTCATGTGATTATTACTATCAGCTTTTTTTCAGACAGGTATGAAAAACTCTTGATTATCAGCAATACATGTTGCTTGAAACTGATCAAATTTATATTCTTTTAGAAATGGCTGATGTTCGATGATTTTTAGCCGTTCTCTGTTGAGCTTGGCTTTCTTTGATTTCTTTTTTTTGATTTAATTCCCAATGATATCAGTGCTGGTTCAGGAACTACTAATACTTGGTTATTAGCTTCTTCGCTGTAGTCGCACTGACATTATTATCTACATCTAAGTTTTCTCTGCCTCTTTATTATTAGTAATTATATTAATTACTTATACTCATCAAATGAACAAGCAAAACAATGTGTACGCTGATTTCTATGAATTAGATGCCTAATATAAAATACGATAGAAAGAAAATCAGGTAAAAGAATGGATTAAAAAGCAACAATACACAGCAGTCGTTGTTTTTAGTCACTAGATAATAAAAATTATTTGAGCAAAATTGAGATTTAGGATAGAACAATAACATTAGTAACTATTGATAAGGCTTTTTCAATAATAAATATGAGAAAAAGATTTTTGAGGTGAAAAAGGGTTGCTAAATATATAAATAGGAGAATATTAGGAAAAAGCAGAATTTTTCTGCTAAAAGAGGAGAGATGACAGCTCTGATATTGGCAGATAATGACTTATTCTTCACTTTTAAATGCATTTCCTAAAAAATCCCCAGGGATTCTCCGGAAACTTAATCTGAAATCTCTTGGACTTTAACAAGGGAGATTGAACTAGGGTTGTCTTTCTCATCCTTACTTCGAAAGGCGTCTTTCCTATGCTTCTTCTATTACTGTTGATTCTGATGCGTTTAAATGGACTTAGTATCTACATTATTTGAAATAATTTTACTAAGGTTAACTAAAAGTTTGTAGAACAGTGTTTAAATTTTTATAAAATACTTCATATCAAAACATTTATTGCATGAATATATATGTAGTAAAATATTTCGTCTATAATTCCAACAGTTTTTTAGATAAAGTCTATAATACAGTAAATATCTTTCATTCAGAGTTTGAATATATTTTCAAGTTTTACATGTTTTCTATTCTCTCTTCTATAATATTTTGTGATATCATGTATACTTAAATATTAGATGTAATCGTATATGTAGAGTGCGAAATCATTTATTGAATTAGTTCATTCGATTTCCTTAGCTGTTTTATGTGAATCAATTAGCATTTTTGAACTATGTTTTTTATTCAATATCAAACTCATCCTGAACTTATGACAAAATCTTATTTGAAATTTTTAAAACATTATACAAAATGACTGATAAGTTTAATCAATATTCTATGAAAATTTGGTCCATTCTACAAATATATAGGAAAACAATTGGCAAAGAATTTACATAACAACATTAAGACCTGATGCTCCAGCATATTCAGCTGTAACAAAATAAGTAAGACATTTGCGTGAGAGGAGAGATCCAGGTCGAACTCATCCGATCAAATCTTGTTGAATTCGATGAAACTAATGATATTATAACATCTAATTTAGCTAATTCTAATTCACGATATCAATGTGAAATGTGAGTTATAAAAAATTGCTTTATTACTTTTGTATATTGCTCATTTAGGTTTTCTGTTCAACGTTCGTAGTCGAAACAGTGAGTTCAAATAAATGAATTCTTTTTCTTTATGTTGATTGATTCGTATTGAAATTAACACGAAGTATTTTGTTTACTTCGGTAGTACTCTTTCTCTATTTTAGATCAATGTATATTATTTAACATGTAGTCTGCTTTATAATTTCTTTGGAAAACGTTGATAAAAAAAGGAGAACCTTTCCTGAGAGAAATGAAAAGTAACGCTAAATCTCAAAATGAATCATACTTCAATTACGACATGTTCTTTTTGTACGTGCAGATTTAGAAATGCTCGAGTGGAAGTTAGGAAAGAATGTACTATTATGTTACGTAGGTATATATAGTGATGACAGAGCCAATATTGTGCTGCTGTGTTATGTATAAGAGGCTTCATGCTAATGCTATGATTTTCGTATTTCGATTTAGCTGTACATCTGTGCAACTTATAAGTGTTTTTCTTTTTTCGTATTGTTTCTCAGAGAAACGATAAACCGGGTGCACTCCATTCGATAGGCTAGGTCTTGAAGGTCCTATAGAACTCACTGAACTTCGATAGCATCTGAAATCAAATGCTTTTTTAGACTCAGATTGAATTTAAATGAAACATTATATATTAAAAAGTAGAATATAGAGTGGCATTAAGCGAAGAGGAAGACTAAATTTTGTTATATAGACACCAACAAAATAAAGTAAACTTTTCTTATAATAAAAATTAAATCACTTATGATGAGATCATGTTTCTTTTAATGTAATCTTTAGCTAGATGCAGAGTAATATTGCATACAATGCATCTGCGTATACCTGATTGAAAATTAGCATTTAGCGAGGTTAAGAAGCATTAATCTAAAGCTTACCCCACTGTTGAGTAGTAGTTGTAGTTGTACTTGTAGTCGAAGTTGTAGTTGTTGGTGTAGTTGTAGTATTCATCACTATTTATTGAGATAAAACATTTATGTACACAAAGCAGATAGTTTTTGATTTGATATATAATTGGAAGTAGAACTTAGTGAATAGAAGTCTAAGCGAAGCCTAAAGACAGTTTCAAGGTAGAACGATACCATCAAATGGTATGAAAAGCGAATTTGTTTCTTTCAAAAACAGCTTTGTGATGATAAAGCTATATGTAAATTTAAAAGTTCAAGTAGAGCGTTCGGAGGAAAACTTCATTATGTCTTCATACATTGTTTAATAGAACTGCAATCAATTCTGTATATACAGGTAATAGATATCTATTCTGAGACGGAATTAGATCTTTTTCTTTAATAATTACAGATTCTTTAGTCTCCGTCACGCTTTATATACTTTTTTCGAAAGGTGGTTGATTCCTCTTCACCATTCACTCATCAAAATTAATTCAATATGTGACTAATGTATGAATAGTGAATGAATTTCTTTAAAAAGATACGAATTTCACTTGAATCTGTAGATTACTATTTGTTCTCTTACTTGTTATCGGTGGGCAGATACGTTGATCAATCATCGACACTGGATAACAAACTGAATGTAGATTACATCGAGGATGACGAACACAGATATGATCAGGTTCATAACAAAGATTGTGTGAGTTGTCGCATGAAACTAACTCAGCACAAGGTTTATATAGAAAGCCACAAATGCCAGTGTCAACAGCACCTTCCATATGAAGACAACCACATGCGCCATTTCTTGAGCATCGATCATATTGTGCAATTTCATAGCATATTTGAGATTGCACTCGAACTACTGACATACTAAATTAGGAGCAAGATATGTGAAATTAAACAAGATTGTTCAATGTTAGATGAATGGAAAAATAAAAATTTGTTAGAATTACCTGGAAAGAATGAATACAAAACAACTAACTGTTTTCATGTTTGTGATCATAGCTTACGTTGAAATGAGATAGTATTGTGAAGGTATCCTTTTTTATATCTAATGCACAGGTGGTGTTTTTTGCATTCTTTGAAAGCCTGAAAAAGACTGACATAATCTTTCGATAACTGGAAATTTGATCTTACTCCAACGCTTTCTCATGTGCTTGATTCTTTTCTCCAAAAAATTGATTTTGATAGAAGAAGAAAATGCAATAATAGCAACAGGTATGTTAATACCTAAATTGTGTACTTAAAATTAAAGGATGATAAGTTCATTTTAGTTAGGTATAACTTAACTTATTTATTTTTCTTTTTCACGAGATCAGACATTGGACGCAAGTACTTTAAGTACTTTTTTTGCGAGACCTCTAGTATTTGCATCATACATTGTAGATATGCACTAAATAGGCTCATTCGATGCGTATCAGTGAGAGCTACAAAACGATACAATCTGTTTGTCTATTTAACCTTATCAGCGAGAGAAAAGTGACAGATTTAACAGTTTTTTATCACTTGAAAAAGTACTTAAGTACTTTTCAATTATTTTAGTACTTTGTTCCGCTGATACGTTCAAATTGAAAAAAGAATCATGGCGCTTTGTAGCTCTCGATGAGACGCATCGAATGAGCCCATTGAGTGCATAACTATGATGTAAGGTGCAAATAGCAATGGTCTTACAACAAAGTACTTAAAGTACTTGCGTCCAATGTCTGCACGAGATATGTATAACAACAAAAAATAACAATAGAAAAAGAGAAATAATCATACACACGAAAGAAATATAAACAAATAGATGGCAGGATATAACATCCTTATACACCAGGTAAAAAGTTTTTTGCTCACCAAAACTTTTTTCTTTACTATTGCAACAAGAAGAAAAAAAATAATAAAAAACGTGACTAGAAAATAATAACATAATGAGAGACAGAAAAAAAAATAACAATAACAACAAAAAATAATAACAAGACTAACGTCGACACAATCTTTTATAATAAAAACAAGTAGCGCTCATCCTACGGATTCGCTGACCCTTTTGTGAAAGAAAATTCAGTGTGATTATCATTCAAAAAAGTTTTCTTTTGGATCATCTGATATCTTTATCCTTTTGATTGCATGAAAGCTACGAAATAAAATATTCACTCTAGCGATGATCGTTTTATAGAAATATCCCTATATAGATTCATATATAAACGACAAGGAAATCTCAAAATCGAGTTTATTGTCTTCGTGTGAGATTGATCATGTCTAATACGGATATCTGACCATACTCACTGATTTGGGACGTCATATTTTCTAATCCTAAACTCTGACTTGTTTCAACAAAACGAAGAGACAAACATTCATGTCTTTTTAAGTGCAATATTTTATCGCTATACGACTGTTTTCTTAAGAAAACGGAATTAGATACGGCTCAGATGTTTCAGTTTGTTCATCAAGTTCAATAGCATGACCAGGTGACGATTACTTCAAACCACAATTCCGTGAAAAAATATCTTTTTTCAAACTTGAGAATTCCGGACAGCTTAAAGTTTTAGGACGACACGAATTCATATCTAATTCTGTTTACGCTACAATAAGCAAATATCACTGTTAGTATTCCCAACTCCTTTACTGAATATACTCTGTTACATAAAATGTCTAATAAAGAATTATTTTTGCTCAAGAGTCGAGTTATTTGAGAATCTATTAAGACATTTCAAATCTCACTTAATGCACTTATGATAAAGTTTTTAAATCAACGACTAGTCGTTCGTCGGCCTCCCTCTGGTTGGCCACTCACGACTAGCCGTTTCCATGTACGCTTTGTTTTTCTGTCTGTTATCTGTCATATTAGGATTCTCATGCGCACAAAAGTAGCTTACTTGTAACATATCGATACGCAATCCGAAACTTCCAACACCCCGATAACATTGTGTAGTTTTCATCAGCTTTCAATTTCTTTCTTATTTTTACAAAATTCTATTTCGCCGGATTCGTTATCAAACAAGATTAATTAAGTTCTTGAAAAATCCACTTTAATTATCTGAGACTTATTTCAAAACTATGCTTTGAAATAACGTTCTAAGTCAACGTCTAGTCGTTCGTCGGCCTCCCTCCGATCGGCCACTCACGACAAGCCGTTTGCATATTTAACGCCACTATATCGATCGATATTAGTTCAGCTTTGTAGTTAATGGATGCATCTCGTCTAAATTCTTCTCAGTATGCTTGGCATTTGTGAGTACGCTGGTTAAGAAGAAACTAAAAAAGAACTATTTAAGAATTGCTACAATAGAGTACAACACATTGTGGTTTAGGAAAGAGTTTCCTCTATTTTGGAATATAATTTTACGATTAATATCTATGAAGACTGAACAACAGAACTTCAAACAGTCGCTTCATTTTTTACATGTTTTTCTGCAAATCTCACTCAAAGATCTAAAATATAACAATCAATAAAGAAAACTGTTTACATTAGAATCAATATCAAACATAGATTCACGACCCTTGAATATCCGTGAGTCAAGCTTGAAACAACAAACAGTTCATCAAAGAAAGGTAAGAAATAGATCGCAAACATTTTTACTGACTTTGAATTCGTAATTTCCGTGGTCGATAACGATAAGTCAAGTTTTATTAGAAACGATAATTTACTAATTTATCATTATTTAATGCCTACCAGAGATGGGCACGGTTCAGGTTTTTCAAAATTTAAACTGAACCGAAATCGAAATGTTTAAAACCGAACCAAACCGAAACCGAAAGAAATTTCAGGACCCTTGAACCGAATCGAACCGAACCGAACAATGAGATGTTTTAAAGTCTCATCAGACATCACTGGAATTATCTAATTTTTCCTCCCATTGATGTATTCTATTTCAAACGATCACCATCTGCATCGTTACTCTTATTATAAAACACTTCACATCAAAAGATCTCTCCATCCAAAAGATCTCACGAAGAAGCGACTTTTTAGATATAATAGAAAATCCTTCCTTAATTATTAAAGTAATTAAGAAATTGTTACTTTGATCGACATATTTAATCGAAAATATGCATAGTGTCCAAGATTTTCAGCTGAAGATTCATGAAGACTGAACCTAAACTAACTTTTACATATTTTAATCGTGAAAAAACTTTTCAAATCTGCCAAATTGCTGCGGTTTCTTCGAAATCGTTTTAACTATTGATGACTAAAACAGAGGAATATAATAAAAGTTTCCTCCATTATCAACGGAACAAAATTGATTTGTTGATTGTCTTAATTTTTTATGATTTCTGATAGTTTCTATCAGTAGAAATAAGTTTTCATCTACCTACCCCAAGTCAATAGATACCATTGAAAATGCTTAGGAATTAAGAAAAATCACGAAAAATCATTAAAAAACAAGAGCAACTCTTGAAACATTGAAAATTATCGGAAAACAAGTAAAATAAATAAAAACCATTAAAAGGCAATGGAAATCAGAGCTTTAATTTTTAGCTTTATTACTGGTGACTTTTAGTTAACTACAATGGTTTTCCTTGATTTCTATTAGTTTCTAATAGTTTCTGACAGTTTTTGATTATTTCTCACTACTTCCAGTCATTATTGATATCCTTAATTAACGCGTTATTACAATTTCTGATATTTCTAGTGATTCATAAGTATTGTTAATAACAGAAATCAGTTTGTTCCGCTTTGTCTGGAATACTTATCCGCTTCACCATAACAGAATATTCGACGTCTACTACAGAGTATTGAAGAAAGTTATTAAACATACATAATTATCTGTATAAATCCATGTTTTTTCAGTTAAATTTATTTACATTCTATTAGTGTTTATAAATAAGAAATATTCATATCATATTAACTTCAGTCCAATTAATGATTACTGGATACTTTTTCTCCTTAAAGAATACACTTAGTTTGTTTACGTTATATTCTTCTTAGAGAAATAAATACAAGAAAATATAAAATATGTGAATACTTTCATTATTACTAATAATATCTTTTTTTTTATTAACCTTTCTTGTTTTATATACCGAAATACTGATCTAAACTGCATCAATTTAGCTAAGAACCGAACCGAACCGAACCGAAACCGACGTCGATTCGAAAAGTTGCGAACCGAACCGTGCCCATCTCTGATACCTACCACTATTGAAAAACTAACTCAAGATTTTGATTCCTCATAGTCAATTGTCTCTAGTGGAATTTTATTGGGGACAGTTTATATTATTTCTTATTAATTATTTGACAAACCAACTCAGTTTTCATTTATTGATGTTTCACCATCTTGGATCAAACGTCCTAAGAAAAAAAGTAAAACTAATTACTAATTGTTTGGTAACTTATTACTGACGACAAATTTGACTCCATATGCGAATTCTTTACCCTCCATTACCCTTCATATAGTTTTCAACTAGAATATCATAAGCTTTTGATATTAATCTAACTAATAAAAGTTTCAGATTCGCTTCAATACAGAAAGATAGAGAGAAACTTTAGAAGAGAGCATACCTGTATAACCACAAACTTATTTTATGCTATATGACCTCTCCTCGAATCCACGAGACAAATCGTTATTTCGTAAAAAAGCCTTCTTTTACTAAAAAAAATATTTAAAAAATTCAAAAATTAATAGTACCATTGGATTCCTCGACCCCAAAAACCCTTTGGAAACATTTTTAGAAACTGTTACGTTTTATTATTATCGAGATAATCGTTGTTGATTTCTGATTGGTTAGGACAGACAGACAGACAAACTTTATGGAATTTACGGCCGCATAACCCTTTCTTTCAGAAAAGGGAAAAATGAGTTTGATTAAAACATATATATTTGTAATTTATTTTATCTTTTCAGTTGGAAATAACTTTTTATATATAATTACATATTCATAACACATGAGAAACTTAACAAATTGAACGTTTATATTCACTAAAAAATTTTCTATAAATTAAATAGATTCTGTTTTTTTTTCTGTATTTTATGCACTTTTATTTAGACTTCAACAGTGTTTTTCTTAATAAAAAAAAGAATTTGGTCATTCATTCTATCGCGTGCAAGAGCATTTTAATATTCAATTTTTGTGTTGAGCATAAGGTTGACACACATCATCGAAAAACGAACAAGTTTCTGTACGAACCCAGGTCAAACTCATCCCTTAGTATTCGATGAAACTGATAACATTACAGCATCTAATTTGGCTAACTTCAAGTCGCGATAATTATGCGAAACAAGAGTTAAAAAGGTAATTTTATTTCTTTAAATTTGGCTTGATCTTGTCGATTCGATTTTTATGAGATGAACATCGATTTAATGTTAGTTGAAAACAATAATTTCAATTTCAGGATACAACACTTCACAGATGTACATCACGACTGAAAACCTGCACATTCGTTATTATTACTTTAAAGAAAACGAAATTTTTCATCATACCATTTGCGATGCGAAAGGATAATTATATAATTATTTATCTACTATATCACTAATTCATTGTTTTTATTTACAAAAAAAAATATTCCAATTGTTTGTGACATGACAAAATGAATACTTTATTGTGTTGAACAAGGAATAATTTGACACAAATGATGAATCCAAAAATTATTTTTTATTGGTTTTATAATCAAGCAAAGAATTATAATCTTTTTATGCTCGAAGAAAATGATTATAATGATGATGATAATGTCGACAACAATGAACCAAAAGATCCTACAACTGTTCTTAAACATCAAAAATATACAACTTGGATATATGTTCTTCTTCTTATCGGTTAGTAACATGAAAGCTTTTATAGATTAATACTTACGCTTATTGATTAATAGATATATATAACAAAATCTCAGAAATAATATTTTTCCAATCGACATACGTATCTTAAGTGTCAGATTAATT
The DNA here is from genome assembly GCA_022393335.1 of Macrotrachela quadricornifera. NCBI lineage: Eukaryota > Metazoa > Rotifera > Eurotatoria > Philodinida > Philodinidae > Macrotrachela > Macrotrachela quadricornifera. The sequence continues at coordinate 1,989,003 of JAJEKB010021191.1, forward strand.
GAATTGAATAATTATTCTACAGTTTTTTTACACGGTGCTTTCATATTTGAATCGGAGAAGTTTTTTTGAACACGAATTTGAGCGTGTACATAAGGAATCTAATCCTCAAAATATTAAAACTTGTCTTGATTTATTTTCAGTATCACTCTACATTCTATTCTATATGACATTAATATCATCGCATTCTCAAACTATTACTATTTCTGATATAACTCCAATTATTTTCAATAAATTATACTTCGATCATATTGAAACTCTTTCATGTCCATGTTCAAAAAATACAATTCCTTATAAAAATTTTGTTTCCAATACAATTACATTTCATCCAGTTTGTTCGAGTATTTTTATCGATAAACAATGGATAGAAGCATTATATCTAATAAATGCAAGTGATTATGGATCAATAGATTTTCGAACAACAGCTCGATCTCAAGTAAGAAAATATTTATATATAAAAGAATTTTATTCTATAAACTGGAAAAAATAGTTAATTATCTTTTTCTATAGTTTCAACTACTATCTGATCTTTGTTCAGTCTCTAAAGATACAGTCTCTCAAAATCAAATAGATTTTGACAATAATGAATTAATAACAATTGATCTACTTCCGGAAAAACAAATTCGATCTGAATTGAATGCAACTATAAATATCGTTAAAAATAGTATATCTACTCAAATAATATCATTTCTCAATTATATTAGAATTTATATTCGTGCAAATTATATGATTTCGGGTCTCAATACAAATCTAATGCTTTCAACTTTCTATTCTTCTAAACAATATGTTATTTATCAATTACAAACACAATATACTGAAGATACGACGATTTTTTCTTCAACATCAGAGACAATGATGTGTGGTACTCAAAATCCGATTACTCCAGCAGGTTTTTTTACACGACCATCCATAGCAGAAATTTATAAACACGCTTCATGGTCGAAACCTTCAATAAATTCTACACTTGTCAAGGGATTTTTTGGAGGATGTACTGCTCTTGAAGCTCTTCTACCAAGTACACTCGATTGTTTATATGATATTCAATGTATTTATTTATTAATTTCTTATTTTCCATCTCTTAATCAAGTTTGTAAAAATGAATAATTTTATCTCTATTTAAATATTTTCTTTATTTAGTTGAATTTCGATTGGACTAATTCAGTTTTGTCGTCAAATCATCGTAATATAACTTTATATGATTATTTAGTTCATCTATTTATTGAAGAATGGTCAACAGAAATGAATTATTCTCAATATTTTAATGAATGTGCTCCATTATCATGCTCATATATAACAACAGATCAAAGAAATTTCTCCTATGCAATTACTATTTTCTTTAGTTTATATGGTGGTCTTATTATTATACTTCGTTTAATTTCACCATTCTTAGTTAAAATCTTTTTCAAATTAAAATATTATTTAATAAATAAAAATTTTAATATCAGTATGTATGAAAATAGTTTTAATTCATATTATATATTATTTTTCTAGTGTGCCAATGTATGCATCAAATTCAATATATCAAATCAATCAAACAACTAAATTTTTTCAAAGATATTAAGAGACGATCAGAAGAGAATATTATACAACAGAGATTCATAACACGAATCTATTTAATCCTACTAATCGGTATAATTATTGTAATCCAATTCTATGAAGGGATCACGTCTGATCAAATGCGAATTTTTACCCAGATACTCCTGAATATATATCCTCACTGGGATAGTAGTGCCCAACTCATAAAACCTTTCCTAGGCTGTTTTAGATAGTGCCCAAAAATCCGAGGTCTCTGAATATCATTTCTAGTTAAATGAAAGTCATTTCAAAGCGAAAAATGTATACACAAATGTATGTTAATTTTAGACGAAGAATCTTTTTTATGAATTAAATATAGATTTCTTTATTTGATTATTTCACTAGGTTCATTTCTAATTCTTCTTTCATTTACTTCTCTGACTACAGAGATAGTAACAATAACTGTATCCAATCCATCGTTAATGGCTTATAAAAATTTACAAATTACATATTCGGATACACTTCGATGCCCTTGCTCTATAACAACAATACCTTATGAAAAATTTCTTTCATTATCTCCAACATTACATGAAATATGTTCAAGTGATTTTGTCACGGATCGTTGGCTTTCAATAATGAAAGATATTGTTGATCATACTGCTGAAGATTGGCGTAATCGAGCTTATTTACAATTTCAATTATTAACTAATCTTTGTCAATTGGCTAATAATACAATTAATGATGCTATTAAACATTTTCTATTACAATCTTTAATTGTTTCAAGTGTTCTATCAGAATATGAATTTAATACACAATTAAATACAACACTTAATCAATTTTTTCAATCTACAATTAAATCATTTAGTTCTCTTCTTGATATAACACATCTTCTTACACAAGTTGATCAACCTTATATGGGATCAAGAAAAACTGATTGGGATACAATTCCAGATAAATATTTAAAAGCAAATATTCAAATCAATAATATAACTAATGAAACATCATTAAAAGTATATCATTTTTTTTATCTCTCACAAAATTAGATAAATTCAAGAAAGATAATTTTGTAATCTTTTTTATTTATAGGTAATATTTAATTTACCAGGAACTCTTTATGTTAATTTATCATCAATTAATTGTATTTGTGCAACAAATTCTTCTTGTCAAAGTCCAGTTGCCATTTATGAAATGGATAATATTTGGAATTCTCGTATATATGCATATATTAGTTACATTGTACCAGGTTCAATTGCAGGTTGTTCTACATTTAATTCTTTAATGTTTTCTCAACTTTTATGTTTCTATTCAAATATCGATTGTTTTTCAATTTTAATCAAATATATGAAAGAAAGTTATTATCAAAATGTTGAATATCCATCATGGTTTAATGTTCGTCCTCTTATTTATAATCCTCAACTAAGTCATTATCCTCCAAATACTACAATTTCAAACATAGTCAAACAAATAATGATTGAAAAATGGAATCCATTATATTCATATAATAATTTTTATCAATTATGTTCACCAAATTTTTGTACTTATTCTCAAAGAATTCGAACAAAATCTATTTTTGAAGTTATTATTACAGTTTATTCTATGATTGGTGGTCTTACTCTTACATTAAAATTAATTACACCATTATTTGTTAAAATTATTTTTTATTTATTTACAATTCATATTAACAAACGAGAACATCAATTAAGTAATTATTTTAATAATAAAAAGAATAACTATAAGATATAATTTTTTTTATTGATAGCTCGTCATGACAGATTGAAGATAATTGTAAAAAAATTAATCTCATATTTGTATGATACAATGATTAATCTAAATATATTTTTAATACGAGATTTTGGAAATAATATTGATCGAATGACGGCGAAATGTCTTGGAAGATGGGCAACACGTCTTCATATTCTTTTGTTTATTATTGGTCTTGTTATTCTTACATTATATACCATTATTCAACCGAAAACCATAATTAAAACTTTGGATAAACCATCTTTCAATATCTATAATCAATATAAAGATAAATTAAAATGTTCATGTTCAGTAATTGCATCAAAATATAATCGATTTGTTCAAATTGAAGCTAAATTTCATCAAGTAACAAATAAGATTTTCTAAAAAGAAAAAGAAAATTTTGTTTTTTTTTGATTAATTTTAGATTTGTAAAAGTAGATTTACATCAGATCAATGGCGAATTAATATTACAAATAGACTTATTTCTAATCTTTCTATATATAAACAAAAAGATTATCGTCGTTTTATAAATGCACATATACAATATCTTCAAGGATTATGTCAAATATCCATTCAATTAATTAATAATTCAATTGAACAATTTCTTAATTCATTATTTATTACAAGTGAATTATTATTAGAAAATGATTTTTATATTCGTCTTAATTCATTAATTGAACAAAAAAAATCAACTGCTTCAAAATTATTTCCTAATCTTTTATTTTTAATTCGTCGGATTAATCATGGAAATGCCATTGTATCAACATATGGAACAAATTTTGAATATATTTCTTCTTGGTATAAAACTGATATATATTATCCTTATATATCTAGTAAAGCAATTATCTATGATAATCAATGTTCTTGTGGATTACATTCAAATTGTACTATACAAGCAAATTTTATTGATGAAAAAAATTTTTTAATTATTCCAATAAAAGGGTTTAAAATGGGATGTATACCAAGTGAATCATTACATTCTTCAACTCTTGAATGTTTTTATGATCAATTATGTATTAATTTAATTGAAAATTATACTAATACAAATAATCAAATAAATTCATTAATTCCTCTTTCTATAAAAATGAGTCGATTTTTAATAAATACAACTGTAGATGAACTTATTGATCATCTATTTGTGGAACAATGGATAACAACAATAAATTATTCAATTTATTTTCAACAATGTTTACCTTTATTATGTTCATATACTTATATACAACAATTTAATATATTTTATATTATAACCGTTTTACTTGGTCTTCAAGGTGGTCTCAATATTGTACTTAAATGGATCTGTCCAAAATTAGTTCAAATTATAGCTAAATTAAATGAAAAACGAAAGAAACGATTGAATATTGTTCAACCTACACATTCTATCAGTACTGTAGCCGATGAAATTACTCTTACCAATGGTGATAATTCTATTTGTGATGTAGAAAATTTTCAATCATCAAATCGATGGAATTTCAAAGTTATTTTAGCATGTTTGATATTTTTCATTGTTATAATAACTATCATTTTATTTTCGATTTATATACTTCGACTAGGAAAGAGTGATTTTATTGCAATAAGTATAACATTTTTATATCATAGTCTTATCCCTTTACGGCCGAATGTTTCCAAAAGGTAACATTTTGACATTCAGCTCAATGTTAGTTCTTTAAACTCCATAATAAAATTCGAGAATCTCTACAGTTAAATGACTAAAAATATATAAAAAGAGAATTTTTTTGCATGTTATCTTCTGGTAACCCGCCGTAAAGGTTTATAGGAAATAAATCAATTATTCGTTATATTAAATAAAATTTTGTCTTATCAGCATTTTCATCAACTATGACCATCGATATTATCACAGGCATAACAATGAACAATACAACAACACAAACAATAGCAACAACTTCAACTACATATTGTAAGTTAGTTAAACTAATTCGTATTTTCTTCTATCATATGAATGTGACGATGAGAGTCTCAAATCTTCTAATCCAAACTCATACATTATATGGTAATTTTTTCCTATATGAAAGAGTATGTCAAAATGCAATGTATGATTAAGGCCGTTTTTCTTAATATTACCACAAATTTTTAAAATATTTAATAAAAGAAGATTTTTTGGATTCTGTTGTTTTCATTAGTAGGTAATTGTCATCTGAAATTTGAAGTCACAACAACCTATAGAAGTAATTCATCTGCTGGTCTTAAATCACCTGTTGTTGGTCATTTTAATCATGACAATCTACTTGATATCGCTTTTTTCAATTATTATACAAATAGTATTCATGTGTTGATTGGAGATGGAAAAGGAAATTTTAAAGTAGAAATGAAGACTTTAATAGAATCATTTACTGAATGGTACTTTTCTATGATTGTTGTTGATTTTAATAATGATGAACAAGATGATCTTGCATTTACTGGTGAAAGTAAACCATATGTATATATAGTATTCGGAAATGGTAATGGAACTTTTCGATCATTAAGAAGAATTTTTATGGGAAGTAGCAGTATGAGTTTAAGAGGAATTATTGCTGTCGATTTTAATGGTGATAATTATAAAGATATTGCTGTTTCTTGTCCATCATTTAATAATATAATTGTATTGTTAGGAGATAGTAATGGATTATTTTCAAGCAAGACAATATATTATACTGGACGTAATAGTCAACCATCATCAGTTGATTCAGGTGACTTTAATGGTGATGGTTATCAGGATATTAGTTATAATAATATAATGACTAGAAGTATTGGTATCTTACTTGGACGAGGTGATGGTACTTTCGAAGAACAAAAGGTTTCGTTTGCTGGTGGTTATTATTATCCATCATTTATTGCTATTGGTGATTTTAATAACGATTATCAAGCGGATGTAGCTGTTTCTTATAGTGGTGGAAATAAGATTGGTATACTTTTCGGTTATGGAAATGGAACAATGAGTTCAGTAGAAAAATTCTCTGTAGGAAATAAAACATATTATGCACGAATTGATGTTGGTGATTTTAATAATGATAATCATTTGGATATTGTTGTTAATTCTATTTCAGGATCTGTTATATATATTCTTGTTGGATATGGAGATGGAAATTTTGAGGTACAAATGATATTTTCTACAGGATTGACTGGCAGTTATACTTGGGTTAATGTTGCTGATTTCAATAATGATAGTTGTCAAGATATACTTGCTTCGGATGATACCAATGGTGTTATATTTATTCTGATAAATACTTGTAAATGTGAAACAATTCCACCCTGAAGATAAATACATTTATTTATGAAACTCTTCAATTGCAAATTTTCATGCTTATTTTCTTCTGATTCGTCGTTAATGATTTTAAACTTTAATATAATCTTTGAATAAAATATTGAATCAAAATTTGAAAAACTAGCGCCATTAATTTTCACATCATTCTTTAACTAATCAGAGGAGTACGGAAACACACGTAGGCAAGCAAACAATTTATTCTTGTTAGACTCTTCTCTATGAGAAAAACAATTAAATAAACTGAGTTTTATTCTTTGAAGAAAAAAGAAAATATTTATTCGAGTGGAATTAACAACTTCGTCAATGTTTATATAAAACAATGCTAAGTTTTTTTATGTAAGTAAATATTTCTCTTGCTTTTCTTCATCAGTACACATTTAAATTATGATCGTAAGTAATAGTTTGAGAATGACAAGAAAATGAAATCCTATTTTATTTAGAATGTTCAACCACCAATCAATATCCAAGAAAATCTTGACAATGCATCGTCAATTCCTCAGAAGAAAATTGAAAAGTATGTATGAAATTCTTCTTATGATTAATTTATCAGTATCAATAATTTTCTTTTTTAAGACAAATCTTTCCATCAAGAAAAATTCGAAGAAGTGTTACACTTTGTATTCTTCTGACAATTTTAGTAGTTATATCTATCGTTGTATATTTTGCTGTTAGTCGTAATGGAACATTATCATCAGAATCAATTCTAATCAAAACTACCATACGTAAGAATTTCATCTAGATAAAATTTACTTTAAATGAAAATTCTATCTTAGTTTTCGAGACAACTGAAACATCACAGATATTGACTACAAGTGACAAAGTAACAACAATATCAGTTAATGGTAAATAGATGTAGATAGACTATGAAATTATAAAATAAATTTATTTTTTAGATTCAACATCGATTGTATCTAGTACTGATTCAAATTCGAATTCATTTAATTTAGATGTTCAATGTCAATCATTAACATTCAGTCCATATAAATCGTATTTAACTGGTAATAAACCATGGTCAATTAGAGTTGTTGATTTAAATAATGATAATAACAATGATATAATAGTTCTTAATGCTGATGATGCAAATCTTGGAATATATTTTGGTCAAAGAAATGGAACATTTCAAATTCCAATTATCTTAGAAACAGATAGATATCCTGTATTTGTTACTACTAATGATTTGAATAATGATAATAATACAGATATTCTTATAGCTCAAACATCTACAAATAGTATAGGTGTATTTTTTGGTCTTGATAATGGAAATTTTGATATACGAAGAAATATTCCAGTTGGTCGTTATCCCTACGGAATTGGTATAAGTGATTTCAATTCGGATAATCATTTAGATCTTGTTACTGTTAATGATGGTGAAGATACTGTTAGTATATTAATTGGATATGGAAATGGAACTTTTCGAAATCATAGTATTTTATCAACGGGTAGTGGTGTAACAGCATTAGCTCTTGCTCATTTTAATAATGATCATTTTATAGATTTTGTTGTGACTGATTTTTATAATGACACAATTAGTGTATTTCTTAGTTATGGAAATGGAAATTTTCAACGACGTCGAACATATTTAACTGGAAAACATCCATGGGGAATAGCTGTTGCAGATTTTAATCATGATAATTATATAGATATTGTTACAGTTAATTATGATAATGATACAATAAGTATTTTTTTTGGACTTGGAAATGGTACATTTCAATCACAAATTATTTATTCAACTGGACGAACACCTATGGCAATTGATGTTGCTGATTTAAATAATGATACGAATATAGATATTGTTGTTGCTAATTATAAAAATAATTACTTAAGCGTTTTTTTTAATTATGGAAATGGTACTTTTGCATTACCTATAAATTTAATAACTGATTGGTATTTAACAGCAGTTACATTAGTTGATTTAAATAATGATGGAAGATTAGATATAGCTACTACTTCACGATCTAATAAAACTCTAAATATTCTTTTTAATCTATGTTAATCTTCATATAAATTGTTTCATCTTATATTTACAATTTCTTTTCTTTGTAACGTACACTATTATTTAATAAAGAATCTCGCAGAATTTCTCAACGTATTCATTTTGAAAAACAAAATACAAGGTTTTGTAGAGCTCGAAAAGTTATATCTAATGATATATATATATATATATATATCAGATGGTTTTCTATTCAGTTTCGAGAAGTTTTCTTTGGTGAAATATACGTTGAGATTATCAATTATTTAGGTTCAGAGCATTAGACTATCATATGGAAATGATCCTTATCAGAATACGATAACAATTACTTTCTTACCTAGTTTTTTAATTTTTTGTTTTTCAAGACCTAGTGGCACCAACGTGATTTTTTTCTCAAAAACTGTACCTAGTCATGATTTATCGTTAGCCATGAAAACCATATTAAAAATCGAAGTAGTTGTAGAGGAACATAGTTAACACTGTAATTTTATATTTTTTACTTAGGTGTATTCAAAAGTAATGTCTTATTTTCTTATAAAAGGTTCAAAACAAAATTCTTTTTTATTATAGGATAATAGAGAAAATGAAGCGAAGATTTTTCTATGCTTGAAGATCACTGTTCAACTGATATGATCATAATAAAATTTTGATAAAAACTGTTTTTATTAAAAGTTAACTTTCGAGTAGGGTAGATTATGTGAGTACACTTTGCATTTCAGTTTTCATTCACGTAATACATTGTATTGAAAAACGTGAAAAAGAGAAGGTATTTTCAAGGCAGCGAAAATTGATCGTACGGAACTTTGCTTTTTTTGAAAACAAGATGTATCTTATGGTATATTGCAAAAATGAAGTCATCTTGTACAATAAAAAAAAATCTCGCTTTCGTACGATCGAAAACTGGTGTCTCGAAATTTTGTTCATTTTGAAAACAAAAGAACATAACTATAAAATAAACGATCTTAGGTAAATTGCAAAGCTTAAAAATCATAACCGTTTAATCTATCCCATCAGAAAATATTGCTTTGATCCTTTTATAAGAAAATAAGATAATTACGACATTGCTTTTGGATACACCTAAGTACAATCTGTATTAATATTAGAATGGCACAAAGAACAACAAGAATATATATTGTCATATAATTTTAAAAAATAGAATTTGTAATTGTACATGTTTCAGTAGTTGATAAAATATTAAAATAGAGCAGCATAGGAATTCCATGAAGACACCAAACAATAACCATAATAAATACAATTCCCTTTTCTGAAAAAAAAGGGTAATAGGGCGTTTAAATACGCCGGCTAAAATCCCTAAAGTTTGTGTCTGTTTATCTGTCCTAACCAATCAGAAAATGGCAACGATTATATTGAGAATACTAGAATGTAATAGTTTCTAAAAATGTTCCTAAAGAGTTTGAGAGGTCGAGGAATCGAATTGTGCTATTAATTTTTTATGATTTTACAATAATTTTTGCTTACGTCAAAAAATGATGTTTTTAGTAAAATTTGACCAAAGCACTTTTAAAGGCGAGGAAGCAATTAGTGTGATTAGGTTTCAAAAGTTTTTTTTTGCAAAATTTGCTCAAAGATTGTCTAGATCAAGAAATCGTTTGATAGCATTAGTTTTTGTAAAAATTTTGAAAGGAGTTTTCGATTGCAAAAGATTTTTTCTAAGAAAATAACGATTTGTTTCCCGAATTGAAGCAAGGATCATATAGCACAAAATAAATTTGTAGTTTCACAGGTATGTTTGTGTATTCACCTCAATTGTAAAATAGTGTCGTCTAGATTAACTTTTTCGGAACAGAGGTGCAAGGGTTGTACCACCTGTTTTTCTATTAGGAAAAATATTTCGTTCACACTTGTGTATTAATAATTTTTATATTTAGGGCAATCCAAAAGTAGTGAGCCTAATATTATATTTTCTCATAGACCGCTTGGAAAAACTTTCTTTTTTATGGGCAAATAGAGCGTCTTTTGTTATATCTTTCTATGCTATTTGATTACTATTTAATTGGTCTTATAATGATACAAACTCGATAAGAACTGGTTTTGTTGAAAATCAGCTGGTAGTGCATTGAGATCATAATGAGTACGACACTAAAAAAACGCGGCACTCTTGTATTTCATTTTATCATCACTTAATGCGTCATATTAAAGAAAGAAAATATACTAGAAGATGCAGCGTTAAAAGCTCTACAAATTATAAAGGACTGCTTATTGTATAGTTGCACTTTTTATTTTCAAAATAGACAAAACTTTGAGCGATCAAATTGTGACGTTGTGAAAGCCAGATGATTTTTTGGTAAAAGATGAAATCGGTTTTTTCTATCCCATCTTTTTATAATTGTTCTTTGTAAATTACAGAGCTTAACACGCTGCTTCTTGTAACGTATTTTGTTTTTTAAGTAAAACATATGAAGTAATAAAAAGATGAGATAGGGAAAATCGAATGCATCTTTTACTAAAAAAACCTCTCGTTTCTGCAACGTTGAAATTTCGTTGTTCAGAGATTTGTCTATTCCGAAATCAAAAAATGTAACCATAGAATATGCTATTCTTTATAAATTGTAGAGCTTTTCACGCTGTACCTTCTGATATGTCTTGTTTCTTTAATATACTCTATTAAGTGATAATAAAGTAGAATGCAAAAGTGCCACACGCATTATGATCTAATGCTACCAGATGATTTTCAACAAAAACAGTTCTTATCAAGTTTTTATTATTATAAGACCAATTGAATAGTGATCAAATAGCATAGAAAAATAGACCAAAAGACCATCTATCTGATCCTAATAAAGAAAAATTTTTCCACGCACTCTATAGGAAAATATGATATCAAGCTCACTACTTTTAGATTCCCCTAAGTAAGTACATCGTCCATGACTTCTTCCTCTGCTACCATCGCCATATGAACCCCAATTAGAACAATACATTGTAGATGAATTACATGCATCTTCATTACCAATAGTATAACAGAAAATTAATAATAGACAAAAACTGATAGATATTTTGTTGTATTGTTTCATTTTGTATTATTCTATTGAAAACTTAGATTTATGTATTAATCTCTATTCTTATATATATAGATTTTGAAAATCTCCCATTCTTATAATCACTTCTTTAAGAAATAATGGCATGATAGATTAAGAGGGAAACTTTGCAATCTGTCTTAAGATACTATATGGGAAAAATATTTATCATAACTATGAAACATTTGATCTTTACTCATTAATAATACGTTTATTGTGATGTGAGAATATCAACTGAGATATTTCTCAATCTATCAAAGATATATTTTAATAGTTTTTTTCGCAGTTCCTATTAGATGATATGTTTAGATATCTAATGGAATTATTCTATGTATTACATGATAATGTTGGCGAAGAAAAGAACAGAAAAAAATACACTCCTAGTGTATGGGAATATTTTCTATTGTATTTTCCTCAGCAACAGTCAGACATTGATTAATCAGAAAATAACATCTTACAATAAAAGGATGAGTCATATTTTTCGTTAAAGTTACAAGAAAAATCAAAGATACAAAATAATATTTAAAATATTACATTTTTGATTAGTAATGTTTGTAGATGATGTTTATGTACTTGAATATATTTCGAACAGATTGTGATATGGAAAATTAGTAGATAAGAAAAAGTATTTGCTGCTTCTGAAGGATAAATTTTTATATCATATAATCAATAGTTTCTTTCTTATAATATATAAACAACCAAATTTCAATAAAGATGTAATTTTATAAAAATATAACTTTTCTAAATGATGATATATTCAATGCAATATCTATACAAATATTTATTTTAGATTCTTCACTCCATTTATAACAAAATTTTGTTGAAATAATTTTTGTCATATTTATTGAACAAAGATATATAAGCAGCGTGGCGCAGTGGAAGCGTGCTGGGCTCATAACTCAGAGGTCGGTAGATCGAAACTACTCGCTGCTATATTTTTTTTTTCACCTGTGAATATTATTTCGAAATATTATGCAATTAATGAGAAAAAGAAATATTTATTCTGCTGCTTTTTATTTTTAGAATATATCATATCTACAAACTAAAAAAGTAACTTAGAAAGAGAAGTATGATGAAAAACTGATTTGTTAATCTTTGTCTTGTAAATTATAATATCAGCTAGTGAATTTTAGGTATAGATCATTGTGAAACTAAGATATAAAACATACTTTTTAATATTCATTTTATTCAAATGAAAATAAATCGAAGTAGATTCAGCAACACAACTAAATATTGCTTCTTCATTTTATTCAGAATATCAATCATATTTTAAATTTATTCATATGGTACAAACAATTTCAATACATGTACATAATTATTAAAATATACAGGTGTTTGCAAACAAAATTGGAAAAATCGTTTTTCCTTTAAAATAGCTGTTTCTCTACTATTATAAGTGACTACAAAAGTAATCTCTTCGATATATATATTGATTCAATTATGCTATTGACCACTAACTTGAGAAATCATCATTTTACAATTTTGTCTTTTTGGAACAGAGACATACGAACTGCTTTTCTTCTTCATCGTAAAACAAGCATTTCACTGAGTACTATTTATTACAATATTGACAAATTAAAACAAATAGATTCATTTAAACATCGAGGTGAAAATGGTCGACCACGTGTTCTTGGTGAAGAAGAAAAAAAAGCTATTGGTCAATACATTCGGCATAACAATGAAATAACTCTTAATGAAATGAAAGAAAAATTATCAAGAATGCACCACAAATCAGTATCTACATCAACAATAAGTCGTCGCCTTCATGAATATGGTTATAAAAATGTTTTGCCTCAATCTACTCACATGTTAACATCGGATGAAAAACAATGATATGTACAATGGGTCAAAAAGCATAAAAATGATGATTTCAATACTGCAATATTTATAAATGAATTTTTATTCCAGCTTTTTTGTAATACAATTTATCAATGAACGTAAAATTCTAATCAACAATTTAAATGCTCACCTAAAAGTCATTAGAAGGTCCATGTTTGGGTTGCAATAAATGTGAAAGGTATATTAACATATCACACATTTCGATGCAATCTCGATGGTTCATATTATGCTTCTATCCTTGAAGATTAGATTCTTCCAGCTGCGACACGTAAATAATGAAAGAAAATAATTTAGCGTTACTTATGTATTCATTCGTTTTTAGACCAATTTGGTTCAAATGGGCGTTTGCAACTGGACAACGACCCCAAACAAACGAGTAATATTTGTCAAAAATTTATTGACGAGAATGTACTATAGCCATTAGATTGGCTATCGAACAGTCCTAATGCAATTCCCATCGAAAGTATCTGGTTGATTGTGAAACACAACGTGGAAAAAAGAAGACCAACAAATATGAATGAGCTCGAACTATTTTTAGCTGAAGAATTTAAAAATATTGATATTGAAGTTGCGAAAAATTGTTTGATGTCAACGAAAAACGATGTTTGTCTCTTATCGATGGTAAAGATAAACGAATAAAATATTGAACTACGATATTCGATATTACTAGTTGTAAGGTGTTAATTACTATGCAAATCTTTGAGAGGGTTCTTGTTTGACGAAATATTATATAACAAGATGGACGAGTTCTATTTCAAATACCTCAATATAATATTTAGAGAAGAAATTCAAAAAAAAAGACTTGTATAATATATTTTTTATAAGTCAATCAAAAGAATATGAAATTATATTGGTATATAGAACTCGTCGTCAGCCATCTACTACACTATAAAACAATTCTGAGAGCACTTGTATAGAAGAAGGTATCTGCGAAAGAAGGTTTCCAAGTTTTTTTGTAGATACCTGTAATTAACTTAAGTATTTATTTGATTTTCTTTTATCAATTTGTAGAAACATATATTCAAATAAAATTATAAACTTTTGAAAAACAAACATATTTTTTCAATTAATTTCATTCTAGATTTTTTAATACAAAATATAGAATTTTGTTTTAAACAAACGAATTAGCTCATGTTTATGGAAAATAAATTTATTGATACATATAAATTTAATTATCCAATATGGGTAAAAGAAAAAGAAACAATAAGTTATAATAAAATATTATTCAAAATTTATTTTTAGGTCAACAAAACCATTATAAAAAATAAAGAATCTTTTTCATCGTTATTTTATCTTCGGAAATTTTTCTTTATTGTTGTTATATAAATTACGTCAAGCAGAAACAATAACTGAATTAATATCTGGTCAATCACACATAGATACAATAGAGAGCCGAATTGTGAACATGGTTTGTTCAATTAATGATAGTTATGAACTGTTAGATGAACTTGTCATTGAATACGGTAAAAAAAAGTTCTTATTTTTTTTTTTAATTTTAAATTTGTTTTAAAATTTTTCTCATTTAGATAAAATTGTTGGTTGATCGGTTTTTTTAAATAAAAGATTTTAGCTTAATCTTTTGTTTCTTTTGTCGCAAAAAAAGAATTGGTGACTATGATACACTTTATAGTAAAAGAAATAACATTCATTCAACTAGATTGAGTGATATCGGTGTTAAATATTTTCAACGATTTATTAATGTGAGGATGTTAAGAAACGAAAACACTCTCAATGTAAGAACATTTAATTGAATACGAAAGAACATGCAAACTTCATCACTGAATAAGATATAAATATCTAATGATATATGATTTTATTTAGGGAGGCTAGTCAGTTCCACATTTTAAAATATATAATAGAGTAAGTCAAGGTATGTTGACTGTTTTCATTCGAAGACAAGGAAGAAACATTTTGTATGAATTTGTGTTTGATGCAACAATTCGAGAGAAATGAGATTGATAATAAAGAAAAACAATGAATTTATTTAATTTAATCTAATATATTCTATGTAATTCTAATTTATTTCTGGAAGATGCTCATGTAAAAAAAGTTAGAGAAAAAGTCAGATTAAAATCGCTTTTTAATCAATTAATCTAAAAAGTTGGATTTCCATTGCTTATTTCATCTATTTTCGATTATAATCGACTAAAAGTGGTCACAAAACATCGATTTTAATTGATTCTTTTTGTCAACTTACAATCGATTATAATTGAAAATAGGTGACATAATCGATGGAAACCCAGCTTTTTAGATTATCTGATTAAAATCGATTAAAAGCGTATGATTTTAACTGATTTTTAATGATTTTTTAATCAATTTTAATCAAAAAACATTTGATTTTTCTGCTAAGTTTTGTTACATGGGAAAAGACATGCATTGTTGAAACTAGGGATTTTGTCGAAAAATGCCCATACTTTCAATTCTCCAAAAATATTAGCTGATGTTTTCGTTTTGCCTCACTCATTCATCCTAAACCGCTGAAAATCACATATATGAAATTGAAGTCTTAATATGTCGACTTAATAAAACAGGACGACTAACTTATATATCTAGCACAGATTAGGATTAGGAAGTTTTTGTTATTCAACCTGTAGGTTGCAAGACGATTCAAGCTTTTCAAATCTATTCAATAGGTTTCATCCAAATAATCCCTTTTTTAATACAAATTAAAGTAAAAACCACTTCTAATTGATTTGATTAATAATCTATATCTCTGATTTCATCCAAAAAACCTGATTTCTATGACTTAATATTAAAATCGTTTTTAGTTGATTCGATAAAAAATCTATTCTTCTGATTTCATCGATTTGATTACAAATCTATTTCTCTGTTTTCTCAGTAATAATCTGATTTCTATGGTTTGAAATAGAAATCATTTGTAATTGATTTGATTAAAAATCTATTTTTCAAATTTCTCTGGAATAATCGATTAAAATGGATTAGCTTTTGATAAAATCAGTGAAAATCGATTATGGAATTACATTTAATCCAAAATTGTTGTATTTAATCGATTTTTTCTGAATTTTTGCTTAATAATTGATTTTAATCCGATTTTTGGGCATTTTTTACATGGGTTGTGCTCAGCGTCAAAAAATGGTCGCATAGAATTTTGTCCATTTTGAAAACAATAGGTACATATATAAAATAAGCCTTTTAGTATAAATTGCAGAGATTTTCACGCTGCATCTTCTGGTATATTTAGATTTGTTAATACAATGTGTTAAGTAATGGAAAAATGAAATGAAAAAAGGCGGTTTTCTTTGTCTGAGGAAGACCCACCCACTGAGAAAAGAAAAGCCTCTGCTTGACACTTTTCCAACTAATCTTTAGTTTATTTTTGAATCTTGGTAATTCTCTAACTTTACAAAGTCAATTACATCTTGGATTAGACAACGCACTGCATGCGAATGGTAGGTGATGATGATCCGTTGAGAAAGGATCGAAACTAGTCGTGGCATTTCTTTTCCATGATGGTCATCCCCTCCACTCTTGCACTTTCAGTAACAATCACACTTGGTTCTAAGATGTGAGGATAGAATTTAGTATTAGTTTCTATTTTTTGGCAAAGGAGAATATTGAAGATGGCTTGATGAATATTACGAACGTGAATATTTTTTCCGTATATGTTCAAATGGTTAGAACAAAGAAGAGTAAATGAAATCATTTTTTAATTTCTGTGACGATTGCAGAAAAGAATTGTAGAGACATAAGTCTGATTCTAAATATCTGTTCGAATGTTGTCTTTTCTATATAAGTACTGAATGATATGACGATGCTCTCGAGGAGAGAAAGATTTACCATTCACTAAGATTAGCTTCTTGAATTTTGAAGACAATGGACGAACAGAAGATAAAATCATGTGCGAAAAAATTATAAAATCTACTCGGATCGGAAAATTTGATTGATGAAAGCTTCCAGATTGATATTTTCCAAGTTTAAATCTTTCGACGGTGGACAAGCAGCTTCTAATTCATTACATTTCTTCAACATTTCAGAAGCTTCTTTAAATTTCTTTTGTTTCTTGTAGATTTTAGCAATATGTCGGTAAGTAAGAGCAAGATCATGAGGAGAACATTCAAGGCTTTTCTGTTGTCCATCGAGACATTTATATAATATATCCAAAGCTTTATCATTTAGATTCAATTCTTCATAAGTATCAGCCATACTCTCGTATAGATAAAATATATCAAGATGACTTGACGGTAGATAAGCAAGCATAAGTTCTAGAGCATGTTCGTAACAATCCATTGCTTCCTCGTATTTCTTAAAACAATAATGTAGAATATGTCCCATACTATCATAAGAATAAGCAATATTTGTGTAATCTGGCTGTAATGCTTTCAATTCAAGATTGATAGCTAATCGATAATGTTCCACTGCTTCTTTCTTTTGATTCACTGCACTACAGCTAATTGCTACATTATTATGATAAGAAGCAAGCAATGGATCATTTTCATTTACATGTTCCATAACAGTATTTAGTGCCTGTTGATGATAATATAATACTAAATCGTAACCTTTCTCATCAACGTATATCAGAGCAAAGGTATCATACAATGTTGCTTTCATTTCCCATCCATTTTCTGATTGAAGATTCTCTTTACATAACTCAATTGCTTTCTGAAATCTATACATTCGTGCAAATAATCGACAGAGAGGAACTAGTGGATTAGGCCGTTCCACTTGTATAATTCTAGTCATGTGAATAGTCAGTTTATCTAATATCTCATCTTGATCTTTTGTAAGCGTAAGATATACATGCCAAATATTATCGAGCAATTTAATTTGTCTAATTCGAAAAATTGTACCCATCGAAAAAAGCCATTCATGTTCGGTACTACCAAAATGACTGAATTGTTCAATACTAGCAAAACAACTATTTGAATTACAATTCAAATCAACGGTAAGTTCCAAAATCACAGCTACTGCTTCATCATCCGATTCACCGGCATAAATAAGTGCTACTTGTCGACTGGCACTTGTTGATAAAAAGTTAGATACTGAAAGTAGTCCGCCTTCATTGTTCTTTAACTTCCCAAACTCATCAATCGACATTCGTTGACCTCGATAAAGAGTTAATGTTGATGCAGACTGAGTATTATCTCTTATGGCACAAAATTGTATAAGTTGTTGATGAAGATGACGAATAAAAGTACGCATATTGTATAACGTTTCGACATGTTGAGTTCGAAGAGCTTTATAAACCATTTTATACAGAAATGTATC
Organism: Macrotrachela quadricornifera; assembly: GCA_022393335.1. Classification (NCBI taxonomy): domain Eukaryota; kingdom Metazoa; phylum Rotifera; class Eurotatoria; order Philodinida; family Philodinidae; genus Macrotrachela; species Macrotrachela quadricornifera. The sequence continues at coordinate 2,007,583 of JAJEKB010021191.1, forward strand.
TCTTGTATACCACCAAATGGCCTTGTTTGCTTCATAATTACGTTCAAATTCATCAATCATAGCGAGTTGAAAAGCATTATCAGCATAAATTGTTCGACAATAATCAGCCAAATCTGATGTACTGTTATCCTGGAATTTTAAGAAAATATCTTTTAATAATTGCGAAAACATGAAAGAATATTCTTGTTTGTTCAGATTTCTTGAAAATGGAAAAGAGATATTCGTTGTATTAACAGTTTTCAGTTCAGTGAGATCATTTTCTATTCGACGAATATCAGATTTAATTTGTTGAATCAATTCATTCATATTATCAAAGAGGCCTTTGATCTTTCGAATTGGTTCTGATCTTCTTTCATAATCATCTACTTTTAACGGACATAAGATATATAACGCCGAAACAACTAAAAGATTTTGTATAATTGAAATAATCGATCGATGAACAGAATTCGTGATTATAAATAAAACGCGTTCATTTTTCAAAGTAGTTATATAATCAATACAAACATCAGAATCATTAAATACTTCAACGTCATTACTAAGTGCATGTAACTGATCGATTGTTTTCGTCACATTATCATCAGCTTCCAACGCAGTATCGAGCCAAACAATAATAAAACTTTCCGCATATTGTCGAGTACCATTAAAATTATTCTTAACAGTATCTGCTGCATCGATTTCCATCTTGTTCGATAGCTTTTGCTTCGTAAAACAAAAATAACTCTTCCTCTTTAATTATGTTACCTGTAAGCGAACTGTAATAAATTTGAAGTCCTCGCGTTGTATGAGTAAGACACAACGAAAAATCAACTGATCGATGCTGATGCAATCTATCGATTTGTAAATATAAAATAGAAGTTTGCTTTTTCTTCCTTTTCTCTTTCATACGTATAAAGTCAGTAGAAACAGAAAAATATCGATTCGATACTTATCATGTGCAACCAACACTATGACGTGCATCATAGACGTGCAGTGAAGCATTTATTTTTTTTCCATTCAATACGATTCAAGCTTGCATCAGGTAGTGAATGCAAACTATCTGAAAATATTTTATATATAAATTAGTGAGAATGTTAGACTATTTTCGATCAATCCATAGTCGAATAAGACTTGCTTGTTTTTCATCTCGACTAATCGAATGTGTAGTTGATAAACAAATTAGATGGTAATGCAGTAGGAAATAAATATTTGTAAATTGAGTATAGAACTGCTATTAAAATCATTGTTTCAATTTATTATTGAGAAATAAATTCGAGTTTTCACCAACTCATAGTCAGCATCATCAGGAATGATATCAATGTTCGAAACAATGTAAGAAACAGAGAAGAGATATAAAAAGAAAATGAAAAGGACACAAAACAGAGTACGTGATAAAATGGCATTTTCTTTGATGAAATATTTTCTTTTTCATATACTTGGGATTAACCAAAAGTTCTGTCAACATTAAATAAAAATATAAAGATAAGGAGATATTTTTAATTTTATATTATCAAATGTCCAGGATAGTTGCCATTGTTATTTATACCAAGTTGAATCTTTTCTAACAATTTATTAAAAGTTTTTTTGAACTCTTCTCTCTAAAAATTTTACGTACCTTGGAAACCACATGAACTAATCGTGTTTCATTTGTTTTTAAAATTTGGTGATATTTTGTTAGATCATGTCAGCTGCGTTCTAGCACTACTAGTGAGGAGATATGGATTTATCTTAGGTAGGTCAGTCATAAGTCATCTGATGCTAGTTGGCTGATTGAAGACGAATCATCCAAGACTACTGTTCATAGAGACAGATATGAACCAAAACTTTATTTCGTGTATTCTTTAAATCAAATAGTCCTGCGTGTAGATGAAGGCAAGACTGTAGGTCATAAGTATTATAATGAAAATTTCTTAAGCTTTTTGTTGATGTGATATGCAAGCAAACAGAACAAGGGGGAAAAAGCGCGACTGCATACTCATCCAATGTCATATCTATCATATTCGTCAGGTCTAATACTATGTAATTTTTGGCTAACTAATTCTAACTTATATATATTTAGAATAAGAGCAGTTAGTTATTCTTATTGTTAGAAATAACTAATTTCTTATAAGTTTTATATAAATACACTCTCGAGCTGATAATAAAAAATAAAAAGTTTTTTTCTTTTTTGTAAATTTTTTTGATTGAGTAGTTTTTGTGGGATTTCAACCACACTTCTTCAGAACTTTACAAAAATACAAAAAACTTCATTTACAAAAGATAGTATTCTAGGATCGAAAAAGACCTACTAACAAGGGAAGGTCCCCAGGTGTGTCTCGGAGATTTCAATGAAAATGATGTTGGTTTGTTGAGGCAAGTATACCTATCTCAGGTATGAAACAATTACCGGCTACGGCTGCTGTAATAAAAAGTTATAGCCAAAACATTTTCCAAAAAATTGACACATGTACTTCGCTACACAGGTTTTTTCTGAAGAATATTTTTCTTGAAGATTTTTTCATAAGAATTTGTTCTTTAACCACGATAGTTACAGCTGATTTCCATGGCGTTTTATAAAGTACTACTAGTTCTAAGTCTTTTATTAATGTTTATGATCATTACAAAAAAGTGGTTGAAACAAAGAATACGATGGCAATAACTGCAGCAAATGAAAGAGTAGTCATCGCACGCTACCATAGAACAGAAATCTTCATCGAAAGAAAAACACACATCATGAACATTCTCAAAATGACCAGGATCTTTTGAAGTATAGCCACTCGAATACCTAGAATATTTGATCAATGGCCACGCGATCATAAATTTTTTGTTTGAAATATTTCCATTGTCGAACAAAAATAACGATCCAACGGTTGAATATCACCGATTGTTTTTGGTGAAATCTGCATTTGCTTACAAGTGATATTTTCAATGAAAATATCATCATAAATGCTGGGATCAGTCTGACCTGACCAGGACTCCAGTAACAGTAAAAAATCTTCAGAAATCGGTGGACTTAAAACATTTTCAGCCCAATACTGAATATGTGTTTTAGTCAGTTTTCCACTCTTACTACAGCTAACATGAATATTACTTGCTTGATAAATTGATTGTTTAACACACGTTCCAAGTTTCCCTGTAGATTCTTGTAAACATCTAAAAACCGGCTCAATTAAATCTCCAGCCATACTAAAGATCGGTATAATCGTGTATGAATGAGTAACAGCATTCATTGATTTGACGTTACCTCTTTTTATTTTTTCACTGGCTATTGCGAGAGTTCGTGTTGATGAATTATCATAACTGAAAGATCAAAAATGCTATTTTCTATTTAATTTTCTTCCATTCGTAAACAACGTACTTGAAACTGCTTTGATCGCCATTCAATATATAATCTTTAGCATAATCTGAACATACAATGGGCTATTTAATTTCATTTTGAATTTAAACCGAAAAAAAGCATTTAATTTCAAATTGAAATAGGGGACTAAGGGGACTAAGGAATTGTTGAATTCAGCAAATGTATATATCATATATATAGTATCGTTTATATAGATGACTAAGGGGGCTAAGCACATATATGTAATATTTGAAACTTGAATTCACGCATTCAATTATTGAATACTTAAAATTTTCAACTATTCAACTATTCAACTAGAAAGGCTAGAGGGGGTGACCCTGTGTGAGGGTGCCACATGGAGTTAGAGGGCGCGACCCTCCATGAGGGTGCCACGTGGCTCTAGAGAGGGTGCGTCTGCGTGAGGGTGCCACATGGAGTTAGAGAGCGCGACCCTGCGTGAGGGTGCCACATGGAGTTAGAGGTGCGACTCTGCGTGAGGGTGCCACATGGAGTTAGAGGTGCGAGTCTGCGTGAGGGTGCCACATGGAGTTAGAGGTGCGACTCTGCGTGAGGGTGCCATGTTGGACTATTAGGCGGTATTCTTTGTCGAGGTCTGAGATGGCGAAATTTTTAATGATTTCAATACTGGAATAGTTGAAGGCTTCAAGTATTCAACAATTGGATAGTTGAATAGTTGAAGTAATAGTTGAATACTTGAATTCAACTTTCAAGTTTGACACTGTTGTAATCTCCTTAGTCCCCTTAGTCCCACCTGTATCCTATAAAAAGGGGTACTATATAGATGAGATGTATATATAATGAATTCAAGAATTCCTTAGTCCCACCTGTATCCTATAGAAAGGGGTACTATATATATGAGATGTATATATACTGAATTCAAGAATTCCTTAGTCCCCTTGCCTTGCTAAAAGTGGACGGTTGTTTTTTCTCCCAAATTCAATTTGAATTAAAAAAAACCATAGAGTCAATCTGAAATAGTATTTTTTTACTGTTTGAACAAAACTTTCGGCGGATTTCAATATTTTATCTAGATCTTCCAAATGATTTTTGGTTACCAGCTTTGTCACTTTTCTTGATGAAATGTGATGGCGATGTTTGAAGTTGAATATCCAATGATAAGACGCCGTAAAACCAACGATATTTAAATCATGTATATAAATCAGCTGGTAGTATCGTACATTCATTATTTTCTCCAGCAATTGCAGTGAGTTGATAAATTTTATCTTTTCAGTCACCGTGTGAGTTAGTCTACTTTGTATGTATTTAAATTAAAATTTAAAATTAATTATTTGTTGTATAATAAAAGATACTTCATTATACTATGCAAATAAAAATCCATTCTCCAATATAAAAAAAATACTTAAATTGTTAAATAGTATTTGAAATTTTAGGAATGGTCATATATATTCATGTTGGATTCTCTAATTAGAAAATTAACTTTCTTATTCTTAATGTTTCAAATATCTTATTTTCAAAGAATTAAAAATTCATCAGTGAATTCATATGAGCATTCCTAGAATTACAATCCATTTTAATAACAAAAATGATCGAGTTGAAACTTTTCTCTTTGATGCAATATGAATATGTGACATGTTAATTCTGATTAGCAATGAGTCTGATTGTTATGTCTTGTAATTTTTCACACAACAATTAGAAGATATTGAAAATAATAGATTTGTTTCTAAAAAAAGATTACATAACTAAAATAAGAATTGTTTAGATTTCTGACGTGAATTATCGTTAGTCTGAAGGTTATTTTTTATATCATTCAATATTTAAACTTTTTGAAAAAGAGTGATCATTTGATGTTAATAGATTCAAGTGAAATAATTGGAGTAAAAATGCACTATATACAGAAGAATTGATTGATTCTTTCTATGTATTATTAAGAAAAATCTACACAAAAAGATGGATGAACTATTGGATTTGCTACATGAATAGGAAATGAAGGAAATGTTTATGATAAGAAAAATTAAATACGAGTCTGTATTGTTTCTATCAGTTCAGTCGAAGTAGATCAATTGCAAATCAGGCAATATTCGCCTTGAAGATGGTCGATCATCGATCTCGCCATCATCATCATTATCATTATCATCATCAACATCAATCAAATTCATACTAACTGCAGCTGATTGAGGACGAGAATTGTCTATTGGCAATGGTGAATTAATCTGACTCGATGGTAATGGTGATGGAGTGCACATAGGATTGAACGTTATATTTTCTACCTTTGTCTCAGTCGTATGTACACTTTCTGTTGGTAATATCGCATTACTCTCATTCATTTCTGCTAACTTTATATCATCATTAGATTCAACAATAAGACGATGTCGATGGTGGCTTTTCTTGTGTGCTTGATGAAACCAAATAATGCCTATAATTAGTAGCAAAATTCCAACTAGACCAGTAACAAGACCAACAATAAGACCAATATCTTTTCCAGTGTATTTTGGGCCATTATCTGAATTTGTATTTGAATTAGTATTAGAATTATTAGATGATGAACGTGAATAAGAACGACCATTGATATTAACTAAAAGAACATTTAAATCTGGTACAATATCAGAATTAGATAAGATTGTTGTTACAGCTTGTGAAATATTCTCAGCAGATGTACCAACTTGGAATAATGCAACTACACTTCCTGAAATAAAAATATATCATATATAACTTTTTAAATTTAACAATATAATAAACCTTTAATTAAAGTAATACTACTAATTAATGGCATACCAATATTAAGTAAATAATTATAAATCATTGCTCGTTTAAATTCAAGTTCATTCGAAGTATTAAGTGTATCATAATCACCCTCAAAAGTTATATTACACGATAGATCATCTATTTCACTTACAAAAGATTCTTTAAAAATCATAGAAAATAATAAATAAAATTAAAAAATTATTTTTCATTTTATTTACCATCATTATTTTTAACAAGAATACCATTTGATGCCAATGTAATAATATGTTCATTATTTGTTGATACAAGACTAACATTTAATATATACATACCTGTAGCATTAATTGTTAGATTAGTAACAGTTACAGTACGTGCTGTTAAATTGATAATAGTTGTTGATGAACGAGATGGAATTAACATTCCTTGACGATTAAATTTTGGTAAACTACGAAGTGTAACATTAGCTTTCCATGTCCAATTTCCCCATCGAATTTGTCCAAGTTGACGACGAGTAATACTATCAATTGGCATTATTGATATATCAAATGTTTCACTTACATTCACAGTATAAATATTATTAACTAGTTGACCATCTAGAATAGCTTGTGTTACATTGATAGGTAATGCTTCGACTTTTAAATTAATCGTTTGAAAGAATGAACTAAGGAATAAAAAAAAAAAGAAAAAATATGGTAATAAAAAATATGATTATATTATATTATCTAAACACCTGCTAACACCATCTGGTTGTATAAAAGTAAATTGAACTTGATAAGAACCAATATTTGGTAAAGAAAATAATGTGTATTGTGTTTGATTATCTGAATAATTCGCAATAGCACCTGGTAAAATTAAATTTGAATCATTAATTACAGTTGCTTTAACTTGCCATGGTCGATCATTAGAGCCTAATTTTTGAATAATATTATTCTGTGAATCATATGCAACAAGTACTGGTTGAATTGTACATGGACTTTGTTCACGACAATCACTTGGTTCTATTATAAGTTCAGTTCGATTTATAATACTTAATTCAATTGTTGATTGATCAAATGGTTCTTGTACACTCATACTTATTGGAATAATACCACCTGTTATATTATAATCTCTCCAAGCTATTTGTAATTCACCTGATTGATAACTATTAATAATAGTTGAAGCAATATTTGATAATATTTCACCTCGAATTCCACTTGTTGCTGTTGAACTAGTACGTGGTTCATCACGCATTTCAATATTTAATAAAAAAGATGATATTTGACGACGACGACGACGACGACCACTAAAAAAAAAAGGATATCAATCGTTAAATGAATCGATTTATATAATGCTTACTTTTGATTTGCAGCTGATATAATTTTAACTTGTCGAATCTTTGTAACATCAAAATTAAATAAAGTAGCTATATTAGCAGCAACATTACCAATGTAAAATGAAGATGGATCCATTGGTGGAAAACCAAAGTTAAGAATGAGCAATGGTGATATTTTAAGATCGATCACACTGTTGCCAACGACGAGAAAATAAGCCATTTGATATGCTCTAATTAAAAATAAAGAAGTTAAAATCAGTAAAATAGAAAAGAATTTCAAAGAAAAAAATTTTGAAGTTTTTTGATGTTACATCTTTCTTAATCGATATTCATTGTTATGTTTTCACTACTACATATTCCAGTATAGATATTTTCTTTAGAGATCATTATAAAAGATATGATTTTTTAAATTGAGAATGAAAATAAATTCTAACCTATCAAAGTAGTTTGCTCCAACTGGTGATAATAATGTAACATTATTAGATTCGTTACGTAATATGAAACTATTAGATTGCATATCACGATTAGTTGGTGATATATATACAGTATTAGCATAAACATCAATCTGTTGTAATGAACCATAATAAACAGCTAAAATACATTTAATTGATGAATCTGCATTAATAAGTCGAAAACGCATATGTTTTGGTATTGTACTAGAAAAATAGATTTTATAAGTTTGTTCTGATTGAATGATAGCCATGAATGTTGAAATACGTCGTCGGCTTGTATAACCATTCAAAATACTATGATCTTGAGGTCCATTAATTAGATCAATATAACCACTATTAGACATAATAGCAACAGGTGAAATACGTCGTCTTTCACTATCAGAATCCATACTTTCAATAATTAACATACGATAATTTCTCATATAATCACATCTATACATTCCCCATGATGGTTGAATACTACATGAATTACTTCGATCAATACCACGATATGGATAAATAGAACTAATATTGATTTTCTGACCAATTAAATCAGTCATTGCTACTTTTGGAATACGAAAATCACCAATACCATGTTGTTGATTACCTGAATAAGAATTAATTATTTATATCTAATCAACAATCACTTATTTACCCCAAAGAGATTCTGCCTGTGAAAAAACACTAGTTGGTAAACTAAATAAACTTCCATCCATATCAGTAATTAAATTCTTTTTAAGTCCATCACAATCCATATCTAGATTAAGAATTATTTCAACATATATACAAAAATTAATCATATAAATTAAACTTACCACCACAATCATTTGGATTAACTACACGTAAATTAGGTTCACCATTAAAAATTATATTTGTTTCAGATATATTATATTGATTAATAGAATCTGTTATGATTGGAAATTGTCCATCATCATTACTTTGAGATACTTGAATAGCTGTATCATTTCGATTACAGATATTATTAAAGAAAGCCAGAGTTGTATTTGTAATTGACATTAAACCATCAACTAGATAAAAAGAAAAATAATATACAATAATTAGTTTATTGTATATTTATTTACGACAAGGATAATTATTGATTCCTGTCCATGGTCGAATAGGCATATTATTACGCTGTAAAATTTGTGGAAAAACAATGCCTGCTCGACCACCAGGTGAAGTAGAAGTTGAACTTGCTGATACAGTAGGCATAGCTATTTGTGAAAATTGAATATTGTTTGAAGTTTGATCGATACTATCGATACAATCATTTGGACTAATTGAACCTATTACCATCGAATTTTTAATAGTGATACGATTACGAGTAGCTATATGAGTTACAGCTAATAATGCACAGAAACAATTATAATAAGATGAATAGAAAATTATTAAGAAAAATAGTTACCTGACGGACCGACAACAAAAGTGAATATACCAACTTGGTTATCGATTGATATACATGAATCAAGAGTGATATTTCGAGGTGTATTTATGTAGAAACCGTAATACCATGCTTTATAAACTCTAAATATTTTTCAAAACATTCTTCAAAATAATAAGTCGACACAAAAGTCATAAACATGAGTTCAAAAACTACTGCATTGATAATAGCTAATTTTCTATAATTAAATGATGTGTCAAGGACTGATTTGAATATAAATTGCGGTATATTTTTTATCTTCTCATTACTTATACTTACTTGAAATTTTTGATAAGAACACATTCTAGAAAAAGATTCAAGAAAGAGAAATTTTTGAATATAAAAATAATATGAATAATATACCTCGATCATAAGGATAGCCTCTATCTGTTGGCCAAAGATTAACACCAGACATAGCTGAATGAGCTTCATTATTCGAATAATCGTTGTATATATTCGATATAGATGGTGCTCCTGGACATGCATTTCCTTGAATACGATAAGCTAAACGCTCAACACCAGCCACAAGATTATTCTATTAATAGAATAAAATCAATTGTTAGTTTAATTGAATAAGTACATACTTGCATAGATACACTAACAGCATCTCGAGACATAATAGCTCCATCATAATTCATGTTAAATTCAGCAATTGATGTTGCCTGAGCTGTACCTGACCAATAGATAGTTGTGACTAAATTATTTTGAACAATATTATTTCTTCCACTTAACACTATAGCTGATCGATAAGTGTTATAGATTATGTTATTTATAATTAATATATTATGTGTGGTTTTCATTCCAATTCTATAACAAAACAATCATAAAAGTAAATAGAGAATCATAATTTATTTACGCTGCATTAAAACCACCATCGAAAGAGCATGAATTAATAATAGTTCGTCGTGGCGAATTCACACCACCAAGTCGATTCATATATATACCTGATTTTTGATCGCTAAAAGATGTGTCATCAAATTGTCCAAAACCTATAAATTGAACATTTGACAATCGAGCAAAACCTTTTTTGTTAACATTTAATGAATCTTCAGTGATAAAAATTCGTAATCCTGACAGATTAGGTCCTGAATTGTGATTAATAACACGTACATTACGTGTTAATAAACCAACTGCTGCAGCCACATTAGCTACTTGTCCATTGGGAAATGTATGTTGAATGACACGATGAGTATAAGTAAGTGGAACCATTGTACGTATTAATGTAGCATTTATGACATAAGCAATGCGATGACGTTCGGTATGCGATATACTTCTATCAGTAGTTGTAATGATAATTTCATTGCCAATTTGCCAATCAACTGATTGACTCAATGTAATTAAATCTTCACCTGGATATACTGTTTTTTCAAGACGTGTCCATACAATATCATGTCGCACACCATGCAAATCAAGGCCACCCTTAACAGCAATAATTCTAGGTTCATTTGACAGTAAAGTGAATGGTAGAGGAATATTAATTGGACTATTTCCCGTGAGAAATATGTCAATACTTTTATTGAAAGGATCATCAAATGAACCTGTAAAATAATAATAAGAACTTGTGTTTTTTTTCAGAGATATTAAACTTACCAGCAATTAATTGACCTCCGTTGATAATAATACTATCCACATACATTGTATGATCTCTTCCCTAAAACAATCTAATAATTATGAGAATAATTTGCAGAAAATGACAGCAAACCTGTTGAAATTCAATTACACCATCAATTCTCAATGAGCGAATACGTGGTAATGGACAGTCAATAATAAACCAGACACAAGGATAAATTAGAATATTCTTATCATCACTCGGTTTCGTACCATCTATGCAATATATTAATGACAATTTATATAGATAAATAAAAATTAAACTTACTCCAATTAGGATAGTCTTGTGGATCTTTCCAATGAGAATCATTTGACCAAAATCTAACATCAATACTTGAACACTATCAAAAACATATTTCGAAGATTACATTTTACAAATAAATAGAATAGATTTCAAATAAAAATCAACACTATAATACTTCACATTTTATGACTTAAGACATGCTAATATGTATGAAACAATTCTTACACTATTTTAAATGTGCACAACGTTAGTCTATTAATAACAAACAAAAATGTTGTGTAAAACTATCTAAATTGAAAAGGAAGTTATAACAAGAACTAACTTTAAGAAAAAAATTTCTTTAATGTCTTTAATGCAATGACATGGATTAGATGAAAAGTAAATTAATAAATCTTCAATATAATTCCTATTCATTAAGATATTAATATATAAACATTAGACTTCTCCGATTATTTCTTTATACATTAACAAATAGAAATAAATAACTATGGTACTTATGAATATAATTAATAAATTGATAATTTATTATCAATTTTAAAATATTTTTGAAATTTAATTGTTTATGTCAATTTTATACAAGAAAAAAAAATTCGTAATTTTTAAGAAAATAATGGGATTTTTATCATATAAAATGATGTTTAAGTTTTATGATAAAAAAGAAATCGCTGAATACATGAATAAACAGTAGAATATTAGTAAAAAAAGTTTGAATAAATCTGTACCTCTAGTGTAGGTGGTATTGTCGGTTGGGGTGGTCCGGGTGGTCCGGTTGGTCCAGGTGGTAAGGGTGGACACGGGCAGCTGGAGCACTCACAGAATTGTATTATGAATCTTATGTCTATATCGGTGATAGCTCCGTTAGTGAATGGATTTTTGACTAAAAATATATCAGTATATAGAAAAAAGATCTGAAGCCTATTGTACATACTAATATAGGAGAAAAGCGTCAAGTTACGATCATAATACCAATCACAATGATTACTATTCGAGCCAGAAAGTGGTGTAATCGATTCTCTCCCAAATGCAGTAAATGCTTTGTTCTGTATCTTGTGTTGAATGATAAGATAATCGCCTGGTTTTAAGTCGTAGATTATGGTTCGATAGCTGATATAATCTCGGTTCTAGTCATGAACACAATAAAAAAAGCAATTTCTCGAAAAATATAAAACAATTCTGATCTTACCAATAAATCGTTAAAACTAAATTTATATGTTCGATTTACTCGTAATACCATTACGTATCCTTCGCGATAAGTAAGTCTTTCTTCAATGCATAACACATTTGTAGTATGATTATCTTCGTCAGTAATAAATAATAAATCGTGATTAAGATCATTCAAATTATTTTGTCTTTCAGTCAAAGTAAATCGAACCCATGGGCCTTCTGTAAGTGGACATTGAATAGCATTTATGAAATAAGGTGTTGAGGTGCATGCAGTTGATGTATTTGTGAGACCATCTGGTGCCATTATTACAGTGGAATCATTTTGTCCAGTTAGTGTTCCATCTTCATCTTCATATAAACCATCATATACCAATCGAAATCGACCACGGATTGCAACATTTATAAAAGATATATTTGAGAATTTTGTTAACCAACCTATATAATCATGAGATAAAGAATATCATCGGTAATAGAAAAAAAAACAGTACATACCTCCACATCGACCAGGAATAGTTGGTCCAAGAATAGCAGGTGTTTGATTATTTAGAAAATTAATAAATATAACATTTTGAACAAGAAGACCACGATCCCACATCACTAGAAATTTAATAGTATTCGAAAATTAATAATAGTATAAATCATTAACTAAGACTATTTACTTAATCCTCAAGTGAATTAGTTATTACTGATTTTATTTGTTGATAATCAGTATTAAAATAATTAATCAATCTTATTGTCATTCCCTATTATTATTTTCTGTATTATAAAAGAAATGTGATAGAATTTGAAGTATTAAACTAATAAACTTCTAAGATAATGAAAGAAGATTTTATCTATTTCATTACGCTTTCTTGTATCAATATTTATTCGATTTTTATTCTGGGCCAAATTTTATATTCTTTGACTCGAAACAAAAAAAATATCCAACTACAATAAATATTAAGAGTACATCAAGATAACTACTCAAAACTTAATATTTTAAATTCAATAGTTAGAATATTGTGCAATTAAAATGACAACTGAGATTTTATTAAAATTATTTGGTTCAATAGTACAATTTATCCTACCAGTAAGTCCATTTGTTAATGGCAAAATTGTAGTATCTGAGATGTTTGAATTACCAATAATAATACTATCAATAACAGAAGAACCATTCTCAGCATTATAGAATGTTGGACGAAGATTAATTGGATTAATATCTTGATGATTAATAGCAGTAATACAAGAAATACTAACATTATCATTATCAAAAACAAGAGCATCTTTTATTTGAACTGTTCTTGCCATAACCCATTCTATACCTTTATTATTTTTCCATGATATTAATCTTTCAAAAATAGCTACAGAAGATATATTATCATTACATTCACCAGAAACTGTTGGAGCATATTGAGGATAAATCCAAACACCATATCTACCAGTACTATGTACACTATTATTAAAAAAACCACCAAATGGTTGTTTATATGGACAATAATTGAAATATATATCACTTAAAGGACCATCTACTTTTTCGAATAATCGATACCAATAACCATAATGAGTACAACCTGCTACAGCATTATCATTGATAATATTATTAGGATTAGTTAACTATATAAATATATATATATATCAATCAACAAAATATATTTTTAATTAATATTTTACCCAAAAAGCAGCTGGTGTAAGATCTTCATTGAGAAGACTTGAACTTGTTCGAACAAAAATAACTAAATTACCCTGAAATTTATTTCCAATTTCAATTCCATCTTCAAGAGATATACCATTACCCCTAATAATATATCAAAATACAAACAATTATTATTGATATATAAATATAAATATCATACATAATATTATAGATAACATTATTTTCAATAGTTATATAATTACTATCTTGAATATTAATAGCACGATTAAATGAATAATGAATAGAACATGATCTAATATAAGACATGCTCATATTTCCATTCATATGAAAATGAATTGGATAACGATTTAGACGAAATGCTTGACCAACATTGAAAAGCTTGAAGAAGTAAAAAAAAAAAGAAAAATTAATTATTAAAATTCGAATTAAAATAATATTTTAATAAATATACTTCAACATTAGATAGACGAATAATAACTCGTTGAGTATCATTCTCACTATAAAAGCCTTGACTAGCCATTATTGTAGCACCAAACTGATTAGAACCAATTTCTTCACCATAACGACCCATAAAACATGTTTGTACAGCAAATTCATCTAAATATATTATAAATCATCATCATCATCATTCTTTTATACAAGAATAAAATATGTAAAATATTCAATTTAATCATTTCAAATACTAGTCAATTTTAAAATATTTTATTAATAAAGTTTATTTATAAATATTACCTGGATTAAATCCAGTAGGACATTCTTCTATTGTTTCATCCCACGTTTGACTAATTGAACCTAAATAAAAATCAATTGTTGATTATTATATTTAGAATTTGATTTAAAAAAAAACCTTGAAAAATAACATTATGTGATAAAAGACCAACTTCACCACGAATTTCAATTGATGTTATATTTAAATCTTGAGATATACCTAAATGTGTATATGTTAATGGTTGATCAAGTGTTAATATAAGTCCATCAGATGATATATTTATTATTCGACGAACTTCACTTTCTTTTTGACTAAAACGATCATTTGTAGTAGCAATAACAATTTCACTATTAATTGTCCAATTAACTGGATTGAGAAGATTAATAATTGATGAACCATTCATAACTGTAGTTCCTAATTTTGTCCAAGTTTTTATTGTAGGTTTTCCATGCATTTCAATTGTACCGTCTCGTAAAGCCAAAACTTTAGCACCAACTATATAAAAAATTCAATAATATTGAAATTAATATAAATAATTATAACTTACAAATAGGTAATTCAATTGATCGTAAATATCCATATAATGTAATAATAGCACGATGTTGAAATGGATTTAATTCTGTACCAATTTGAAGATGACCATTATTAACAATAACAATATATTCAACATTTAATTCAACATCTTGTGAATCATCAAAAATTAATGTAGCATTATTAATAACAACTGCTTTTAGAATAGGTGTTATTATATCTAAATAAATTGTTACTCCATTATCAATTGATACAATTGTATCAACTTCAGGTGGTTCTTCTCCACCCCATGTATATCGACTTGACCAAAGATCTATATATTGAAATATAACGAAACCTATTGAATAACCACTATTATTGATAAATATAGATATAGGTGCTTCTAAATTTGTATGAGAATAACTTCCTGTTTGACAAATAATACTTGTTGTATTAATAGTTTGTATTAAACATGTCACACCTCCAATGCTTACTGATATTCCATTAATAGAATTTCTACATACAAAAAAATATATCGTCAACTATTATTAAAAACAAGTTTCTAATTAAATAACTTACAGAAAATTAGTTCCAGTGATAAAGATTGTTGTTCCACCACCTGTTCCACCTCGATTTGGACTAACAGATGTTATTATTGGTGTTAAATCATTTTTATATGTAAACAATGTATTTACACTAATATCATCAACAGTTATTGTCAAATTACATGAATTATTTACTTCATTAATAGAAACACTTGGTGTAACACAAATTAATTCATTATTAGATATGATAATCATAGATAAACATGATTGATTACATATACTAACAATTAAATTACTTGTGTTAAATCCATCACCTATAATAGTTAATGGAAGACCACCACCATAACTTCCTTCTACAGATGATATATTAAATAATAAAAGATTATGAGTATAAAATATGTCAGAATTTGAATTGCCAATACCATCTAGATGTACAATTACTGGATAATATCCAGCTCCTATATCCGAATGAATTGTACATGTAATCGATGTTGAAGAAAGATTAATAATAGAGCAAAATAAATTTCCTACTTTTACACTTATGTTTCCAATAGAAAAATTATTTCCAATAATATTTAATACAATCGAATTATTATTTGATGTTGCATTGACTGAAGTAACATTAGGCATAAATACGGTACTATAATTCAGAAAAAAAAATGGTGAAAATGTAAGCATATTTGAAGTAACTGTAACAATAGCCATATCAGAACTATTCCCTTTAGCAGGAATAATACATTGAATTTTACCATTTGTTGCTTGAATTATTGGACATAGATTTGAATCAATCATTACTTGAATATTACTAATATTATTTGAAAAACCATTACCAATGATAGTCATGATAGTACCACCAAATATACTACTTATTATTGGTGATATACTAGTGAGAATAGGTTGTGATGTGATATATAATAATGAATTAATATTTCCAATATCTATAATTCAAATCAATATGATTTATGATAATTAATATGATTTTAATGAAAAATAAAATGACTAACCATCAATTGATCCAACAATTTGATGATAACCAGCTTCTATGGCATCTATTGAACAATTTATAGAATCATTAGTTATACCTGTAACTATACAAGGATTTTCATTAATATTCAAATGAACATTTGTATATGTAATATTATTAATAAGAAAATTTCCACCAATAAAAGTAAGATTAGTTGATCCATTAATTATTTGAGGTATTACAGAATCTAAATATGGTGTAATACTCGTTGACCAACAAAATTCACATGATTGTGTCAAACATATAGATTGACTTAATCCAACTATTACAAATATAGTCAAATTTCGATTAATATATGTTGTTTGTGGTAGAGTGGTAAAAATAATTCGAGAATAAGTTATTGTTTCAAATGATGTATAACTTATATTTGCTAGAAATAAATGTGTAAGATTTGGTATGAAACCATCACCTTCAATTGTTACTCGTGTTCCACCATTGATTGATCCTATTTATTATAGTAAATAAATAATTCATTTCAAAAAATAATTATTATGGAAAGTTTACCAATTATAGGAGATATACGTGATATAGATGGATGAAATTTAAATCGTAATTGATTATTATCACCTAAAAAACCTTGACGAACTCGAGTTACATGAACAGTTTGATATGTTAAAGGATCAAGCATTGAACCATTTTCAATACGACATATCAGTTGATTTAATGTCATATTTATTATTGGACAATGATATGATGATCCAATTTGAACATCATATTCACACAAATTTCCACTGAAATTCGTTCCTAAATCAGAGATTTTAGATCAAATAACATAAATACGAAAAAAACAAAAGACCTGTAATTGTTAATAATGTTCCGAAAGTTCCTTCTGTTGGTGATAATGAAGTGATAGAATCTATATTGCATAATGTAGCAAGAAATTGTGTTGGTTTTGATAATGTTGATATTGTTTGATTACATAAACTTGCATTAAGAACAGTCGAAGAACATGTTGAATTATATGTTGAAACTAAAAATATCAAATCTTATCGACAAAATATTTTAGAAAAAAATCACTAAATACTATTAAAGTACAATCTTCTAATCACATAAATCTTTACAAATTATTCGTATTAATGTGCTTCTCTCTACGTCACATTATTCAAAAGCAAATATGAAATACATCTATCTATATATATAATGTTCAGTGTGTGTGCGTCTGTCTGTCCGTTCCGGGTCAAAGGTCGAATAAGGCTATAAGGGGGAAGATTCTCAAGGGCTATCCTAGAGGGTATCCATAAGAAATCGAGAGCTATACTATGGAGGTACCCATAGGTCCTCAATGGCTATACTATAGGGGTATTCACAAGTCTTGAAGTAAGTAAAGCAATAAGGCGATTAGAAAATAAGGGAGAGGGGAAAAGGGACTAAGGCTACAAGAACTACAAAGGATATAAGCCGAAGACTACATGAACTATAAAAATATAGGCGATATCAGAATACGAAGCCGTAGGGCTTTTATGTACATAATGTCGAGTATGTGCGTGTTTGTGCCGGACCAAAGATTATGTGTTTAATGTCATACATTAGAAAAAAAAACATCCGTGTAATGTGCACGGGCTCTCGCTAGTTATACATACTTCTAGGTGTACAATAAAGACGTTGACCTGTATAAATTAATGTTGGTGAACACCATAACTCAGTATCATTGATTGAAATACATTCTGTATAATTAACAGAATTAAATGCAAATGGAAAAGTACATGTTTGAGCTATACAAAATAAAAATGATTATCATTAATTAAAATTTTAATTAAAATTTACCATTCCATATATTATTCCAATTAGCTTCAACAGTCAATATTTTTGATTCTGATGATACAACATCAATTATGCCTCGCATAGAAATTTCTCGATTTGCATCAACAATTGGTGTCCAATAATAATATGTACCCAATATATTAAATTGATAAGAAAATGAACCTTAAATAATAAAAATAAAAAATATATAGATTTAGTTTACTAAATTTTATCTACCAGATGATGTTGCTAAACCAGAATCAAATCCATTTATTAATGGCTGAGTACTATATGGATTTCCTACTTGTTGAATTTTATAAGTAAGTGGTATAGAAAATATTGATGAATCCCATTTCCAAGTAACAATAGTACCTTGTTGTATTGTTTGATGTTCGGATGACCAAGCAAAACCAATACCATATAAAGGATGAATACCATTGGATCTAATTGTTACTTGTTCAACAAAAGATTTTGTTTGACAATGTATTTTATTTGATAATATTTCATTGATTTGACATGGAAATAAACGATTATTTTCATCACGAAAATTAATATTTGTTAAATTATCAAAACCTTCACCATAAATATAAACATCAGTATTACCATATAAAGAACCAATTTGAGGAAATATTTTCTTAATATAAAATCGATATTCAATATAAAAACGAGATCGAACAAAACCATTTGATGTATGAATAGTAATTGGATAAAGACCAGGTGGTAATTGTGGCAAATCAATTTGAATATAGTTCATAGATGACCATAAAATACGAGCATTCTCACTACCAACGAATACTGAAATAGAACCATTTCCAAATCTTGTGCCAGTTATATTTAATAATCCTCTTGTCATAGTTATAACGGTT
Organism: Macrotrachela quadricornifera; assembly: GCA_022393335.1. Taxonomy (NCBI): domain Eukaryota; kingdom Metazoa; phylum Rotifera; class Eurotatoria; order Philodinida; family Philodinidae; genus Macrotrachela; species Macrotrachela quadricornifera. The sequence goes on from JAJEKB010021191.1 coordinate 2,026,784, forward strand.
GGTTCTATTGAGTGGATTATCGGTGTATCAGTTGTATTGTAAGTAAATAATGAAGATGCATTAACTGCATTTATACCATCAGTAACAGATACAACTACTTGACTAGTATTTATGGCTATGAAAGGAGGTACAATACATACAATCGATGAAAAATTCAATACACGAGCATCAGTACAAGATTTTCCATCAATAGTAACTATCACATTCGATGAGAAACCATTTCCATTAATTGTAAGAAGATATCCTCCACCAGCTCCTCCTACATTTGGTTCAAATGATGTAATTATTAATGGAACATTAATACTGAAACTTCCATTGTTTGATGCAAAACCTTTTCCAGCAACATAAACTTGTACAATTTGTACACCTGATGGTGAATTTATAATTGAGCATATAATAAAGGTCGTATTAGCTATTGTAACATTACATGATCCTTTTTCGCCAATAAAAATTGTATTTAGTTCAATTGATGGACTAAATCCATTACCAATAATTGTTAATATTATTCTATTTTGCATAATAGACATAATTATAGGTGTTTGTTCAGTTGAAAATTCAAATTGACAACTATTGTTCGTATCGATACAGTGAGATGGATATCCTCCAACAAGAACTTCAACCTAAATATACAATTAACTATTGTAAACAAAAACAAAATAAATGTTTACTTGAGGAACTGTATGATATGTCCGTATTATATCATTTGGTAAATTATAAAATATATTTTCAACAAAACCAGATTGAATTAATGAAACATTTATTGGTGTTCCTATTGGTGTTACTTCAGTTGAATTAACGATTGATATGAGCGGTTGATCACCTTTCGATAACCATCGAATAGTATATGAATATTTAGCACATTCTCCTGTACGAGTAACATTGACATAGCCAAAATTAGTTAATGATTGAAGAAGATTAGTCAAATCTATTCCACTTATCTTAGCTGGAATTGATCTATATATTTGTCCTTTGAACATAATATCGTATATACCATCAATAGGTTTTGATGCATTAGTAATTGAACTTATATTAGCACTCTAAAGATATAATACAATAATATTTTTGACTTATAGTGACATAAATAACTTACAGTCGAAGGTAATGATTTGATTAATGTAGGTGAGTTACAATTAGTATATCGAAATGAAATATCAATTGTTCGATTTTCTGGTATATGTACTACATTGAGTGAATTATAGAGTAATTCATATTTTGGATAAAGTCTTCGAACACCTTCGATAGATGAACTTTGACAATAATATATTTGATTAGAAGTTGAACCACATATAGGAAAATTATTATTATCGAGTGTACATTTATAATAATTTTGACCATTATATACAAATGGAAATGTACATTGATCTAATGATGATTGATCACGTTGATCGATCTCATATTCATCTTCATATCCTATAGGTAATGATGTACGTAATGTAACTGTATCAAACATAGCCATATATGGGAAAGAGCGAAAAAACACGTCTGTTACAAGAAACCAGGCCATCGTCCTATAAGAAGGAGAATGTTCTTCAAATGTGTCACGTAAATTGATACATTTATAGTGCCACCGTGAATCTGGTACTAGTGACAGTTGTATATTTTCCAAAGTAGGTGAAAATAAGTCTTCTTCTCCCTCTACCTGGAAGGACATGTTGGGCACAGTTATATTTGGAATCTTATAAGCAAAACACATATAGTCAGCAATCTGCGTATTTTCAATGATCAAATTGACTTGAACATTGCTTGTAGCTGCATAGCGACCGCAGAATGTCGTATCTGTAATAATGGCTCCTTCATTATATGCACTTCCTGTTTCGAATTCATTTACATAGACTATTGATGAAGTAACTTGTGGATTATTCAGTGATGGTGGACAACGAATAGTCATTAATTCATAGAATTCTCTTTCTAATATTTCATTTAAAACATCATTACCCGAAAGATCAAGATAATGCGTTATAACTCCATCTAATTCAAATGCCAATTTTGAGTCAGAAGCTACTCCTTTCGTTACTTCCGTTACATTCTGTGGACTAATAAAAAGTGAAGATATGATTGTGAGTGATGGAACATCTCCCATTTCAATAGGAAAAGTAATTCTATATGAAGTATAGACAACTGTAACAGAAACTGTTAATGGATAGATTGTTGGTAAATCATTTAGAGCCATTTCAACAACATCAGTGCTAGGTGCTCCATCAAGAATAGCTAATAATAATTAAATTTATATCTGATGATGTATATAATTATGATTAATTAAAGTTAAAAAACTAACCTGTATAAACTCCTCTAAAACCAATTTGAAATGGTTGAAGGATAGCGGGTACATCTTGAACTTCAGCAATCCCATTCACTGGTGCATATGGCTTATAGATGATTCGCTATAAATTTAAATATTATCTATATATATATATCATTTCAAGATTAGGAATTAATATGAATCGTTTTTTTAAATGTTCTCTCTGCATTTTATATTATAAATATTATTTTAAAGTACGGATAATATTGAAATATTGATATATCTGAATTTTGAAAATTTCGAACTAAAAATAAATTTATTTTGAAAAAAATTCAAAAGTATTAATTATTAGCAAATAAGATGTTTTCATCGATGAAATTTAAATGATATTTATCATTATCAATGAATCTGAATGAAGAGAAAAAAAGAAAGACTTCATACTTCGAAATATAAAAAGTTTATGTTTTTTCTTCCTTAAGTAATACTACAAAAACAATTAGACTAGAACTAATATATATATATTGATATAATTATTACTTGATGTTCAGTTATGACAGTAGCACCAATATCAATTTGTTGAATTTCAACATCACCTCCTATATTTCCTCTTGTTAATATTGTTTCATGCATTTTTACTTTTATTGATAAACGAAAATCACCTTGATCTATTGATCCCATACAAACCATATAGTAACTATATATAAGCATACATAAATTCGACCTTAAATGAAATTGCTTTTTACTTACTTAGTATTATTTTTTAATAGAATTTCATTTGATTGAGGTGAACTAGTATTAGCAATTTTCACTATATTATCTGGATTATCATCAGTACTCAAAAATAAAACACTATCAACAGTTGTATTCAATAAAAATGTGAATGTAACATTTTTTGGTGGACGTAAATATCCAATAAGCCATACAGTAGTATTCGATGTATATTGTGAAATAAATGAAGCTTCTTCTATCCATGTTTGATTAGCATCAACACTAGGCATTGGAAGACTTGAATTTTCCAAATTATTCTTTAAAATTTAAAAAGAAAAAAAAATTAGTTAAAGTATATGAAATAATATTTATGACATACTAAATCAATAAATATATTCTCAGAAAATATATGTAAACCACGATTACCTATAAATATAAATAAAAATATTTATTTTAATTTAAAATCAATTCACCATGATAATAATTTCGATTAATATTAGATTTAGATGAAGTTTGACATTGAATAGTTGTTAGATTTATACTGATAATAGTGCAAGGTTCATCAGCAATATTAACGATCAATGGATATCGACTACTATTACTAAAATATTGTCCATTGATCGTTAATTTTGTACCTCCTTGCAGACTTCCATTACTTGGTATGACATTTGATATAGCTAGAATAAAATAAAGAATTTTAAAATGAAAATTATGAAATAGAATAATCAAATATACTGGGATAAGTTTGAAAATTATAGAGTTGACCTGTAGACGATAATTGAAATAAATTAGATTGAGTTAATGAACGACCATATCCATTTGTAACAATCATACTGATATTAAATATTCCTGAATATGAAATAAATGTTATTCAATAATTCACTGATCAATATTCAATGAAAAATAAAAAGGCTCATTACTCACCAACTTCATCACTTTCGAAACGACATGTAAGAGATACTTGTGTTACTGGTGCATAACTAATATTAATTTTAAACTAATTAAATTTTGATATAATAAAAAAAAATGAACTTACGAAGAACTATTAATAGGATCAATTAGATTACAAAGTTGACCGCCAATATATATACTAAATGTATCAATAGTTAATGAAAATTAATAATATTTAAAAGACTATATATCTTACCGAGAAATAAGTGGAATATATTCTAAAGAGCATTCATCAACATCACGTAAATAACATTGAGTTTTGAAATCTCCAGATAATGACACTAATCTTTGTGGTAAACCAGTTATTGGTAAAATTCCATTTATACGAGGTGTGTTATTCAATGTCGATTCAAAATATGCATATTGTACATTTTCATAAGACCAATATCTATATTGACTCATTGGAATTAAATTGCCGTTGACATAGATTCGAACGAGATAAGTACCTTCTGGCATTGCTGGTGTATAACATGCCAATTGAGTATCAGTTATTTCTTCAGTATGCATTTTACAATCATATGCAGTATAATCTTTAATTAATTGCACCGCATTGTTATTCATTGTTAATGGAAATATACTAAAACTATTTGGCGCAAAACCACTACCTTTAATCCAAAGTAAAGTATTTCCTTCAGTACTACCTTTGTTTTCGTAACGTGTACCTCCTTTGACTGTGGTTATATAGTCGATCGTAATGATTGAGACTGAAATAATCAATATGAAAAAATTCCATATTGAATTATGATTACAATAGTTATATAATAATATACTAAATTAATATTTAAAAAAAGTAGAAAAATAATTTAATAATAACGTTTTTAAAATAAATTTTCATGAGACAATCGCTACAAAGATCAAACAAATATACATTATCTTTCATTTAACTTTATTCAAATCTTATTAAATCGAATATCTATATCTATCTTTCTTATATAAATATACAAAGCATCTTAAATCTATGATTATAATCAATTCAAATTTTACCTGTTAATTCACCAACATTCAGTAATATTAACAAAATAATTACTATTTTATTAATTGTAAACTCAGTCATCATTTATAAAATATCTTCGTTTATTTTTCATTTAAATTAAACTTTCCAATGTCGAACAGTTGATTTTATATAGAAATTTTTTTACGTTCTTATATTATTTGTGTACATATGAGACTGTTGATCTTTTAATCTATTGTTAGATTCTGTTTATTTTTTGTATTTTTTTTTCATGATTTTTCTCTTAATAAAAACATTTATTCATTCATACTTCCACATATAACACAGCATTTCAATCTTAAATATTTTCTACGAAAATAAAAAAACACAGACGAATAAAAATAAAACTATTATCTTACTCAAGTCATTAAGGGGCCCCCCCTTTTTTCAAGCCAAAATTTTTTTTTAAGAGGGGACCCCCTCAGAAAAATCGCAATTGAATTTTTGTCATAGAAAGATGCGCCAAAGTTTCCTCTTTCAGAATATTTATAGTTTTTCGAAAAACAGACAGTTTTAGATGGACTTATCGGTGAAAATTTGTGTCCACTAATTTCTCTTTTGTTGAAATAAAAAACTTAGACATTTCATTTTTCTTAGCACTTGGAATTTGAACATTAGTCGAGAAAATATCTTTAAAAATCAGACTCTATTAGAATCAAGCCTTAAGAATACTGTACAATTTAAAAACCATCCCGACATGATTAGGTAATGTCCCCATTATGAAATCTTTCTCCGTGTAACGGATAAAAAATTGACTTGAACTTGTGCATTGCATTGAGATTTGGGGGAGATATTTTAACCATAATCTATTCTAGTCAAGACTAACATTCTCTGAAATTTTCATTGAAATCGGATGACAAAATAACAAAGTTCATTTCTGAGGGGAGGCTCTCCCCTTAATATAAAGTGAAACTATGATGTAGTATACCTTTATTATAAAAATCGAAACCATTGAAGATCGATAGGTCGCTAAAAAACGAGATTTTTTGGAGATATATGTGACAAAAAATTTTTTTTAATAATTAATAAATGATTAGTTAACTAGTTGAAATATATTGTAGATATAGATGTTTCATTCATGATTATTTGTAAATATGTTTCATCGGAATTTTTGGTGCCTTTTTATAATTAACTGATAAATAATAATTAATTAACCAGAATTGACATTAGATTCACGTTCTTCGTTTTAATTTGAGTTAATTGATTAAATCTAACATCAGATTCGGATTCTCTACCCTCGAATACACTTTTTGCAATCTTATACAAAATCGACTCCACTAATTAATGGCTAATTAGCGTCTAGTTAATTAATTAATTAATTAAAAACGACCTCAGATTCGGATTCCTCATGTCAAACTACCCTTTGCGTACGACAAAATGAGAAAAAATAGACACGTATACACGGAAAAAGAAAATTTTTCTAAAAGTTTTTTTTGTGTTGCATTTTTCTCGAAACTACTTTTTTTGGGTGACAAAAACTACTATTCTTCCTTTTTCTCGGTGACCTCAAGTCCGATCGGGCTGAAAATGTTTTTGGTGATACTTCAACTAATTTGTAAGGTGTATTTTGTTTTTGTCGATATCTCTTACGAATCAAATTTGGCAGACTTCACAAAAGTTTTAGCAACCTGAAAAAAAACGGGTTTTTGACGAGGTCTTCAATATTTTGGTTCTCTTGCCTAAAGTATTAGGAATTTAAAGAACAAAGTACATCCCACGATTGGATCCTACTACCTACAGTAAAAGTTTCAACTCAAAATATTGAAATCTATGGATTTTCGGCGAGGAAAACTTTTAGCCATTTTTGGATCTTGCGATCTTCAGAAGTCCATGAAGACGAAATTTGATAACTATGAGTCTCTGACAATTTTTGCTCTACTCATCGAAATCTATCTACTCTGAAAGTTTCAGAAATTTTGGCCCGATTGTTTTTGAGAAACCCCGAAAAGGGGAAGGGGGTCCCCGTAAGTATCTTTTTTTCAATTCCTTTTCACAAAATTGTACATGAATAACATTAATCATCATAATTATGTTTATATATTTCTTACATATTTTGTGTAACTATTTATAAAACTACAGAATTTTTCGAATTTTAATTAATTTTTTTAATAAGTTGTTCTATATTTTACTATGTATGTCATATTTTTTTATAAAAGATGACAGTTAATCGGTGAAAAAATATTAATTAACTATGATAAATTAATTTTGTATGAAGGATTATTGAGTTTGTCAATCACGTCTGTGAAGGGAATGTAAATTTCTGCTACTATACACTTCAATAATGCCTTTAGATCGTATTTCATAAAATAAATCATATAATTTGCTTTTAAAATCTTTCTCTCTACTAAAGAACTCAATCTTAATACTTTGATAATATATTTTCATTAAAGCTACAAGCTATAAAATCTACAGATACTTCAAAGTTCTCTATAAATCAAATTAGTAGAAAAATAGTTTTGTTGTAATGTAATAATAAAATAGTATTGAAATTAATTTATATCGTAATCAATACCAAACAGATCGTTAAAAAAATCTGCATAAAATTATAATTACAATACACAAATTCATATTGATCTTCTTGTCACTTAAACGGGAAATGATCGAACATTTCAGAGAGAAAAATATCGACATGAATTTATAACGATATATCTAGTTAATTTACAATGGTAATAGACCAAATCGTGGTTATACATTGTATAACCTAAATATATTAAAAAATGATAAGTAAAATCAACTACGTGATTTATTCTTTTAATAGCTATATTTTTGACTTCTCTTCGATGAAAATATTGTATAAAAAAAAGGTGATTAGAATTAAATTTAACCATCGAAAATAAAGCACAGTTTGATTGTTACGTACAGGTGTTTGCAAAAAAATTTGGAACAAAATATTTTTTTTCAAAACAGTCGTTTCTCTACTATTATAAGCAACTACAAAAGTAAATTTTTGAGAGATAAACCCTCGACAGATATACTACACGTTGTATATATAGAAGTGTAATTTCTTTCCTCTTCGATATATATTCATTCAATTATGTCGTCGACCACTAACTTGAAAAATCATCATTTTACAATTTTGTCTGTTTGGAACAGGGACATACAATCTGCTTCTCTTATTTATTATGAAACAAACATTCCACTGAGTACTATTTATTACAATACTAGCGGAGATACCCGATGAAAATAGAATACGGTTAGAGTTTTGCATCTTCCATCCGAGTTTTTCTGTTGTACATAACACGTCTTCTACTGGACTGTTCCCTGCTGGCTGAGCCATCTGCGACAGAAATTTTCCCATCACCCCTGAAACCTCTATGGCAGGACTTTTACTGGTATGCATCATGCATCTTTAACAGGATTGTTCCTGCTCTGCGTTAGGTATTCGCCATAGAACTCTTCTCGCCGTGCGTGATACCTCTTTCATAGGACTTTTTTTATCGTACCTGGAATCTGTGCTACAGAGCTTTTCCTCTCGCGCTTAAGGCCACTTCAGTGGGACTCTTCTCATCGGGCTCAAGCTGACACCCTCACTCGCATCCACTTTGGACACGATCACTCTCAAAATTGCATTGAACTGCGTCATTTGATTAGAAAGTGAATAAAATCACAGTCTCTTACGACTTGGATGAAGTTTCACGCACGCCTCCCTTTCTCACCCCCAATCACTCTGCCGACTTTCATTAGCACACTCAAGGAACTGATGCGGATAGTTCCGTGACGCCATCTCTCACAATGACTAAATGTATAGCGAACGGATTCATCAGAATCTCGATCTGTATTGATCGCGATGAAATTTCACCCAGTTCCTTCCACGCACCCCGTTTGGTGGTTTCAACCTTAAGATGACGTTCCTCAGAAGCTAGGGAAGTAGTGTAAAAACTTTTGTGACGCTAGCTATCACACGAACTGACTGCATAGCGAACAGACAAACGTTCTTCTTTAAATATATAGATACGTAATCGTTGTAAGTCAAAAAAAACAACGAATACGTTGCTTCTGCGAGTCATAAAAGACTAATGGATACATTATAGTTGTGAATCAAGGAAACACTTGTATACATTTTTTTCTCTTTTAACCTATTGGAAACCTTCGGTTTTCACATTTAGACCAAACAACAATCGATACAAAATGATTCATCTCAGAATCATAGCAAAATCGCTAAATTTTTGAAAAATTCGTGCAAACATTATTGGCACATGACATGGCTGAAATTTCACCCAAACACCCTCATTTTACTCCTAGTAATGGTAACAGCACTCTCTCAACCCTCAGCTCGACTCAGAAAAGCATCACCGAAAGTTTGGTAGCGTTACTTAAGAAAATAGTATCTGGGTGAGATTTCACCCACACCCACACACCCCAAACTCACACCCTCGGTGGGTGACCGCGCTAAGACCTTCCTCCGGACCTGGGGATGCATTATGGAAAGTTTAGTGATCGTAGCTTTTACAGGCACGGAATGCATAGCGAACAGACAGACAGACAAACAGACATTCTTCTTTATATATATAGATTGACAAATTAAAACAAACAGGTTCACTTAAACATCGAGGTGAAAATGATCGACCACGTGTTCTTGGTGAAAAAGAAAAAAAAGCTATTGGTCAATACATTCGGCATAACAATGAAATAACTCTTAACGAAATGAAAGAAAAATTATCAAGAATGCACCACAAATCAGTATCTACATCAACAATTAGTCGTCACCTTCATGAATATGGTTATAAACATGTTTTGCCTCAATGTAGTCACATGTTAACATCGGATGAAAAACAACGACGTGTACAATGGGCCAAGAAGCATAAAAATGATGATTTCAATACTACAATATTTACAGATGAACCTTCATTCCAGCCTTTTCGCAATACAGTTCGTCGATGGACGAAAAATCCTAAACAATAATTAAAATGCTCACCTAAAAATCTTCAAAAGGTTTATGTGTTCGGGTGCAATAAGTGTTAAAGTTATATTGACATGTCACAGATTTCGATGCACTCTTGATGGTTCATATTATGTTTCTATACTTGAAGATTATCTTCTTCCAGCTGCGACACGTAAATAATGAAAGAAAATAATTTAGCGTTACTTGTCTATTCTTTCATTTTTAGACCAATTTGGTTCAAATTGGGGTTTGCAGCAGGATAATGACCCCAAACAAACGAGTAATATTTGTCAAAAAGTTATTGACGAGAATGTACTACAGTTATTAGATTGGCTATCGAACAGTCTTGATGCAAATCCCATCGAAAACATCTGGTTGATCGTGAAACACAACGTGGTAAAAAGAAGACCAACAAATATTGATGAGCTCGAACTACTTTTAGCTGAAGAATTTAAAGCTATTGATATTGAAGTTGTGAAAAATTGTTTGATGTCAACGAAAAACAATATTTGTCTCTTATCGATGGTAAAGATAAACGAATAAAATATTGAACTACGATATTCGATATTACTAGTTGTAAGGTGTTAATTACTACACAAATCTTTGAGAGGGTTCTTGGTTGAGGAAATATTTTATAACAAGATGGACGAGTTTAATTTCAAATAGTTCAATATAATATTTAGAGAAGAAAATTAAAAAAAAGACGTATATAATATCTTTTTTATAAGTCAATCAAAAGAATATGAAATTATATTGGTACATAGAACGCGTCGTCGGCTATCTACTACACTATAAAATAATTCTGAGAGCACTTGTATAGAAGAAGGTATCTGTGAAAGAAGGTTTTCAAGTTTTTTTGCAGATACCTGTAATTAACTTAAGTATTTATTTGATTTTTTCTTAACAATTTGTAGAAACATATATTCAAATAAAATTAAAAACTTTTGAAAAGCAAATATATTTTTTCAATTAATTTCATTTTAGATTTTTTAATACCAAATATAGAATTTTGTTTTAAACAAACGAGTTAGCTCATATTTATGGAAAATAAATTTATTGATACATATAAATTTAATTATCGAATATGGGTAAAAGAAAAAGAAACAATAAGTTATAATAAAATATTATACAAAATTTGTTTTTAGGTCAACAAAACCATTATCAAAAATAAAGAATCTTTTTCATCGTTATTTTATCTTCGGATATTCTTCGTTATTGTTGTTATATAAATTACGTCAATGTGAAACAGTAAATGAATTAATATCTGTTCAATCACACATAGGTGCAATAGAGCACAACATGGTTCGTTCAATTAATGATGGTTATGAACTTTTAGATGAACTTGTCATTGAATACGGTAAAAAAAAATTTTCTCTTTTAGATAAAATTGTTAGTTGATAAATTGATCGTTTTTTTTAAATAAAAGATTTTAACTTAATCTCTTGTTTCTTTTGTCGCAAAAAAAAGAATTAGTGACTATGATACACTTTATAGTAAAAGAAATAACATTCATTCAAGTAGATTGAGTGATATCGGTGTTAAATATTTTCAACGATTTATTAATGTGAGAGTGTTAAGAAACGAAAACACTGATAATGTAAGAACATTTAATTGATTACGAAAGAGCATGCAAACTTCATCACTGAATAAAATATAAATATCCAATGATATATGATTTTATTTAGAGAGGGCTCACCAGTTCCATATTTTAAAATATATAATAGAGTATGTCAAAGTATGTTAAGTTTTTTCATTCGAGGACAAGAAAGAGATATGTTGTATGGATCTGTGTTTGATGGGACAATTCGAGAGAAATGAGATTGATAATAAAGAAAAAAAATGAATTTATTTAATTTAATCTAATTCTCTTTCTCGTAGAGAAGAGTCTTGCAAACATAAATTGTTTGTTTGTTTGCTTGCTTGTATGTCCGCACAAGGTCAAAAAAACATTTTATTCATATTTTCTATAAAACTTAACCAAAGGGTAATCGGGGTCGAGGAATCCGAATCTGATGTTAGTTTTTTTAAATTTTTTTGAGAATCAATTTTTTTACACAAAGGATCACTTTTTTTACAAAAAAAAATTTTTTATAAGGGTTGACCGAACGGTAATCAAGGACGAGAAATTCAAATCTGAAGTCTGTTGCATAAAAATTTTCTGAAGATCAATTTTTTAAACAAACAATAAATTTTTAACAAAAAGCATTTGTTTTTTTATGAAGTTTGGTCAACGACCGTTAATGTCCAGGAACTTAAATCTGACTTCGATTTTTTAAAATTTTATAAATGAATAGTTTGACGGTAATTTAGAAACACGATTTCTGCGAGAAAGAGCTGAGCGAGTCTTCAGACGAGCGTTACTTGTATATTCTATGTAATTGTAATTCACTTCTAAAAGATATATTTTAGATACATTATTTACAAAATAATCAAAACCTAATAGATATTCTTGAAAAAGAATAATGAATATAAAATGCATATTCACCATAGTTTAAATCTATATTTTGAATAAGCTAATCAAACATTTGAGTTTTATCATAAATTGAATCTAACTGCCTATAAACTGATTCCGTTGAAAAATGAATTACAGCTGTTTTTAAAAAAACTTGGAAACCTTCTTCCACAGATATCACCTTCTATGCAAGTGCTCTGCAAATTGTTTTATATAGTGGTAGGTAGCTCACGACGAGTACTATAAAACAGTGTAATTTCATTTTCTCTTTATTCACTTCTAGAAGTATCGAAGAGGAGAGAAATTATATTTCTATATATACAACGTGTAGTATGTCTGTCGAGGGTTTATCCCTCAAAAAATCACTTTTATAATTACTTACAATAATAGAGAAAAACGTTTTAAGAAAAAAAAATGTTTTTTCGAATTTTCTTGCGAACAGCTGCGCATCGATGGTAATTTCGCCTTTCGATAAGACAAAATATCAAAGGAACAAACAAAAAATCTTTTCATTTCACCAATGAAAAAATTTTTACTAAATACTGCAACTACATATTACAATTAAATGAAAAGTCTCATCAGCAATATTAATAGGTTTAAAACATTACATGTTGTGTCTAAGCCAAGTCATTTTAATTTCATATGGTTTGAATAACTCTATACTTTACTTTTATGATAGAGAATGGTTTATTCAACTGATCAAATTATATAGCAAGGATTCTATTCTATAATGACAGTGAAATATATTTGTTCAGACTATATGAAAGAAAACTCTTAATAAATCTTATATTGATTCTAACAATGTCTCCTTAAAGGGACCCCCCCCCCTCAGAAAAAATTTTCCACTTAGAATGGTCCGTTTGAGCTGAAATTTTCAGGGATGAGTGATTTTGGTGAGATATGCTTCTGATAAAAATTTCAGCTCTGTAGGTCGTAC
>JAJEKB010021191.1:2079943-2099208 GCA_022393335.1 Macrotrachela quadricornifera
TGGGCGATTTGCAATATATTGGTACCATTTCAATTTTTAACGTAGATTCGCAATAACTCTAGTTCCTGATGACCAATTTAAATCATTTTTTTTTTGTTTTGATTCTCTTGTTAACCCTCAGTATCAGACAAAAAATCAATCTTTTATCACATGGGGTTCTCAAGTTATGGGTACGATAAGGGTCAAAATCCTGTATTTTTCTGCTAATTACTGATATAAAAGTGAGTTTCTGCCATCTTTGATTGTTACTTATAATCTAACTTCTTTTACCACTTTGTAGAGGATACTTTGAACGCTCAGAGAGTGTAAATGGTCTGGTGCGATGTCACAATTTTTCTGATAAATTTTGCTAATCTCTGAGGTTACAGACACTGATTAATTTTTTGTCCCGCGAGATTAAAAACGTTGATGGAGACAAACAGCGTTTCATAGAAGATTGGGAAAGATCTCAAATGATAGAGAAATGAACGCGCTATCTTTTGACGGAAAAAGACTTTCTTTGCATCGTAATTTCGAGAAGAAAATTTCGATACAAAATCAAAAATCATAGTTGTCACACTAAATGTCCCGCGAGATTTTCATTTTTGTTTTGCCCACAATTCAGTTAAATCTCAAAGTTTCGGAACGAAACTTTGCCCCTTTTTTTCAACCTGTGGTAACTATCTGTGATAAAAATATCAGTTCTCCACAATGGATAGTTCGAGAAAAAATTACGTATTATGGTAAAAATGTCCCGCGAGATTTTTAAGAAGAAAACTGTCCCGCGAGATTTTTTGAGTAAAATCTATACCAAGTCGTAGATAAAACCATACTTATTTTACATCAATCGATTCCTCTTTCGAAGCGCTAGCGATCTGTTCATTTAATATTTCTGAAATAAGTCGTTTCGGATTGAAGAATAGCTTTTACCTAGAGTAAGTATAACTCAGATATGTGTTTCTCTGATATCAACAGATTTTATGAATTCAATAAGGTGTAATTGTTCTGTTTATATATAATCATGTTTATTTACTTGTTTTGATGTTATGAATCCGAGATCCGATCTCATTGTCAAGAGAAAACTCTGAGGATTTCATATAAAATGTCGGTACTCTTTTCTAGAATTACCTCAGGAATTATAACTGTTCCCAATAATTCCTGTATCTCCGCTATCTTAGTAGTGGTAGTCGGGAAATTTTTTTCTTGGTCTTCCCTAACATAAAGTAATAAAATTATCGAGTCAAAAAATTTAAATTTGAAACTTTTTTTCCGATCATTTTTTTTTCGCGAACGGTACCAATATTTTGCAAATCGCCCATATATTCTTATTGTTTTTTGTGCCATGTCAGTATTAATACAGATTGTACTTAGGTGTATCCAAAAGCAATGTCGTAATTATCTTATTTTCTTATAAAAGGATCAAAGCAATATTTTCTGATGGGATAGATTAAACGGTTATGATTTTTAAGCTTTAAAATTTACCTAAGATCGTTTATTTTATAGTTATGCTCTTTTGTTTTCAAAATGAACAAAATTTCGAGCCACCAGTTTTCGATCGTGCGAAAGCGAGATTTTTTTATTGCACAAAATGACTTCATTTTTGCAATATACCATAAGATACATCGTGTTTTCAAAAAAAGCAAAGTTCCGTGCGACCAATTTTCGCTGCCTTGAAAATACCTTCTCTTTTTCACGTTTTTCAATACAATGTATTACGTAAATGAAAAATGAAATGCAAAGTGTACTCATATAATCTGCCCTACTCGAAAGTTAACTTCCAATAAAAGCAGTTTTTATCAAAATTTTATTATGATCATATCAGTTGAACAGTGATCTTCAAGCATAGAAAAATCTTCGCTTCATTTTCTCTATTATCCTATAATAAAAAAGAATTTTGTTTTGAACCTTTTATAAGAAAATAAGACATTACTTTTGAATACACCTAAGTAAAAAATATAAAATTACAGTTGTAACTATGTTTTCCTACAACTATTTCGATTTTTAATATGATTTTTATGGCTAACAATAGATCATGACTAGGTACAGTTTTTGAGAAAAAAATCACGTTGGTGCCACTAGATCTCGAAAAACAAAAAATTAAAAAATTAGGTAAGAAAGTAATTGTTATCGTATTCTGATAAGGATAATTTCCATATGATAGTCTAATGCTCTGAACCTAAATAATTGATAATCTCAACGTATATTTCACCAAAGAAAACTTCTCGAAACTGAATAGAAAATAATCTGATCTATATATATCATTAGATAGAACTTTTCGAGCTCTACAAAACTTTGTATTTTGTTTTTCAAAATGAATACGTTGAGAAAGCCAGCGGGGTTCTTTATTAAATAATAGTATATGCTATTACAAAGAAAAGAAATTCTAAATATAAGATTTACATAGTGATGAGAGTGAATCTGAATGAGAAAATTTTGCCTCACATCTTTATTTGCAAACTTAAAATATTGATTAAATATAAGATGAAAGTATTTATATGAAAATTAACATAAATTAAAAAGAATATTTAGAGTTTTATTAGATCGTGAAGTAGTAGCTATATCTAACCTTCCATCATTATTTAAATCAATTAACGTAACTGCTGTTAAATACCAATCAGTCATTAAATTTAAAGGTAATGCAAAAGTACAATTTCCATAATTAATAAAAACACTTAAGTAATTATTTTTATAATTAGCAACAACAATATCTATATTCGTATCATTATTTAAATCAGCAACGTCAATTGCCATAGGTGTTTGTCCAGTTGAATAAATAATTTGTGATTGAAAGGTTCCATTTCCAAATCCAAAAAAAATACTTATTATATCATTATCATAATTAACTGTAACAATATCTATATAATTATCATGATTAAAATCTGCAACAGCTATTCCCCATGGATGTTTTCCAGTTAAATATGTTCGACGTTGTTGAAAATTTCCATTTCCATAACTAAGAAATACACTAATTGTATCATTATAAAAGTCAGTCACAACAAAATCTATAAAATGATCATTATTAAAATGAGCAAGAGCTATTGCTGTTACACCACTACCCGTTGATAAAATACTGTGATTTCGAAAAGTTCCATTTCCATATCCAGTTAATATACTAACAGTATCTTCACCATCATTAACAGTAACAAGATCTAAATGATTATCGGAATTGAAATCACTTATACCAATTTCGGAGGGATAACGACCAACTGGAATATTTCTTCGTATATCAAAACTTCCATTATCAAGACCAAAAAACACACCTATACTATTTGTAGATGTTTGAGCTATAAGAATATCTGTATTATTATCATTATTCAAATCATTAGTAGTAACAAATACAGGATATCTATCTGTTTCTAAGATAATTGGTATTTGAAATGTTCCATTTCTTTGACCAAAATATATTCCAAGATTTGCATCATCAGCATTAAGAACTATTATATCATTATTATTATCATTATTTAAATCAACAACTCTAATTGACCATGGTTTATTACCAGTCGAATACGATTTATATGGACTAAATGTTAATAATTGACATTGAACATCTAAATTAAATGAATTCGAATTTGAATCAGTACTAGGTACAATCGATGTTGAATCTAAAAAATAAATTTATTTTATAATTTCATAGTCTATCTATATCTATTTACCATTAACTGATATTGTTGTTACTTTGTCACTTGTAGTCAATATCTGTGATGTTTCAGTTGTCTCGAAAACTATAATATAATTTTCATTAAAAGTAGCTTTTATCTAGATGAAATCCTTACGTATAGTAGTTTTAATTAGAGTTGATTCTGATGATAATGTTCTATTACGACTAACAGCAAAATATACAACGATAGATATAACTACTAAAATTGTCAGAAGAATACAAAGTGTAACACTTCTTCGAATTTTTCTTGATGGAAAGATTTGTCTTAGAAAAGAAAATTGTTGATACTGATAAATTAATTATAAGAAGAATTTCATACATACTTTTCAATTTTCTTCTGAGGAATTGATGATGCATTATCAAGATTTTCTTGGATATTGATTGGTGGTTGA
Organism: Macrotrachela quadricornifera; assembly: GCA_022393335.1. Lineage (NCBI taxonomy): Eukaryota > Metazoa > Rotifera > Eurotatoria > Philodinida > Philodinidae > Macrotrachela > Macrotrachela quadricornifera. Next base: position 2,083,973 of record JAJEKB010021191.1, read on the forward strand.
ACATTCTAAATAAAATAGGATTTCATTTTCTTGTCATTCTCAAATTATTACTTACGATCATAATTTAAATGTGTACTGATGAAGAAAAGCAAGAGAAATATTTTACTTATATAAAAAAAAACTTAGCATTGTTTTATATAAACATTGACGAAGTTGTTAATTCCACTCGAATAAATATTTTCTTTTTTCTTCAAAGAATAAAACTCAGTTTATTTAATTGTTTTTCTCGTAGAGAAGAGTCTAGCAAGAATAAATTGTTTGCTTACTTACTTGTGTTTCCATACTCCTCTAATTAGTTGAAGAATGATGTGAAAACTAATGGCGCTAGTTTTTCAAATCATGATCAGATTCAGATTAAGAATCAGACTCTTAATTATCAAAAAAGTTTTCAAAATCTCAACAATTGATAGAAGAATAAATTTTATCTCTTTGCTTATCGATAATCGTTTTGATTCAGTATTTTATTCAAAGATTATATTAAAGTTTAAAATCATTAATGAAGAATCAGAAGAAAATAAGCATGAAAACTTGCAATTGAAGAGTTTCATAAATAAATGTATTTATCTTCAGGCTGGAATTGTTTCACATTTACAAGTATTTAACAGAATAAATATAACACCATTGGTATCATCCGAAGCAAGTATATCTTGACAATTATCATTATTGAAATGAGCAACATTAACCCACGTATAACTGCCAGTCAATCCTGTAGAAAATATCATTTGTACTTCAAAACTTCCATCTCCATATCCAACTAGAATATATATAATAGATCCTGAAATAGAATTAACAACAATATCCAAATGATTATCATTATTAAAATCACCAACATCAATTCGTGCATAATATGTTTTATTTTCTACAGAGAATTTTTCTACTGAACTCATTGTTCCATTTCCATAACCGAAAAGTATACCAATCTTATTTCCACCACTATAAGAAACAGCTACATCCGCTTAATAATCGTTGTTAAGATCACCAATAGCAATAAATGATGGATAATAATAACCATCAACAAACGAAACCTTTTGTTCTTCGAAAGTACCATCACCTCGTCCAAGTAAAATACCAATATTTCTAGTCATTATATTATTATAACTAATATCCTGATAACCATCACCATTAAAGCCACCCGAATCAACTGATGATGGCTGACTATTACGTCCAGTATAATATATTGTTTTGCTTGAAAATAATCCATTACTATCTCCTAATAATACAATTATATTATTAAATGATGGACAAGAAACAGCAATATCTTTATAATTATCACCATTAAAATCGACAGCAATAATTCCTCTTAAACTCATACTGCTACTTCCCATAAAAATTCTTCTTAATGATCGGAAAGTTCCATTACCATTTCCAAATACTATATACACATATGGTTTACTTTCACCAGTAAATGCAAGATCATCTTGTTCATCATTATTAAAATCAACAACAATCATAGAAAAGTACCATTCAGTAAATGATTCTATTAAAGTCTTCATTTCTACTTTAAAATTTCCTTTTCCATCTCCAATCAATACATGAATACTATTTGTATAATAATTGAAGAAAGCGATATCAAGTAGATCGTCATGATTAGAATGACCAACAACAGGTGATTTAAGACCAGCAGTTGAATTACTTCTATAAGTTGTTGTGACTTCAAATTTTAGATGACATTTACCTACTAATGAAAACAACATAATCCAAAAAATCTTCTTTTATTAAATATTTTAAAAATTTGTGGTAATATTAAGAAAAACGACCTTAATCATACATTGCATTTTGACATACTCTTTCATATAGGAAAAAATTACCATATAATGTATGAGTTTGGATTAGAAGATTTGAGACTCTCACCGTCACACTCATATTATAGAAGAAAATATGAATTAGTTTAATTAACTTACAATATGTAGCTGAATTTGTTGCTATTGTTTGTGTTGTTGTATTGTTTATTGTTATGCCTGTGATAATATCGATGGTCATAGTTGATGGAAATGCTGATAAGACAAAATTTTATTTAATATAACGAATAATTGATTTATTTCCGATAAACCTTTACGGCTAGTTACCAGAAGATAACATGCAAAAAATTCTCTTTTTATCTATTTTTAGTCATTTAACTGTAAAGATTCCCGAATTTTATTATAGAGTTTAAAGAACCAATATTGAACTGAATGTCTAAATGTTATCTTTTGGAAACATTCAGTCGTAAAGGGATAAGACTATGATATAAAAATGTCATACTTATTGCAATAAAATCACTCTTTCCTAGTCGAAGTATATAAATCGAAAATAAAATGCTAGTTATTATAACAATGAAAAACATCAAACATGCTAAAATAACTTTGAAATTCCATCGATTTGGTGATTGTAAATTTTCTACATCACAAATAGAATTATCAACATTGGTAAGAGTAATTTCGGCGGTTACAATACTGATAGAATGTGTAGGTTGAATAATATTCAATCGTTTCTTTCGTTTTTCATTTAATTTAGCTATAATTTGAACTAATTTTGGACAAATCCATTTAAGTACAATATTAAGACCACCTTGAAGACCAAGTAAAACGGTGATAATATAAAATATATTAAATTGTTGCATATAAGTATATGAACATAATAAAGGTAAACATTGTTGAAAATAAAATGAATAATTTATTGTTGTTATCCATTGTTCAACAAATAGATGATCAATAAGTTCATCTACAGTTGTATTTATTAAAAATCGACTCATTGTTATAGAAAGAGGAATTGATGAATTTATTTGATTATTTGTATTAGTATAATTTTCAATTAAATTAATACATAATTGATCATAAAAACATTCAAGAGTTGAAGAATGTAATGATTCACTTGGTATACATCCCATTTTAAAACCTTTTATTGGAATAATTAAAAAATTTTTTTCATCAATAAAATTTGCTTGTATAGTACACTTTGAATGTAATCCACAAGAACATTGATTATCATAGATAATTGCTTTACTAGATATATAAGGATAATATATATCAGTTTTATACCAAGAAGAAATATATTCAAAATTTGTTCCATATGTTGATACAATGGCATTTCCATGATTAATCCGACGAATTAAAAATAAAAGATTAGGAAATAATTTTGAAGCAGTTGATTTCTTTTGTTCAATTAATGAATTAAGACGAATATAAAAATCATTTTCTAATAATAATTCACTTGTAATAAATAATGAATTAAGAAATTGTTCAATTGAATTATTAATTAATTGAATTGATATTTGACATAATCCTTGAAGATATTGTATATGTGCATTTATAAAACGACGATAATCTCTTTGTTTATATATAGAAAGATTAGAAATAAGTCCATTTGTAATATTAATTTGCCATTGGTTGGATGTAAATCTACTTTTACAAATCTAAAATTAATCAAACAAAACAAAATTTTCTTTTTCTTTTTAGAAAATCTTATTTGTTACTTGATGAAATTTTGCTTCAATTTGAACAAATTGATTATATTTTGATGCAATTACTGAACATGAACATTTTAATTTATCTTTATATTGATTATAGATATTGAAAGATGGTTTATCCAAAGTTTTAATTATAGTTTTCGGTTGAATCATGGTATATAATGTGAGAATAACAAGACCAATAATAAACAAAAGAATATAAGGACGTGTTGCCCATCTTCCAAGACATTTCGCCGTCATTCGATCAATATTATTTCCAAAATCTCGTATTAAAAATATATTTAGATTAATGATTGTATCGTACAAATATGAGATCAATCTTTTTACAATTATCTTCAATCTTCCATGATGAACTATCAATAAAAAAAAATCATATCTTATAGTTATTCTTTTTATCATTAAAATAATTACTTAGTTGATGTTCTCGTTTGTTAATATGAATTGTAAATAAATAAAAAATAATTTTGACAAATAATGGTGTAATTAATCTTAATGTAAGAGTAAGACCACCAATCATAGAATAAATTGTAATAATAACTTCAAAAATAGATTTTGTTCGAATTCTTTGAGAATAAGTACAAAAATTTGGTGAATATAATTGATAAAAATGATTATATGAATATGATGGATTCCATTTTTCGATCATTATTTGTTTGACTATGTTTGAAATTGTAGTATTTGGAGGATAATGACTTAGTTGAGGATTATAAGTAAGAGGACGAACATTAAACCATGATGGATATTTAACATTTTGATAATAACTTTCTTTCATATATTTCATTAAAATTGAAAAACAATCGATATTTGAATAAAAACATAAAAGCTGAGAAAACATTAAAGAATTAAATGTAGAAAAACCTGCAATTGAACCTGGTACAATGTAACTAATATATGCATATACACGAGAATTCCAAATATTATCTATTTCATAAATAGCAACTGGACTTTGACAAGAAGAATTTATTGCACAAATACAATTAATTGATGATAAATTGACATAAAGAGTTCCTGGTAAATTAAATATTACCTATAAATAAATAAAAAATCACGAAATTATCTTTCTTGAATTTATCTAATTTTGTGAGAGATAAAAAAATGATATACTTGTAATGATGTTCCATTAGTTATATTATTGGTTTGAATATTTGCTTTTAAATATTTATCTGGAATAGTATCCCAATCAGTTTTTCTTGATCCCGTATAAGGTTGATCGACTTGTGTAAGAAGATGTGTTATATCGAGAAGAGAACTGAATGATTTAATTGTAGATTGAAAAAATTCATTAAGTGTTGTATTTAATTGTGTATTAAATTCATATTCCGACAGAACACTTGAAACAATTAAAGATTGTAATAGAAAATGTTTAATAGCATCATTAATTGTATTATTAGCCAATTGACAAAGATTAGTTAATAACTGAAATTGTAAATAAGCTCGATTACGCCAATCTTCAGCAGTATAATCAACAATATCTTTCATTATTGAAAGCCAACGATCCGTGACAAAATCACTTGAACATATTTCATGTAATGTTGGAGATAATGAAAGAAATTTTTCATAAGGTATTGTTGTTATAGAACAAGGACATCGAAGTGTATCAGCATATGTAATTTGTAAATTTTTATAAGTCATTAACGATGGATTGGATACAGTTATTGTTATTATCTCTGTAGTCAGAGAAGTAAATGAAAGAAGAATTAGAAATGAACCTAGGGAAATAATTAAATAAATAAATATATATTTAATTCATAATAAAGATTCTTCTTCTAAAATTAACATACATTTGTGTATAAATTTTTCGCTTTGAAATGACTTTCATTTAACTAGTAATGATAGGATACTTTTTTCTCGAAAAAATATCCAGAGACCTCAGATTTTTGGGCACTATCTAAAACAGCCTAGGAAAGGTTTTATGAGTTGGACACTACTACCATAGTGAGGATATATATTCAGGAATATCTGAGTAAAAATTCGCAGTTGATCAGACGTGATCCCTTCATAGAGTTGGATTACAATAATTATTTTTTTTATCCTATAATCCACAGATTGGTCAATACATAATGAAAATAATCATACCGATTAGTAGGATTAAATAGATTCGTGTTATGAATCTCTGTTGTATAATATTCTCTTCTGATCGTCTCTTAATATCTTTGAAAAAATTTAGTTATTTGATTGATTTGATATATTGAATTTGATGCATACATTGACACACTAGAAAAATAATATATAAAATGAATTAAAACTATTTTCGTACATACTGATATTAAAATTTTTATTTGTTAAATAATATTTTAATTTGAAAAAGATTTTAACTAAGAATGGTGAAATTAAACGAAGTATAATAATAAGACCACCATATAAACTAAAGAAAATAGTAATTGCATAGGAAAAATTTCTTTGATCTGTTGTTATATATGAGCATGATAATGGAGCACATTCATTAAAATATTGAGAATAATTCATTTCTGTTGACCATTCTTCAATAAATAGATGAACTAAATAATCATATAAAGTTATATTACGATGATTTGACGACAAAACTGAATTAGTCCAATTGAAATTCAACTAAATAAAGAAAATATTTAAATAGAGATAAAACTATTCATTTTTACAAACTTGATTAAGAGATGGAAAGTAAGAAATTAATAAATAAATACATTGAATATCATATAAACAATCGAGTGTACTTGGTAGAAGAGCTTCAAGAGCAGTACATCCTCCAAAAAATCCCTTGACAAGTGTAGAATTTATTGAAGGTTTTGACCATGAAGCGTGTTTATAAACTTCTACTATGGATGGTCGTGTAAAAAAACCTGCGGAAGTAATGGGATTTTGAGTACCACACATCATTGTCTCTGATGTTGAAGAAAAAATCGTCGTATCTTCAGTATATTGTGTTTGTAATTTATAAATAACATATTGTTTAGAAGAATAGAAAGTTGAAAGCATTAGATTTGTATTAAGACCCGAAATCATGTAATTTGCACGAATATAAATTCTAATATAATTGAGAAATGATATTATTTGAGTAGATATACTATTTTTAACGATATTTATAGTTGCATTCAATTCAGATCGAATTTGTTTTTCAGGTAGTAGATCAATTGTTATTAATTCATTATTGTCAAAATCTATTTGATTTTGAGAGACTGTATCTTTAGAGATTGAACAAAGATCAGATAGTAGTTGAAACTATACAAAAAGATAATAAACTATTTTTTCCAGTTTATAGAATAAAATTCTTTTATATATAAATATTTCCTTACTTGAGATCGAGCTGTTGTTCGAAAATCTATTGATCCATAATCACTTGCATTTATTAGATATAATGCTTCTATCCATTGTTTATCGATAAAAATACTCGAACAAACTGGATGAAATGTAATTGTATTGGAAACAAAATTTTTATAAGGTATTGTATTTTTTGAACATGGACATGGAAGAGTTTCAATATGATCGAGATATAATTTATTGAAAATAATTGGAGTTATATCAGAAATAGTGATAGTTTGAGAATGCGATGATATTAATGTCATATAAAATAGAATATAGAGTGATACTGAAAATAAATCAAGACAAGTTTTAATATTTTGAGGATTAGATTCCTTATGTACACGTTCAAATTCGTGTTGAAAAAAACTTAAAACTCTAGAGGATCTAGTAGAAGATATAAATCATGTCTTACATTCTCAAAACAGAGAAATCAGCTCGAAAACGATTGCATTCAACACACTCCGATTCAAATATGAAAGCATCGTGTTAAATAAACTGTAGAACAATTATTCAATTCAATTAATCTGACACTTAAGATACGTATGTCGATTGGAAAAATATTATTTCTGGGATTTTGTTATATATATATGTATTGATCAACAAACGTAAATATTAACCTATAAAAGTTTTCATGCTACTAACCGATAAGAAGAAGAACATATATCCAAGTTGTATATTTTTGATGTTTAAGAACAGTTGCAGGATCTTTTGGTTTATTGTTATCGACATTATCATCATCATTATAATCATTTTCTTCGAGCATAAAAAGATTATAATTCTTTGCTTGATTATAAAACCAATAAAAAATAATTTTTGGGTTCATCATTTGTGTCAAATTATTCCTTGTTCAACACAATAAAGTATTCATTTTGTCATGTCACAAACAATTAGAATATTTTTTTTTGTAAATAAAAACAATGAATTAGTGATATAGTAGATAAATAATTATATAATTATCCTTTCGTATCGCAAATGGTATGATGAAAAATTTCGTTTTCATCAAAGTAATAACAACGAACGTGTAGGTTTTCAGTCGTGATGTACATCTGTAAAGTGTTGTATCCTGATACTGAAATTATTGTTTTCAACTAACATTAAATCGATGTTCATCTTATAAAAATCGAGTCGACAAGATCGAGTCAAATTTAAAGAAATAAAATTACCTTTTTAACTCTTGTTTCGCATAATTATCGCGACTTGAAGTTAGCCAAATTAGATGCTGTAATGTTATCAGTTTCATCGAATCCTATCGAGTGAGTTCGACCTGGGTTCGTACAGAAACTTGTTCGTTTTTCGATGATGTGTGTCAACCTTATCCTCAACACAAAAATTGAATATTAAAATGTTCTTGCACGCGATAGAATGAATGACCAAATTCTTTTTTTATTAAGAAAAACACTGTTGAAGTCTAAATAAAAGTGCAAAAAATACAGAAAAAAAAGCAGAATCTATTTAATTTATAGAAAATTTTTTAATAAATATAAACGTTCAATTTGTTAAGTTTCTCATGTGTTATGAATATGTAATTATATATAAAAAGTTATTTACAACTGAAAAGATAAAATAAATTACAAATATACATGTTTTAATCAAATTCACTTTTAAATAGTCTTAAGTTGAGTAAAATAAAAGAAAAATATGACTTTTTGAATAAATTAGTTAAAAAAATGATAAAGTTCTCCAATAAACATGTTTAGTTCAGTCAAATAGTTATTAGATAAAAATGACATATGTATATAAAGCAAGGCTCGAAATGGGCCTCATTTTTATGCTTTGGAGCAGTGTAAGCCCGATAAAAATGTTTTTATTGACATATTTTATGATAGAATTCGAAATTCATTTACGTGTTTAACAATGTATTTGAGAGCACATTGACAAGATTTTACAGTCTTTTAGTTAGTTTGTCGAGGTAGAGACAAAATCAATATGACATGAATGGAGCAGCTTCTTGAATTTAATGAATTAACAGAAAAAAATTCAAAAAATGCGTTTTAAACGCTATAGAAATTGTGATCGTTTTCGGATGTTAATCGCGGTTCCCGATTGTGACCTAAAAGCGCCCAAAAAAAAACATGAAAACGAAAAATATTTAGCGATGAGTGATATTTAGCAAGAAAAACGCCATATATACTTTTTAATAGACTAGAAAATAAACTGGTTGTATACTTGTCGATGTTTCTTGAACGTTTGTGGACAACAATCGGGAACCGCGATTGTCAACGTAATGCAAACAGTAAAATGAAGCGTGAAAACGCTAACTTTCATCGCTCACTGAATTTTATATAGTTTACGTATTATATGGTTCGAAACGTGTATTTCTCTTGTTTTTAAAGACGTCTCTAGCTGACAATTGAGAATCCGGATTAGCATCCAAAAACGCCCAAATCTTTCTTGTGTTAACATAAGCCTTTTTACAACGATTTTCTCATGCGTTTTTCATCCGTGTACCTTAATCTATTCCCTTAAGCTACAATAGCTCCTTAACTTATCTCTTAACCTAACCCCTTAATCTACCCTTTAACCTAATCCGTTAATTTAATCCCATAATCCAACCCTTAATCTATTCCCTTAGCCTAATCCTTAACCTATTGCCTTAAACTGTATCTTAATCTGTTCCCTCATCCTAATCTCTTAATCTAGCCCTTAATCTATCCACTCAGTCTATCCCTTCAACCTACCCTTAATACAATCGCCTAACCTGTGACTTATTCTAATTCATTAATGAAGCCGCTTTACCTAACCCTCACCCTCAAGATTCTTTAATCTAACCCCTTTATCTATTCTCTAGTCTATTCCTTATTCTATCTTCCTTAATCTAACCCCTTTATCTATTCTCTAGTCTATTCCTTATTCTATCTTCCTTAATCTACGTATAACCCTTAATCTGATTCCTATAGTCTACCATCTTAATCTATCTGCTTAATCTAACTCCTGAACTTACCTTCTTTACGTATCCTCTTAGTCTAATTCTTAACCTCTCCTCTTACGAGGAAACGTTTTTCAGGTGCCTCCCTCCGATTACAATGATTTTTTGCCTATAGACAGTAAATCGTTCCTAATAATAACTCTAAAAGGGTTTGGGTTCTTATTGAGATATGGTGAAATTATCAGATTTTCCACATGTCTCATTCTAAAAGATCCTTATGGGAACCCAGATACGAACAACTCGAATTTTTGAATTTTGGTCTGAAACTCCGCGCATACAGAGGTCTCAACTAAATTAACTTGTGTAGAAAAATTTAAAAGCTTTAAGGAAAGTCTTCTCGAGATATGGAACTTTCAAATTTTAAGCGCTTCTCTATAGATAATGTATATAACATGCAGTTTTTCAAAGCTTTGTATCCTGGCGAGACTTTGCTCAAAACTTTAAAACTTTTCTACACAAGCTAGGCTAGTTGAGATCTTTGTATGAGCGAAGTTTCAGGCTAAAATTCAAAAATACGAGTTGTTCGTATCTGGATTCCCATAAGGATCTTTTAGAATGAGACATATTGAAAATCTGGTAATATCGCCACATCTCAATAGGAACCCAAACCTTTTAGAGTTATTATTAGGCACGATTTACTGTCTATAGGCAAAAAATCATTGTAATCGGAGGGAGGCACCTGGAAAGGTTTCCTCGTTAGCCTAATTTCTTAATGTAACTGATTAATTTATTCCGTTAATCTCTGGCTTATTCTGTCTTCCTAAATCTATGTACATTCCCTCAATCTAATCCATTAGTCTCTCCGCTTAACCTAACCTATTAATCTATTCCACAATATACCATTCTAAATATACCTAAATTCACAATCTATTCACTTGACTGAACCCTTACTCTTGAACATTAATCTATTGCTTTAATTTATGTCTATCTGCTTAGTTTTTCTCCTTATTTGATCTTCCGTAATCTGCCTGTTAATAGGCATGCACTGGATTTGAGAGTAGACCGGGAATCCCTGGTTCGATCGCTTCAGAGTTCGATCGTTCCTGGTATCGGAGTTCTGGATTGTGTGTGAGGATGTAACAATACTATTATCGTTAATATCAATACCGATATAAGATTGAGGTATTCATAATGAATGGTATTGGCATTGATTGGTATTGATATTAATATGAAATATGGCGGCGAGGAGCTGGTAGTTTCGCAGATTAATGTCAATATCTTGAAAACCGAGAACAGATGCGGATTCTTCTACCTCGAAAATCGTTCATCGAACTTCATAAGAATTCATCATTTTTCGGAAAGGGGACTTTCTTTGATTAAGTGTTTCAATTCACAAACCTCGAAAAATGGATTAAAGATTTGGACTTCCTTATGCTGAAAATTTTTGCTCAAACTTTATAAAAGATCGTTATTTTTGCAGAGTACTTTTTGCATAAAGAAAATCTTAAACTCCTAAAGCTTTCCTTATTCAATGGCGTAACTATCCTAACTTTGATTGTTATTTTTAGACTTAAAGTGACAAAGCATACTGCTTTAACTTTAGTAGTCAAACTTTAAAATATCACTTTAACTTCAAATTTTGAATTAAAATTAAAATGTCACCATTAGTCTACCCTAATTCATTTTTAACTTTGGACAGTGTAAAAAGCTCGAACTATTCAGCTCTTGTTCTTTAACAGTTATTCAAAAAATGCCTGTCCACCACTGAGCAATGCGATGAACATTAATTATCTCTCTATCAATTTACCTGTTTAGCTTATCAACTAATTAGGTGTATACTTATCTAGTTCGCTATCTAACTATTTATCTAAATGTCTCGTTCGCTACCTGTCTATCCATTTTACTATGCACTTAACTAAGTATTTAATTGGCAAATCTGACTTTTATCGAAAGATAACATGTTGAGAATAAATTGGTAGCAACGATGAATGTATCGGTGTCAAAATAGAAAAATGTTCCCAAACGAAATGTATGAAAATGAGTATACGAGCAGTTAATAATATTTGTTTTAGACATTCTTATTTTCGATACTTTTATTTGTCACGCTGTTTGAGTAAATCTATCTAAATAGCCATATACCAATCCACCTGTCTACCTGTCGATTTGGCTATATATTCAATTAACTATATAACCGTCCATGTATCATTTGCCTGTCGATCTGTTGATCATAATAAAAATACAATGCTTTTAAAAGAGACATTCTGTAAGACTAAAAGTAGAAACGCGCAATGCAGCACCCACCGAATGAAAGGTGCAAATAGCGCGAGTAATAAAAACGAAATACAAGAATCATACAAATGAAAAAAAAATGAAGCAACAAGAAGATAGCAACATATGTAATATGAAAACAAGCAATATAAGCCATATAACCAGGCAAGGGAAAAAATTATCTTGTTTCATGTCCACATGGACTTTCACTTTAGTTAAAAAAAGGGAGACACTTTGTTGCAAAAGAAAGAAAGAGTATTTTTGACCAGAGATTGAAGAACAATGAAATTCAAGTATTTTGGCAGAAAAGTATGGCAATAAGATCCATAGACGAAAACAATATAAAAATATAGTTTATAAGCAACTACGCCGTAATCGTTAAGTGTTTCAAGCACGCCAATAAAAATATCGCTGAAAAACTTATGAGGATGAAACTTTTGGATAATTTACATGCATACGAGAAAGGCTGTGCATGGAAAAGTTAATAAAGGAAGTATTTTGAACTCTACGTGATCGCATATACTTGGATGAAAAAAATGACCTACTTCAAAATCAAAAAAAAATGAAGCTGTCAATGTTCACACGGCTGGTTCCAACGACAAGCATTTTAACGTCCGAAAATGGACTCTTTTCAAGGAGACTTATGCATTTCTATAAAATCTTGTCTGCTTATGTCTAGATAAAATCAGTCATCGAAATTTCTATATGAAACGACAATTTGTATTCTAGTTATGAAAGCAAAAATATTTATAGAACACGCATAAAATACTGAGGTTTGAATAGTTTTAACGTATATTTTAAAGTACAGCGTAAAGCTGTCGAAAAGTTTAGCATTTAGGTCGTTTAAATGATTAAAAATAGAGGATTGATAAAAAAATTTGTGCGTTATAACCGTGAAAGTTATGAAATTTTATTGTCAATAAAGCATTTTTTACTACACGCGTTTAAAGCCAAAGAATCTATTAAAATGATAGATGTATATGCGTCCAAAAACTTGCGGCGTGATTTCAAGAGCGTGCAAATACTAAAACATTTTGCGAGAGAATTGGACTAAGGAAGGAACCTTTTCAACTGTCAAATCGCTTTTGAGTTCGAACTTTGTGCGTTAGGTAGACCCTAGTGAGGTATGAAAAACCACAAGAGATTGAATCCCCTTAAGCCTTATATCCAGAGTTATAGATAGTTTACTGGAATTTTGGCCTATGGGATGGTATATACCAAAAAATCGAGTGTCAGTATTTCGGGCTGAGATTTTGCCCATAGACAGGTCTATTGGTAGGTAGAATGTCCTGAAAACTTCAGCTCAAAAGAATGTTTTCTTCTCGAGATATTAAGGTCCAAAAAAAAAGAAAATTCTAGCATGTCGAGTGGGATATGGCTGTTTTTCGGGATTATAATATCTCGGGAAGGAAACATTCTTTTGAGCTAAAATTTTCAGGACATTCTACCTACCAATAGACCTGTCTATGGGCAAAATCTCAGCCCGAAATACTGACACTCGATTTTTTGGTATATACCATCCCATAGGCCAAAATTCCAGTAAAATGTCTATAACTCTCGACAGAGGGCTTAAGGGGATTCAATCTCTTGTGGTTTTTCATACCTCACTAGGGTCTACCTAACGCACAAAGTTCGAACTCAAAAGCGATTTGACAGTTGAAAAGGTTCCCTCGTAAGAGTTTTTCCGTTAAAAACGCTTAAAATCGCATAACTTGAGTGTTATAACGCTACAATTTTTAGGAAAAAAAACGAAAAGATTTAATATATAGTTAAACGCTAGAAATGTTTAATTTATGGACGTGTTCACATCAACTATTTAACTGTATGAGGACGTCAATAAAGTTTTTACCAAAAAACGTCTAAAACTTGATATTTTCAGCCGTTAAAACGTGCATATTAAGAAATGGGCGTTTAAATGTCATAAAAATAAATAGTTCAAGTGTTTATGAGGCCAGATATAATGGTAAGAAAAGATTTGCTTGTCTTCGCGCATTGAAATATAAAGTTATTGGCGTTTACACGCCTACTTCCAAAAACACGCCGTAAAACGCTAAATAATATTGATTTTTGGGTGTTTAAATGCGTTTATTCAAAATCTTGTCTGATTGGATAGATATATTATTCTATTTCTTTTGAATGTTTTAGATACTTCATTGAGATCGATCGAAAACAAATTGGCCGATTTCAGCAAAACAATGATGAAGATGAGTCGTGCAACGCATCAAATTGCATCGTCTTCTGGAATAATAGTGAGTGGCTTTTTTATTGATATCATTCGAAATTGATCATTCTAGGGTTCACATAACCTTGATCGTTATCGAGATTCAAATACTCATGAAACATTTTTAGATAAAGTAGTAAATGATTATGAAACTACTTTCAGCAATCAATATTTACTATTTTATTTATAGGAATTTAAAGGTCACAATTTCGTTGAAGTAGTCGGTAGAGATTTTGGAGATTTTGCTCGTCAAGTCATGCGTATTTTCTTTACTGAAGAAGAACTTAAAACTTGTATTTTATCACCAAAACGACGACATTTGGCTGGAGAACTTCTCGATTCTGAATGTTTTCGTCTTTTGAACGGTTTTTAAAAGCTAGTTTATTTTAGTTTCGTTTTTATCTTTGGTTTTTTGTAGAAGCTGTTCAAACAAAATATTGTCTAGCTTCATATTTGCACGATGATTTCTTCAAGTATCATCTTGGTCCGAAATTCAGCGATTTTCTAATGGAAGAACGTCGTCGAGCAGAAAAAAAGAATATTCGAAAACAAACAACTGCAGCCATTTCTAACACAACGACTCAACAACTGGCAACTGACTGAAAAAAATTATTATTTTTACATGTAAGAAAGTTTTTTTTTGCTGTTTTATCAATGATCTATATTTTTCTGATCATGTTAATTTTTGAAATAGTTTTTATTTCATGTATTTTGTATTTTTTTTGTATCTGATGAACTCTTTTATTTATTAAATATATACTTGAATGAAAACGAAAACAGCTAGACGTAGTAGTATGATGAATAGCTTTTGAAGAAACGGTTTCATATACGATCGTTCACACAGAATATACGCTCCGTATACGGGATTCGTAACTATCGACCTGGCCATATCTCACTTAAGATAAAAGATAAAGGATAAAATGTTCATAGATGTCCTAATACCATTACACCGGGTAACGGCAGTCAAACGTCAAATTACCCGCAGGGGTAATCAAATGAACGATTTCAAAAGGTGATACTACCATTACCCAAGTAATAAAAGGGTATCCCGAAAAAGTTGAGGAATTTGAGTGGATTTGTTGTAACGGCACGATTACCCAAGTAATAGAAGGATATCCTTAAAAAGTTGAGGAATTTGAGTGGATTTGGGGTAACGGTGT
>JAJEKB010021191.1:2099426-2121912 GCA_022393335.1 Macrotrachela quadricornifera
CAAATCCACTCAAATTCCTCAACTTTTTAAGGATACCCTCCCTTCACGTGGGTAATGACACCGTTACCCCAAATCCACTCGTATTACTCAACTTTTTAAGGATAACCTCCCTTCACTTGGGTAATGACACCGTTACGGCAAATCCACTCGAATTACTCAACTTTTTAAGGATAACCTCCCTTCACTTGGGTAATGACACCGTTGGCCTAAAGCCACTCAAATTTCTGAACGTTTAGGATACTTTTTTATCACCTGTTTAGTCGTTTGATTTCACTCAATTCGCCGGAGGATGTGAATGATTTTGAGAATAGTTATTGATGGTAGGGATGGGATATAATTGTATTGTAGTAGAATAGATCGGTTCGCTCGTGTGGATAATTACACGATCTCGTGCCGTTACCCGGCGTAACGGTATTATGACACCACTCAAAATGTTAAATTTACTTATAGACGATGTGTAATTCAATTCTGTACCAACTTATATTTAAACCAATTTAAAATAGTAGAATTCAGTATTTTTATAAATCAAATAATATGATTACGTGAATTGTATCTACTTTCTACAACTCTTTCGTGTTTTAAACAGACACTTTACAATATAACTATCAGCTCTTTTACAATGATTCATCTTGTTTCTATCATTTCTAAGGGTTGTTTTTCGAGCAAATAATAACGGAGAGAAAATTTAACAATTTTCAAAATATTGCTTTGTTAAAAATTCTGTCTTATAGAACAAACGAATGCATAATATATAAGTAGTCGATTGAAACTTTAAAGAACTATTTTACAGTGAATTATTTCTATAAGTCAAATATTTACTCGTACAGAAAAATTAATTTAATAAAAGAATGTATAGCAAACAGATGTATTTCATAGTATCATACTATTTGAGTGAGAAAAATGTTGAATTATATTATTTTAAATTAAACAAAATTCATTTTTCTTGACTATTTTCTTACTTGATTTGTCGATTTCATCCTACTCATTTTGATCTATATAACTTCTATTTCAGCTATTCTAATCAAATAACAATCTATTTCAACTTGCCATATCGGTCAAATACGTTAAAACATTACTATATCGTCAAAGTCTATCAAGCTCTTATATAAAGGAAATAACCATGTAGTAAAATTATAAGTGATCGTCTAGGAAAACAATTTTGCTTGAATATGTTTTACTTACGAACAAAGCATATTGTAAACAATAATAAAAGGTATATTTTTTACATGATCAAATAATACTAGTGGGTATATGAATGTATTTTTTCTAACATTTCTATCATCCGGCTTATTGTAAAATGACATAGAGATAAGAGAAAAAAAAAATATACAATGTCTATTGATGTTGATATTTGATATAATCCAAAGCCAAATATCTCTATACAACAGAACAAAATATTCCAGGATTATAATTGTGATGATCTTAAACGAGAGTATAGTCCCATTTATCTTGACATCAACGATTGCAAACAGCAGATTTACGATCGTATATGAGCCATAAATCACCTGTTTGGTAAGAACAGTCTTACGATCTGCATCTACTAATATGCAGTCATAAGATTCTCTTATGAGTCGTCATAATTGAGCGATTAAATTGTTCGGTGCGTGCCCATAAAGTATTGTATTCGAATTTTGGTATCATCAGCCATGGAATGATTCCAGACACGTCACACTAATGACTGTTTGTCTCAAATCACTCATCCATCTACATGTCGATTACATCATGTGAGACAATATAATTTTCATGGCGACTATGCTGCTAGTCAGTATGTATGAGAATCTCAAGTGGTTGAGCGAGAAAAATACTACATCGTGCTAGCTTTCTATCCAGAACTGTAGCTAGTTATAGCTATAGGAAAAATATCAGATTTATAAAACTGCTCTCGAGTGTCATCCTACACTGGAAGGTAACTGAAAGGTAATGGTATTCTTCTTCTTATCTCGTGGTAATTAAAATTAGGTAGTTCAATATTATTTTTAACCTTCGAAATTCTTTGGTAGTCTTTTCTAATAAAAATTGATCTGTTGATTATTACAGTTTTTATAAAAGGAACTGATATGGAGCTGCCTAAATCTACAAATGATACGTGCTGATTTCGTTTCTTCTTATTCTCTTTACTATCATTCTTTCAATGATGACACTTATGTCTAGTTTTTTTTCCTTTCCTGTCATGTATGACATTATTGGATTTTTCACTTGGTTTTTTTTCGTTCTCTCTTTAGTGATAGTTTTAGGATTTCTTGTTGTCCTTAAGATATTTTTAATCGTCATATTTGCAATCTTTGATAATTCAAATTCTCTTTGTTTATCATTCTATATATAGTTACTCTTCAGTAGTAGTCTGCAGTTCCTAAAAATACACGGAGCCGTCTGTTCTGGTTATCAAAAATGAAAAAAGCGGTTTCATTTTCGGTTCCTAAAATCTGCTCTGGTAACCGACAATTTTACGATAATATACAAAATGTCAAATAATAGATATTTCAGAAATTTCTATTTTTCATTTTCGAGATTGTTCATGTTTATCCTTTCATCAAATGCATTTTCTTCACATAATGTAAAAGAAAAGTGAAAGAATGAGAAAAAACACTATTGGTTTTTTTTCTAGTGAAGTATTATTCATATTATCATCCGTGTTCCATTGTTTAGTCACAAAATATGAAATTAACTTTAAAAAGTAAACTACGTTTGTTCATTCATACTGCATGTATAAGTATCCATTAAAATATTTATTTGTTTGTAGTAGGATTATGAATCAATATTTTATATGGATAGAAAATTTCATTGTGAGCGAAACCACATAAGAGTATGAAGATAAAGATGATACTAGTTAGCATTAAAAAAATTTCGGCTCCAACGGTTCCGATTCCGAATAGTAGAGACAGAAAAATTTGGATCTCGGTTCCAATTTTTTGTAATCGCAGACCTCTACTCCTCAGTTGTGGTGGAGATAGAATCGAATAAACATTAGGTTGGGATTGAGATCTTATAATGTGGGGATTCATTCGACATTTTTATTTCATTTTTGATATAAGACATCAGAGTGGATAATTGCATAATGGTTAACCGCTGATCTTCTCACGCTTCTTTTATTTATGAAAAAATGAATCAATGTTTCAAACAATACGTATACTTAAGTTGATTGATTGAATGTAACTTTATTGGTATTATCATTAAGGGCTCCCCCCTCAGAAAAGTCATTTTTTCGGCAAAAAAATCGGAGTTGAGTTTTAATCATAAAAAGATGCGCTGAAGCTTCCTCTTTCAGAATTTGTATGGTTTTTTGGAAAATAAGTGGTTTTTCACAGATATATGGTATGAAACTTTGATTCTAGTATTATATTTTCGGAGAAATCTTCGTGGTTTTTCAGTTTGGAAAAACTGGGTCATTGCTTGTATGAACATTGAATATAACATTTTTATATCAACTAGCATAACAGATGACGCTAGCCTACTGAATCTATTACGTGCTTTGAAATATTTAATGAGATATCCTACTTCAACATGACTTTAATAGACTTAAAGGAAAAAATCCACTTCTAAAACTTCTTTTTCGATTTTCTCAAAACATGGTTTTCAATCAGGAAAATTGAAATAACTCCTTCTCAATTTGAGCTATAGCCAATATATTTTTTTATTTTAAAGGTCTTACCGAGAGGAAACTTTTGTCCGAACAGTTTTTTTAAAGTCGATTCCGGGTCTGAGAAAAGTGGAATTTACTGTCGTTAAACCCCCATTTTTTATGCTGATTTTTAGACTCTTCCAGTAAAGTAGCCCTAAAAAATCAATAAAGTTGAATTTAAAAATTCTGGTGGGACAAAAGTTAGGTACTGAGATTAGCTTTAATTTGAAACCAACCCGACCTCGATATCTTGTGTTATGGCCAAGTTATATCGATTCTCCTAAAGGCCAAAAATGACCTATGATTGAGATGAAACTCCACCCCAGTTAGGCCAATTGGGCTGATATTTTTACCAGAGACATATCTCATCAGGATCACTCATTCCTGAAAGTTTCAGCTCAAAAGGCCAATTCTAAGTTGGAAATCGTTTCTGAGGGAGGGGTCTCCCTTAAGTGTTTCTACTAAAAATCATCTGATATAGTATTTTATTAATAAAGTGCAAATAATAGGAAGTGTTCATAATAGAAAAAAAATATATCATTTTATGTAGGCGCAGTGTAAGTAATTTTCAAATATGGTAAGGCTTGACCATATCGATAGACAATGTATTCATGGTATTGAAAACCAGTACCATGAACAGAATGATGATTTAGTGGTGCTGCTCTAATTGAATTGTTCACTTGTGTTTGTACAGATTCAACACCTAGCACAACTTTATTATAAAAAATAACACGACGTTGTGTTTTTGGATCAGGTAGTGCGTAACTATTCGATTGTCGAGGATCATCAGCAAAATAGGCACCATTCCCTAAATAGAACAAAAGAAATTAAATTAAAATCCCAAAAAGAGATGAATATCTGTATAATTGACTGTGACAAGTTCAAATAGCATGTTATGAAATATATAGATTCGAATTTTATCTATCTAACAATTTCAAGAAGAATTTTTCAATAAGACTATAAACATACCCCATGCTCGACCTTCAGCAAAGTATCGATCATCAAATCCTCTATCAATTATTCCTTGAATTGCTTCACCACCGGTACCATAAAATAATTCTCTTTCTCTAGGATCATTACCAGGACATTCTTTTGCTATAGTTCGTTTCATATATTCATACAATGCTTCAATATTTGGGTTTTTTATTTGTTCAATTGATATAATTTTTACATTAGGTATCTTTTTCATTTCGGTTACAAGATTTTGATAGAGTAGTGTAGATGATGGATAAGGTACGAGAACAGCATTATATGTTGATGGAGGATCTGGAATAAACGAAAAGGGCATACCGATTTGTGTCCATCCTCTTGATTTCATTTTTGCAATTCGTTCAGCAACCGTAATAGCTGTTTTCGGTCCATTTTCACCATCAATTGGTCGTAAAACTTGAAAATTTTTATTTCGAATATTTTCAACAACTGTTTCAAGTTGAATTGGATATGTTCCACCTGTTATATCAACACGCATACCTAAATCTTTTGTATATCCACGTTCTAATGATAAATTACTAACATCAAAATCAATCCGATCATGTGTTAAAGCAATATGTGGTTCAATTAAATCCATTGTGAATGGACCAGTCTTTGTATTTTCATCTATTAAAAGTACATAACGCCAATCTTGTCTCCATGATGTTGCTGTAATTCCATAGCCATATAATGCATCTAAAAAAGCTTCAACATCAAAATTTTTTGATTGTGGTAAATGACAATCAAGATCTGAAGGAACAAAATCTTTATGTAACATTGGAATACCAGATGTTTGTTTTTCTATCCATTGATTTGATGATACATTCTTTGGTTGTGCTGAATAATTTCCAACAACCCAATCACGAACAAAACCACCTTCTAATCGACAATAAAACTGACATACAGCTATCCAAGCAACTACTTCCATGCGTGTTTCACGTGTGGCTTTGGGACCTTTCAAACTTTTCCAAATATCAACTAATGTTCGATCTGGATCAGTAATATTGCCAATTTTGACTTCCATATCACGAAATTTATCACGTATTTGTGGTTTTAATGCTCGTGGTGAAACTCCTAAAATTCAAATAATCTTATATAAAATCTGTTGCTACTAAGAAAAACATAAGCATCTCTATCCTACTAACGAGGGAAGGTCCCGAGGTGTCCAACCAGTTTAGAGCTCATCTTTTGACCATAGGTAGACATCGATGAGATATGAAAAACTCCAAAAGGATACGTTCCCTTAGGCCTTCCTTTTAGAGTTATAGCTATTTTAGTAAAATCCCAGTCAAAAGTCTGGTATGTACCAAGAAATCGAATGACATTATTTCGAGCTGAAATTTAGCCCACAGATAGCTGGGCGATTTGCAAAATATTGGTACCGTTCGCGAAAAAAAATGATCGGAAAAAAAGTTTCAAATTTAAATTTTTTGACTCCATAATTTTATTACTATATGTTAGGGAAGACCAAGAAAAAAATTTCCCGACTATCACTACTAAGATAGCGGAGATACAGGAATTATTGGGAACAGTTATAATTCCTGAGGTAATTCTAGAAAAGAGTACCGACATTTTATATGAAATCCTTAGAGTTTTCTCTTGACAATGAGATCGGATCTCGGATTCATAACATCAAAACAAGTAAATAAACATGATTATATATAAACAGAACAATTACACCTTATTGAATTCATAAAATCTGTTGATATCAGAGAAACACATATCTGAGTTATACTTACTCTAGGTAAAAGCTATTCTTCAATCCGAAACGACTTATTTCAGAAATATTAAATGAACAGATCGCTAGCGCTTCGAAAGAGGAATCGATTGATGTAAAATAAGTATGGTTTTATCTACGACTTGGTATAGATTTTACTCAAAAAATCTCGCGGGACAGTTTTCTTCTTAAAAATCTCGCGGGACATTTTTACCATAATACGTAATTTTTTCTCGAACTATCCATTGTGGAGAACTGATATTTTTATCACAGATAGTTACCACAGGTTGAAAAAAAGGGGCAAAGTTTCGTTCCGAAACTTTGAGATTTAACTGAATTGTGGGCAAAACAAAAATGAAAATCTCGCGGGACATTTAGTGTGACAACTATGATTTTTGATTTTGTATCGAAATTTTCTTCTCGAAATTGCGATGCAAAGAAAGTCTTTTTCCGTCAAAAGATAGCGCGTTCATTTCTCTATCATTTGAGATCTTTCCCAATCTTCTATGAAACGCTGTTTGTCTCCATCAACGTTTTTAATCTCGCGGGACAAAAAATTAATCAGTGTCTGTAACCTCAGAGATTAGCAAAATTTATCAGAAAAATTGTGACATCGCACCAGACCATTTACACTCTCTGAGCGTTCAAAGTATCCTCTACAAAGTGGTAAAAGAAGTTAGATTATAAGTAACAATCAAAGATGGCAGAAACTCACTTTTATATCAGTAATTAGCAGAAAAATACAGGATTTTGACCCTTATCGTACCCATAACTTGAGAACCCCATGTGATAAAAGATTGATTTTTTGTCTGATACTGAGGGTTAACAAGAGAATCAAAACAAAAAAAAAATGATTTAAATTGGTCATCAGGAACTAGAGTTATTGCGAATCTACGTTAAAAATTGAAATGGTACCAATATATTGCAAATCGCCCAGCTATACTTATGAATAGAATGCACTGAAAATTTCAGCTAGAAAAATGTTTCCTTCGCCAGATATTGGACTCTCAAAAATCGTGAGATTCATGAATCTTTCGAAGGATACAAATTAATTTTGTGAAGTGAATATCTGGCGAAGGAAACATTTTTTTAGCTGAAATTTTCAGTGTATTCTATTCCAGTAGTGTAGAACTCGGTAATTCGATTCGAGTATTAAAATTTTACTCGAATTTTCAACTATCCAACTACTGTTGACAGGATGCTGCCTGCAGGATGCTGCTTGAGGGTGCTATCTACAGGATGCTGCCTGTAGGATCATCCCTAAAGGATGCTGCGTATAGGATGCAGCATACAGGATGCTCTCCAAAGGATACATGCTACAGGATGCTGAAAGTAATCCACGGAGGAGATACGCTGTCCCTTGCATTTAACAATAACATACAAGTACCTGTTCTTTCACAACATTACCCACACCCCTGACGCCCTCACCCTCACTCTCACCCCCAACATTATGTGCATTACTTCTAGCATTCTGCAGGAAGCATCGTGTAGTTAGCGTCGTTAATCTTTCACGCATCATTAGTTGGATGGTTGAAAACTCGAGTACTCGAGTATTAAAATTTTTGAAAGTTGAATAGTTGAAAACTCGAGTAAAATTTTTAATACTCGAGTAGAGTCTTCGAGTTCTACATGTATAGTCAAAAGATGAGCTCTAAACTCGTTGGACACCTCGGGACCTTCCCTCGTAAGTCAGAAATATTTTTTCACCTAATCAAAATATTCGTAATTTTCCTGAGACTCACCTGAATTCGGATCTCGAATAACAGCACACGCACGTAACCAATCTTCGAATGACTTAAATTCTTGACGTACTGCTTGATTTTGTGAATCAAGACCTTCGACAGTGACATCAATTGTTCCATTATTCTTATGCATTTTTGTTCGTACTTTAACTTGATGTTCAGATTCCCAACGCCATCGTAATGGACCAAACAAATCACCTGGCATACTTGTCATACTCGCCAAATTTCTCTTTAGATTATTATTAGAATCAGTTGATGGAAACGGTAGTGTAAAATTTAATGTAGTCACTAATTGTTGCCGAACATAAAGTTCTGCATTAAGAATATGACCAGATGTACCATGAAATATTAATTTTCCATTATTAATTTGAATTTGTGCATGTGCAAATCGTTGAATTGTTTGTTGTAATATATTGTTAGTTTTTAATGTTTGTTCTTCTGTTGCATTTAATTTTAATTCACGACTAAAAATATATTCTAACCATGCTGATTCAACTTGTCCAACAAATGATAGAATAGCTGATGAACGTACGGCTGTTAAATAACGAACATCACGAGCTAAAACTAATGATGCTGGTAAAGCGCCTTTATTTCCAGTTCTTAATGTTGATGTTCGATCAATAACAGCTATAGCAGATGCTTCATCTAATGAATCTTGTTGTTCGTTATTCGATGTTCGATGAGGAACATTATATTTGACATATTTTTGTGTTTTACCTTGAAGAATTTTTTGAGATGCATAAACTTTATCAGAAAATCCTTTTAATAAAGCTTTTGCTATATTTTCCCAATTGCCTGATGATACTAGAGCAAGTTCACGAAATTCATCAGATAGACTGAAAGCTTTTTCTAAATTTTTATATCGTCGTAATGCTGGTTTAATCACATGTGTAACAGCAGATAATCCTTTGGCAGTACAAACACGATCAAGATTAAATTGTTTTGAAGGTACTGTATCACGAACTAATAAAACTGTGTTCATTACTTGTAAAAGTGTCATAAAATCGCCTTCAGAACGTTTATATTCAGGTGGAATTGATTTAAGTACAGTTGATGTATTAAGAGTAGATAAAATTGATGATAGAATAATTAAATCACGACCACAACGATATCGTTTTAATGCAGCATGGACAGCTTTGGACATGGGTAAAGAGCTAAAATCAGGTAATTTGGCAATTGCTGCACCCAAAGTAGTGAAATGTTCATTGGAAGATTTATCAATAAGTTCTAAATGAGATAATAAAGATTATTTTTTATTAAAAAATCTTTTAAATTCTATAAATATAATTTACCTAAACGTTGAAGTTGTTTAATTGCATCATCAATATATTCTCGTTTTGGTTTATCTGGTAAATATTCTTGAAATTCTCTTAAACTTAGTTTTAATTGAGATTTTCGTAATGCAAATTCAATATTGACTAAATCTGATTGACATATTTGTGGTACTGGATATTTTCTTTGCTGACCTAGAACATTTACATCTGTCTATATATATAAAGAAGAATATCTGTCAGTTTGTCCGTCTGTTCGCTATGCATTCCGTCCCTGTAACAGCTACTATCACCAAACTTTCCATGGTGCATCCCCAGGCACGGAGGAAAGTCATAGCGGGGTCACCCACCGAGGGTGTGAGGGTAAAATTTCACCCATGTCATATGGCAATGAAATTTGCATGAGTTTTGCAGAAATTTAGCGAATCTCTTATGATTCTAAGATTAATCATTTTGTATTGATGGTTCTTTGGTGTAAGTGTGAAAATCGAAGATTTCTAATAGGTTATAAGAGAACAATTTATAGGAGTATTTCCTTGATTCATAACTATTGTGTATCCATTTGTTTTCTATGACTCACACAAACAATGTATTTGTTGTTTTTCTTGACTCACAACGATGACGTATGTATATATTTAAAGAAAAACGTTTGTCTGTTCGCTATGCATTCAATCTCTGTTATAGCTTGCGTCACAAAACTTTCCGCACTACTTCCTTAGCTCATGAGGAAAGTCGACTTGAGGTTGAAATCACCAAACGGGGTGCGCGGAAGGGGCTGGGTGAAGTTTCATCGCGATCAATACAGATCGAAATTCTGATGAGTCTGTTCGCAATGTATTTAGTCATCGTGAGAGATAGCGTCAAGGAACTATTTGCATCAGTTCCTTGATTGCTGAGAAAAGTCGGCAGAGCGATCGGAGGTGAGAGAAGGAGGTGTGCATGAAACTTCATCCAAGTCGTAGGAGACTGTGATTTTACTCACTTTCTAATCAAATGACGCAGTTCAATGTAATTTTGAAAGTGATCGTATCCAAAGTGGACGTGAGTGAGGATGGCAGCTTGAGCCCGATGAGAAGAGTCTCACTGAAGTTGCCTTATGTACGACGGGAAAAGTTCTGTGAAAGATACTCCACGCGCGGTGGGGAAAGCTCTATAGCAGAGGTTTCAGGTACGATGAAAAAAGTCCTATGAAAGAGGTATCACGCACGGCGAGAAGAGTTCTATGGGGAATACCTAACGCATAGCAGGAATAATCCTGTTAAAGATGCCTGACGCATACCGGTAAAAGTTGTGTCATAGAGGTTCGAGAGGTGACGAGAAAATGTCTGTTGCAGATGGCTCAGCCACAGCGGGAAACAGTCCTGTAAAAGACGTGTTATGTATAGCAGAAAAAGTCGGGTGGAAGGTACAAAACTTTAACCATATTCTCTTTGTAGTGGACACCTCCTCTAGTATATATAAAAAGAAGAATGTTTGTCTGTCTGTTCGCTTCTAACTCAATGATAGTAAAAGCTAACGTCACCAAACTTTCCACAATGCTTCTCTAGGTCCCAAAGAAGGTCGATGAGGGGTTGGCATGGTCATCGGGGTGTGGGGTGTCGGTGAAATCTCACCCAGACAGTGGTGTAATAGCTAACATTACCAAACTTTCCACGGTGCTTTCCTAGGTCTAGAGTGGAGTCTGATGTGACCAACCATTTTTAGTCACGGTCACGTCACAGTCACGGGTATTTGTTCATAGTCACGGCCTTTTCTACTAATTTGTTAAAACTCTCTACTTTTTTTCTTAACAAATATGTATTATGTCAAAGTTCCGATACATCGATCGCGCTTGTGAAACAAACAAGAATATGTTGCTGCGGAAAGTAATAAAGTAAAGATTTTCATACTCAATTATGAAATTTAGCTCAAAAAATGAATATTGAACATTTTGACATCAGTTTTTAAGGATGATTCCGTGACTAACTTTCACCTACGGCCACGATCACGCCGGACACTGGTCCAGAGGTAGTTTTGGAGAGTGCAATTACCATTCACAGGCGTGAGAAGAGGGTGTTTGGGTGAGTTTTCACCAAGTCATATTGCAATGAAGTTTGTGTCAATTTTCCGGAAATTTAGTGAATTCGTTATGATTCTAAAATTAATCATTTCGTATTGATAATTCTTTGGTCGAAACGTGAAAACCGAAAGTTTCTAACCGACATATATAAAGAAGAATGTTTATCTGTCTATCTGTTTGTCTTTTCGCTATTCATTTGGACACGGCATGACCAACGGTAAAAAAAATTTGCACAGAATACTCTTTCAACCAGAGGAACAGGACATTTTAGGATACTCGAAAAAGACTGACAGAATGTGTAAAATGAAGAACAGTTATATGAATGAAAATATCCATCGAATGAAGAAGGCAACAAGTGAGATAAAATTCCATTTCTCATAACTTATATAATCTATATCTAAAAAGAAGAAATTTTGTCTTTTTTTTCTGTTTTTTATACATTCGGACACCGCATGAGGTAGTGGTGTCAAGCTTTTCATAACATACTCATAGGTCCCGAGGAGGATCGAGAGGGATAAGAATAACCGGCGGGAGAATTGGGGTGAAACTTCACACAGGTTATGATACGTTCCAATCTTTACGAATCTTTCAGAAACATCAGAGCATTTGCTGCAATTTTTAGAATATCCACCTCCTACTGTCACTCTTTTTGCATTGAGTATTAGTATAAAGTTTGGCAATAGGCATTAGTTAAGTGAAAGACACTCACACTCCACATTATTTGCTGAATTATCCGATTTAAGAATAGTTGTGAGTATATGCACGGCGGGGAGATGTAGTAATAATAGATGAAAAGGTCATAAGCAAGCCTTCTACATGTCTTCTGTCGTTTCCTGACATGCTAAGTTTTCATCATGGATATTTCCCGACCAACGCCAGGTACTACCACTAGTTTAACTTATAATTTAAAAAAAAAATTTTTTTTAATTTACCGGGTGGATAATCATATAAAGCATAGTATTCACCAGGTTGTGTTCGACCAAGACGACCAAGTCGTTGTTTTCTTGTAGATTCAGCAGATTTTGTTTCTTGTAATTCAGTTCTTTCTAATTCTAAACTATAAACTGGCATATTAATTACACCAGTATCAAGAACATATTTTAAACATGGAAATGTTAATGATGTTTCAGCAACTGTTGTAGAGAAAAAGACACTTCCTTGTTCAATATATTTTTGTTGATCAATAGCCGACTGAGATTGTATAAGAGGATAGGCAACAATAGCACCTTTAGTTATTTTTTTTAATAATTGACAATTTTCATGTGTATCTTGAGTTGAATTAACAAAACATAATATTTGATCATGTCGAGTACGTTGACTATAGAGTTGTTGGACAAGATCAAGAAGATTTTCATTAGGTGCAGGATGAACAGTAACTGGATAAAGTGTTGATAATGATACGAGATCAAATGTAGCTAATGAACAACCAGGAATTTTTTTATATAATGTTGGAACTGATGCATCTAAAGTAGCAGATGATATAATTACTTTCATTTTTCTTTTCAATTGTGGATCTAATTTTAATAATCGTGCAAATAAAGCTAAACATAAATCAATATTAATTGAACGTTCATGAACTTCATCAATAAAAAATATAACAGATTTTTTTACATTTGTTTTATCTGTTATAAAATTTTTATCATTTAATAAACGTTCTTTTAATAAACCATCAGTTAAATAAAGAATTTTTCCTTGTATATTATTCTCAGCACCACTGACTGCCCAACCACTAATATCATCATTGACCATAGAATTTACACGTTGAGATATTAAAGTACATGGTAAACGTCGAGGTTGTGTAACAATAATCTTATCATAACCAGCAGCAACTAATAAAGCAGGTAGAAGTGTAGATTTACCTAATAAAAAAAAATCATTTATTTATTCAAAGTTTCTATTCTGATATATTCTTCAAGAAAATATTACTTACCGGAACCTGTTGCTGTTTCAATAGTTATTACTGTATTAGTTTCAATCTTGTTTAGAAGATCTAATGATGCATTAAATAAAGGTAATTGTGCCAAAAAACAATGATAAAAAATCATTAAACATTGTAATAGAGAACAAATCATTTGAAAATGTTTCAATTCATATCCTTTATAATCCTTATTATTTTTTAATATATTTTTTATATTTTCAATATGTTTATTTAATGTTAAAATCGATTCTTTTGTTGGAATAGTTTTACTTGATTTTTGTTGTAAGAAAATATGTTCATGAATAAATTCATTAAGAGCATTTTGTTTTATTAATTCAATATCAGATGAAAATGTTTCTTTTTTTATATAATCATTCGTTAAGTCAGTAATATCTTTTCGAAATTGTTGTGATGAATTTTGAATACAAAGATCAATAAGATTTTTTAATTTATCATTAATATAATTATTAAAATCTTCAATATAACCATCATATTTTTGATTAACTAATTTAATTATTGAATTGTAATAAGGTTTCCAATGGATAGAATTTGTTCGATTTACTTGACGAATTGTTCTTAATAAAAATTCTTTATTTCTATTTGTTCGTTGTTTATAATAAGCTTGAGTTGATTGAACTTGTTGAACTAAATTTTTTATTCCATCAAAAATATTTTTCATTTCTTTATGATGAATAGGAAAACCACGAAGAATTATTTTTCTATTATAATCATGATCGAATTCAATTAATGGTACACTATCTTTAAAATATTCTTTTAATGAATAATCTAATTTTTTCAATGTATTTATAATTAAATTGAATTTTAAAAGTGTATCTTGATTAGATTTTGGAATTGTATATTCAAGAGTAGATATATTTTTCGCAGTTTGTTTAATTAATTTTTCTTGTTCAGTTTTTGTATTTAATTCATATTGCAAATTTTCTAATTGATCCATTGTAGTATTCAATGTTATTTGACTGATTGCATCTTGTTCACTTGAATGTTTTAGTTGTTCATCAAATTGATTTTGTAGTGAAGTTAACTTTTCTTGTAATTGTTTATTTTCCATTTCTAGAGCAACTTTAGCTTGTTGGGCTGCATCATCTTGTTTAGAACGATTACTTGTTTCGGAAACGTGATTAACTTCTAACTTTTCTGATACATTTGTAGATTCACCTATGCGTTTATCAATGAAATCATCAAGATCTGGTACTGGTGTATCAACAGTAGGATTAGGTTCAATTGTTGGTACTACGACATTGTCTAGAAAAATAAGGTATATGATATATCAAAATTATAGGTCTTCTATACAATACAGAAAAAAAAAATTAAACTCATCAGATACTTGAATATCTAAATTGAATAATTAGATCTCTGAAAATATTTTCTTGACTGTAGTCAGGGTCTCAATTCCGAAATTGACGGTGTGTTTGTGTGTTTGTCCGCATTGCTGATATGGTTCGTTTTATTCAACCAATCAAAATGCATCGTCGATAGAACTCATAAATACTCAAGTGGTGTATTATGGAGGTACCTTTGAGTCTTCAACTATTATACTAGAAGACTACACTGGATTCCTCAAGTATTATATTAAGAAGGTGCCCTTAGAGTCTTAACTTGTCTACTAGGGGGATACCCTAAGACCTCAGCTACTATACTATAGGTACCCTTGGGCCTTTAATCCCTATACGTGGAGCGTGCCCTTGTTCCTTTATTTGTCGTTAGGGTCTAAATCTCGAAATTGGTTGTATGTTTCTCCGCATGGGAGAATTCAGCTAATCAGATTTCGAGACTGTAATATTAATCTTTTTGTTTATATGATAAAATGGTAGAAAATTTTGATATATCCTATAAAAAGAATGAATCTCTCTTTTTACCTTGTATAGTTGTTGTCTGAGAATCATTGTTCAAAAGATCATTTAAGTTCCAAGTACCTAAATTATTGACTGATACACTGGAATATGTTTTATCATCATCATCATCTCCATCATCCGTTCCATTTTCATTTGTTGATGAATCAGCCCCTAATTCTGTTGGATTATTTAATTCATCATCTGTTGTTGTAATACTTGATCCAGTTGTCGATTTTGATCCAGTCAATTGTTCTAATCGTTTAGTTGATAATGGTATTGGATTAAAATTATTAATCATTTTAAAATTATCTAATACTTTAATTATATTTTGATCATTTGGTGTATTTGCAATTAATTTTGGTATCCATCTTATAAAACCTAAGATCGTTTTATCATTATTTGTTAATGTAAATGTATATAGATTACATTTAATAATTTTATTTCCATTATAATCAAGATCAAAATTACAATTAATATCGACATATCGTCGTCTATAATTCATAGCATCATCTAATAGAGTATTTCTTTTTGAATCACACGTATACCAACAATTTAGTTTTATTTGAAATTTACTATCATACTCAGTTGGAAGAATTTTGGAATCCAACGATGGAATATCTGTTTGAGATGTTTGTTTTGTATCATATTTAACAAACATCAATTGCCAAACACAATGAAGATCAAAATTAGCTACACTCGATCCACGACATCGAATCCATGCTGAACTATCTTGATTTGAAGGATTTGGTTCTTGATTTTTACCACTACGTAGAAATATTAAGAGATTTACATTATATGTACCTTGTCGAACACTCAAATAGGTTGTTGGATTAAATGATTGATTATTTCTTTCTGTTATTAAAGCATTAGATAAAGTATTATGTTCACTCATAGTAAATTCTTCCCATTCATGTCCTTTGACTGGTTTATATTCCCAAATACAATTATTTGGTGTTCGATCATGACAATCTAGAATAGGTTCAGTGGGTAAAGAAACATGTAATGTATTCATATATGCTGTTATGAGATAATCTTTAAAGAAATCTTGTATTGCTTGATGATTTTTACCATTTTGTACTGGCGTTTCACCAAGTTGATTTCTTAAAAAATAATTTGCTCCTTTACTAATCAAATATTTGACAGTTTCCAAATTATTGTTAAAACATGCGGCATGTAATGCTGTGGAAGCAAACTTGGGATCAGGATTGTACGGTAGAGTACGAGTGTTCTCTCGATTCGTATCACTATCATTTATCAAAGCAAAAGCCATTTCACTTTCATTTCGAGCATTTACAGAACATCCACTTGTTTCAACTAAATGTCGAACTAAACGAAGATGATCATTTTTTGCAGCTGAATATAATAATGTTGTACCCCAAAAGCCTGGCTTATCTTTATATTCTGGATAACGTTTGAGAAATTTATCAACTGTTTGTAAATCTCCATTCAGTGAAGCTGGATAAGCTCGTACAGCTAATAATAAACCATTTAAATTATGTTTAAATGAGTATAGAATATTAGCTGTAATCATTTCAGTGAATACTTGTTGTTCAGAATCGAAATGATATTGATGTAAATGTTGTTCAACATACTTACAACATGGAGTTGATAATTGTGGCAACCAATTTCTTAATATATTTTGAATATCATTAGTTAATGTATCTAATAAATCATTTTCCTCTTGATCAACTGTAAATGTGTTCACATTGTTATTCTGAATTGAATTATTGAGTAATGGATTATCAGTGATAGGATTGTTTGGATTAACTGAAGCTTGGATTGTAGTCGTAGCATTGGACGGATGTGTCTCTGATGTAGCTCCTTGCTTGTTTTTCAATGTTTTCAAAACATCATCGATCTTTTCAATGATTGAACTCAAACATTGTTTTAATCTATCCTCATCAATAGGTTCCATTATATTTGTTGAATAAAACTAAAAATAAATTTCAACATAATTTCATGCATAATTTGTTTGCAATTAGAAAGATTAAATTATACAATCTTAACGGAATTCTTTCTCTCCCAAGTGTTTCGAGGAGAACTCATCAGAAAAATTTCATACTTTCAAAATTTATCCAAAGCTCTTCAGTACAATATTTTTTGAAAATAAAGAAAAAATACGCATCTTAAAATAACTCTGGTATCTATAGGAAAACATTTCAGCTCTAGACGATATGTTATACTAGAGAAATGGAGATGATTGTGTAAGGTTGTGTGCTCTACTTCTATGGTATTTGATAGATTCTTCCAATCTTCTCTTATACATAAAAGTCATGTTGAAAGTCTGAAAACATTATCAACATATAGAGTGCATTTGAAATTTAAAAATCTATAGAAAACTCTAAAATATGAAGCGTAAACTTCTTCTGATCATTTCGAAGATTAAGCTCACAAAATATCTTTTATTTTGTTAGTTCGACCTCTTCTATATCAGTGATGAGCGGCTTTCAAGAAATTAACGAGTTACCTTCGTTTGTTGGTTGTATTTTTCTTCAATGTATGCAGAATGAGAAGAAAAGAAAAATAAAACCTTCTTTTATACTTTCTATATACGAGGTCGACAAATTGCACAATAGGTAGCAATTATTCTCCTTCAGACTGAAAAAAACCACGCACAAACCAGAAATTGATTATTTTCAGTGTGAGATTCGACAGAAGTGTTTACTTATGTTACTTTCAACAAAATCAACGTTAATTAAAAATCAATTTGAATACAACAAATTGGTTATTTTGATATTGGATTATATAGAACAGTGAATTTTCGATATGAATCATCAAAGTCTTGGAGCTGTTAATATGACTTTTACTCAAATCGGTATTGATTACTATTTTGCTATTCTTCATTTTCAGTTTGACGTTCGCATCCTCTTTCAATTATATTTTTTTTATTTGGAACAAGCTAAGATGACTCGACAACTTCTCTCACTCGCCTTTAATAACAGCAACGCATTTGTGTTTTATTACGTGAATCATTCACAAACACCAAATAAAGTTGATCAACACATTTTCATTCTGTTTCTCTTTGTTTTGGGCAGACAAAATGTTTGCATACACTTTATTTGTGTATATGTTTTTTTCTTTCACGGAAAAAATCTCATACACATCGACTAATAACACTGTTTGTAGGCTACCTGTAGTCAGGTTTTTTTCTCATTTCAACAACGCACACTACAAAGTCAATGCCTTACATTCGAACGAATCTCACTCTGAGAAAATATAAATAATATTCCAACCTATTGCCTATTTCAAAACGAAAGGACGGATGGGTATTTTTGAATAATTTTTGATAGAAGAAGGATAGAGAGCTGCAGTTTTCATCATTGAAAAGAGAAGAATCTCTATCTTCAAAAATCAGATAGAAATGAAAAAGTGCCATTTACGAGTTCCAGACGTCCCGGTTTTTGAGAACCATTGGTTTCTTGAAAACTAGTTGAGATCAAACTTACTGAAGTTATCTGTTCTTCATAGATTGTGACGAGGCGCGAAGCTGAGAATCAGGAGACGATCAGAACTTCAGCCAATCAATTCATATCTTATGCTCACAAAAGTTTGCCCCAATACGAAACCAACTCGAATTGCATCCTTCTCGAATATTAAGCTGCAAAGGAGAGAAAATTACAGCTGGATCCGTCCGCTCTATATACGCTACTACCTATAGCTATACAGTGCAGTCAACAATCGCGCTCGATTATCATCTTCTCTCGCCGTTTTACTTTTGCTGAAAGGAGGCCGTAGGACACATTAACGACAATATTCAATCGCACCTTTTTAAGGTGTCGAATATTGTGATCACCTGCAGTAATTCTGGAGAGCTCACAAGATCCTTGGTTGAGTATTGGCGTGATCATCTTCTTCTCCTATCACTTGGTTGTTGCAAGAAGTTTCTATTGATCTCGGATTGTTGGGAAGAACAGACATATGGAAAGAAGTTATATGATCATATTCCTGATGACAGAAGACTAGAAATACTGAAGAAAACTATGGGTCAGATTTAGCCATTAACCCTTTCACCACAATTTGATTTTCCGAGGAAAATAGCTTCAATATATTAATTTTCATGCGTGTTCACGCTCGATAAATGCGCTCATTGATATTTTCTGTATGTGTAGATATTTGTTTTTCTTTCTGTGATTTGCGTCTATGCATATTAGGTCTTTTACCACATAGGATTGAATAGTTATTCGAGTCTCTCTTTTTCTTTAGTAGGCATATTGTGTAGTAACAATGAAATAACAAAGCAAACTTTTAATTTTGTCTTCTACGTTCTTTTCATAGTATTATCTTTCATTCTTTCTTTTCATTTGCATGAAGAGTAAGGTTGTATGTCAATAAAGGAAAACAAGGTATAAATTTATCTGATCAGTTATCAACATAGTATACATGTCTCAGATAATCCAAAAGGCCGTATTAAAAGGTGACATTTGAGATGATATTTGAAATGGCAACAGTAAATATTTATTTGATTTACAAAGAAAATTACGACACAAGTCGTATGACGATGCTACAATTTCGTGAAATTTTTGTGCAATCTTAACTTCTTTGTATGCCATACGAGAATTTAAAACCTGATCCAAATGAACGTTCAACAAGCCAAACGAAGCGCAAACTTGCTGATTAGAAACTCAAAGAAATAGAAGAATCTGTTCGCGATGGCTGTAGACGCTGTGCTGGCTGCTATGAAAAATAAATGCGAAAACCTCGGATTTAAATCCGAGAGTTATGTGTACTTCAAAAAGTGAATAAGACGTATGAGTCATCCTATAACGTGTCGATTAGAGCTCGCTGGGTACGAATCCAGATTCGGATCTGAAAATTTTAAGTTGATCTCGTCTAGATACGTTCTAAGTCCATAAATTACTATTGATCAGAAAAAATATTCATTATATACAATAATTCTTGCTTTGATTTTCTTTAATTTTTGTTTATTTTCTTCAGAAAAAAGTGAATTTGTTTATGAATAAATTAGGATTTTGTATTTGTTACATTGGTACCCATTACAATGCTCTTTTACCTTTTCAAGATAATCTTCAACAATTTGCACCACACTTTGATTTAACAAACATCAGTTTATAATATGAAATATAATATGAAACGTGCTTTAAGTAAAAAAACAAATTTTCATTTATGAAAATTAACAAAGTCTTTGGAATTAACTCCTCGCCACGTCCTACGGGACAAAAAGGACAAAACTTTTTAAATAGATTGATCAAAATCAATCTATCGTGAACTTTGCTTTTTGCGTATATAAAAATAAGGTTGGCCTTATGGAGAACAAACGAATGTCACACAGACACACAATGAAGTTATATGGCTTCTTCATGGTTTTTCTCACGTGTGACATTGAAGAAATATTAAGCACAGCATATTTATCCCTATTATTTCGCACCATTGTAAAGCTCTTAACGAGTTCAATCTACTTTGAAAAAAATGGTACTGGTAACATTGAAAACAAACACATACCACAATGGCACATTGTCAAAATATATGAGTTTTTCATAGTTTTTTGACACTGTCGTACAGAGGAAATCTTGTGCGCAACCTATCTACCCCTATAATTTAGCGTCATTTTTCAGCCCATGAAATTCTCTATTCATTGGTATATGATAGTTGAAGTTTTGTTTTGATTATGATAAATCTTTTCTTTAAAGAGAATCAGAAAAAAAATAGAAAAGGTCATTATTTACACAGAAAATGAGAATATTTTTACCGTAACGCAGCAAATCTATGACGGATTGCGCTCATCTTCGAACTCAACTGAGATATTGATGAGATCATTTTATGTACAAAACTCCATGACAATTGGATGAGCCTTTCAAAAGCTATCGTGGAAACGGACCGTTGGATGGACACACTGACCGATTTTAGTAGTGTACTCACTTTTTGAGTACACAAAAAGAAATTATTAATTATTCCATTACAACAAATGAACTACCAACACAATCCCACACGATATAGATACATACCCATAACCCCACTAATCTACTACACTGATAATCAGGCTAATGCCACTGAACCAGTTCTTTAGGATAAGCATATGATTTAATCACAAGAATTCAACGTCTACCTAAATCAAATCCACATCGCATACATTTAAAATCAGATACTATGAAACACACGATAAAAAAAATTAACCATCCCCTTCACCATCTATGTGAAAGAAAACGGTGCAAAACGGCGAAAAACGGCTGCCGTTACGATGATCGTTTACGAAGCACTGTAAAACGGTGAAATATGGTCATAAATGACGTCGTTTAAGATCATCGTAACGATAGTCGTACGGCCGCCGTTACTACTATCGTTTTCCTGCCGTTTTACAGCATTATTACATCGAATTATAGAACATACTTGAACGCGTAAGTAGACATTGTCAGGTGATATATTAGCAATACCTTTTGCTGATTTTTATCTATTATTGTTAGGGCACAACCTTAGAATATTTCTCTGAAGCGCTTTCTTGTTCTCGAGATGCATTTCATATCTTTCTTTTATTTTATTATTAATCTGCATCTCTGAGCGAATTTTTGCGACTACTTTATATATCGATCGAAAGTTCTATTCAGACACACTTAACGACATCACACATATCCTTTCGATCGATGTCTATTTAATATTATGCGATGATCAATACGATCTCGATTGTGAAGCAATCGTGATAAGTATACTTTTATCATAATCTTCTTTCATCGCTATCCTCGTAGGAAAGCACCATATACTTCCACAATTGGCCGTATTCTTTAGTATTGTTTACGTTGAGTTTATCGTTATAAATGAATGGTAAGTATTATTATCTTTTCAAACATTCTATTTATATATTTATAATTAAATATTTTTTTACTTATTTTAGACCAGATAAAGCATCAAAATAAATCGTAGGTATCATTTTTGTTAAAAATCTTTTTTATTTATTTATTTAGATTGATCTTCATGTGACAAACAAATCGCAAGTACTATTTTACCATACATGTAGAACTCGAAGACTCTACTCGAGTACTCGAGTTTTCAACTATTCAACTATTGGTACATGAAAGATTAACGACGCTAGCTACAGGATGCTTCCTGCAGGATGCTAGAAGTAATACACGTAATGTTGAGGGTGAGGGCATGGGTGTGGGTGAGGGCTTGAGGGGTGAAGGCATGGGTGTGGGTGATGTTGTCAAACAACCGCTAGTTGTAGGTTATTGTCAAATGCAAGGGACATCGTCTGTCTTCGTTGGATTGCTTTCAGCATCCTGTGGGTAGCATCCTCAGGCAACATTCCAAGGGGGAAAAAGCGGATCCTTGGATCCTTGGTTCCTCGTGGATCCTCATGGATCCTTGGATCCTAATGGATCCTCGTGG
>JAJEKB010021191.1:2121922-2214470 GCA_022393335.1 Macrotrachela quadricornifera
GTGGATCCTCATGGATCCTTGGATCCTAATGGATCCTCGTGGATCCTTGGATCCTTCTGGATCCTACGATAAAACTAATATATTTTAATGATACTACGTCAAGGAAGAGAACGCTGTACCTGTATCGTTGGATCCACTCGAGCCTTACAAAAATATTGATATGTGTCAATGATACTACTTAGTGTTATTAAAATATATTCATTTTATCGTAGGATCCAGCAGGATCCAAGGATCCATGAGGATCCGTCAGGATCCAAGGATCCATGAGGATCCAAGGATCCAGGATCCGCTTTTTCCCCCTTGCAACATTCTGTAGGCAGTATCCTGTAGACAGAAGTTGAATAGTTTAAAAGTCGAGTACTCGAGTATTAAAAGTTTAAAACTCGAGTAAAATTTTGATACTCGAATCGAATTAACGAGTTCTACACTACTGGTTTTTTTTGGTACAAATGACTATGTAACTATGGCACAAATGACCACGTAACTGTGCTATTAAAAAATGATAATGAAAGTACGGTAACAATCAGTAGTTAACTACAGTAAACGAAATATATCATTTTGATACAGCTGATTATTTTGAAGCTGCGTACATTAAAAAAATGATACATAGATAATAATGTTTGAATTAGGTAACGAGTAAAAATTTTTAGGGTATAAGAGGCATTTTCATGAAGATGTATATTTTACGGTAGACCGAATATTTATCTGCGCATTAAATTTAAATCGTATATATTTATTAATGGGTACAGAATATTTGCGAAAATATAATTTTCATTCGTGAATATCGTGTTATTTAAATAATATAATATTAAGAAGGTGCGAAGTTAAATAGTTGAAATATTTCATAGTAATATCTATATTATTATTTTATTGAATAAATATAAATCAGAATGTAACGCCAATTTTATTCTTGATATGGAGAAGATTAAAATAATATTAATAACAATAAAAAAATAGAATGTTCGTATACACAGAATCTCATTACTACATCGAAAAAATGTTGATCTATTTTTTCTATAGTATGTCATTCTTCACCATCAACAAATATTATTAGTACATACATGAAAAGATTAACGACATGCCTGAACGTCATGTACGACAATTAAGAAAAGCAATGTCAGGGATCAAGACCTTCAAAGAGTATGCATTTATAATTCGATGATTTTAAAATTTTAGGAAATTGTATTATTGTAAAATATATTTATTAAATATGTCAGTTTAGTTTTCTCTTATAGTAATATAGATAATATAGTTCAAAATCAGTTTCAATGTGTAATTATAGAGATATTTGGCGTTGCGTTAAATATTTTGAATCACAATTTGATGCTAACGAACTAGTGTATGGGAATGTATGCATTCATCAACATGCAGTCTCTTGAATAACGTAAATTCAGAAGAAGAGTATGTAAAGATAATAAACAAATCAGGAAAGGAATTATCTGCAGAGAATAAATATCAACCGGTTTTATATTCTGAAATGATTGATATTATTTTATGCTACTGAAATGTCAGCGAATCTGAAACACTAACATATTTATCGATACTTTGCTCGCCTTGATATTGTAAGTGGCTATGCTATAAATCATACGTGGTAAATCTACTAATGTAATGTCTGAGTGGTTTTAATTATTTTAATGAGTAAAATATTTACACTGACTATAATAAATATTAGACTAATCTCGCCATATGAATAGAGATAGTATAAAAATTAAAAAAAGATGGTACTAGTAAATGCTAGTTGTTTGGGAATGTAGACTTCAGTTTATATATTACTTCTAGTTTATTAACTAATAACGATTGTAATAATTGTCTATTAAACATGCGTCAGATTTGCGAAAAGCATTTAATTTTAAATACATAAACATACTTTTATCCATAGCTGTAATTTTTAAGATGATGTGTTAATTAATTTATGACCCATGTCACCACTTTTTTGACAACTGCGTCGCAGTTGCGCGCAGTCGCGATTCTGCGGCGCAGTCTCCGCAGTTTCGCTTAACTGCGACACAGTGCCCGCAGTGCGCTTAACTGCGGCGTAGTTGAGTTCGCATCTGCGACGCAGTCGTCGTAGTTTCGATTGACGCATGGTGGTATAAAAGGAACTATCACAAGCATTCTATCTCAATTTAACTTTTTACAATGAGAAAGATACATCATTTTTTTTCTAAAAAAGAAATCAATGCCATGTTGTATAAAATGATGAATTATTATTTATTTAATGATTATGAATTTATCAAAATGTATGAGTTAACTAGTTATTAATTTATTAATCGTTATTAAACTTTATTAATTATTATTAAACATTATTTATTTTTATTAACTTATCAATTATTTTAATTTATTTATCAATTTTTTATTTATTTAGAAAATGCTGATATTGACTGGGCGTCTTCTGTTACAAATGCGATTTTTTTATCGCAGTTGTGGCGTAACTGCAGAAAATGCTGAAACTGCGGCGCAGTTGCACGTAACTGCGTCGCAGTTTTTCGCAATTATGGATCACAGTGCGATCGCAGTTTTTCGCAATTACGGGTCACAGTGCGATCGCAACTGCGCCGCAGTTTGACCGCAGTTGAACACATGGGTATTCATTAGACGCAGTTATTTTTATTATAAAAGATTGTGTCGACTTTAGTCTTGTTATTATTTTTTGTTGTTATTGTTATTTTTTTTTCTGTCTCTCATTATGTTATTATTTTCTAGTCAAGTTTTTTATTATTTTTTTTCTTCTTGTTGCAATAATAAAGAAAAAAGTTTTGGTGAGCAAAAAACTTTTTACCTGGTGTATAAGGATGTTATATCCTGCCATCTATTTGTTTATATTTCTTTCGTGTGTGCGATTATTTCTCTTTTTCTATTGTTATTTTCTGTTGTTATATATATCTCGTGCAGACATTGGACGCAAGTACTTTAAGTACTTTGTTGTGAGACCATTGCTATTTGCACCTTACATCATAGTTATGCACTCAATGGGCTCATTCGATACGTCTTATCGAGAGCTACAAAGCGCCATGATTCTTTTTCCAATTTGCACGTATCAGCGGAACAAAGTACTAAAATAATTGAAAAGTACTTAAGTACTTTTTCAAGTGATAAAAAACTGTTAAATCTGTCACTTTTCTCTCGCTGATAAAGTCAAATAGAAAAACAAATTGTACCGTTTTGTAGCTCTCACTGAAACGCATCGAATGAGCCTATTTAGTGCATATCTACAATGTATGATGCAAATACTAGAGGTCTCGCAAAAAAAGTACTTGCGTCCAATATCTTATCTCGTGAAAAAGAAAAAGAAAAAGAAATAAGCTAAGTTATACCTATCTAAAATGAACTTATCATCCTTTAATTTTAAGCGCACAATATAGGTATTAACATACCTGTTGCTATTATTGCATTTTCTTCTTCTATCAAAATCGATTTTTTGGAGAAAAGAATCAAGCACATGAGAAAGCGTTGGAGTAAGATCAAATTTCCATTTATCGAAAGATTATGTCAGTCTTTTTCAGGCTTTCAAAGAATGCAAAAAACACCACCTGTGCATTAGATATAAAAAAAGGATACCTTCACGATTCTATCTCATTTCAACGTAAGCTATGATCACAAACATGAAAACAATTAGTTGCTTTGTATTCATTCTTTCCAGGTAATTCTAACAAATTTTTATTTTTCCATTCATTTAACATTGAACAATCTTGTTTAATTTCACATATCTTGCTCCTAATTTAGTATGTCAGTAGTTCGAGTGCAATCTCAAATATGCTATGAAATTGCACAATATGAGGGATGCTCAAGAAATGGCGCATGTGGCTGTCTTCATATGGAAGGTGCTGTTGACACTGGCATTTGTAGCTTTCTATATAAACCTTGTGCTGAGTTAGTTTCATGCGACAATTCACACAATCTTTGTTATGAACCTGATCATATCTGTGTTCGTCATCCTCGATGTAATACACGTCCAGTTTGTTATCCAGTGTCGATGATTGATCAACGTATCTGCCCACCGATAACAAGTAAGAGAACAAATAGTAATCTACAGATTCAAGTGAAATTCGTATCTTTTTAAAGGAATTCATCCACTATTCATACATT
This sequence comes from Macrotrachela quadricornifera, assembly GCA_022393335.1. Taxonomy (NCBI): domain Eukaryota; kingdom Metazoa; phylum Rotifera; class Eurotatoria; order Philodinida; family Philodinidae; genus Macrotrachela; species Macrotrachela quadricornifera. The sequence goes on from JAJEKB010021191.1 coordinate 2,126,009, forward strand.
AGTCACATATTGAATTAATTTTGATGAGTGAATTGCGAAGAGGAATCAATCACCCTTCGAAAAAAGTATATAAAGCGTGACGGAGACTAAAGAATCTGTAATTATTAGAGAAAAAATCTCATTCCGTCTCAGAAAAGATATCTATTACTTGTATATACAGAATCGATTGTAGTTCTATTAAACAATGTATGAAGATACAGTGAAGGTTTCCTCCGAACGCTCTACTCGAACTTCTAAATTTACATATGGCTTTATCATCACAAAGCTGTTTTTGAAAGAAAAAAATTCGCTTTTCATACCATTTGATGGTATCGTTCTACCTTGAAACTGTCCTTAGGCTTTACTTAGATTTCTATTCACTAAGTTCTACTTCCTATTATATATCAAATCAAAAACTATCTGCTTTGTACACATAAATGTTTTATCTCAATAAATAGTGATGACTACTACAAGTACACCTATAACTACAACTTCGACTACAAGTACAACTACAACTACTTCTCAACAGTGGGGTAAGCTTTAGATTAATGCTTCTTAACCTCGTTAAATGCTAATTTTCAATCAGGTATACACAGATGCATTGTATGCAATATTACTCTGCATCTAGCTAAAGATTACATTAAAAGAAACATGATCTCATCATAAGTGATTCAATTTTTATTATAAGAAAAGTTTACTTTATTTTGTTAGTGTTCATATAACAAAATCTAGTCTTCCTCTTCGCTTAATGCCACTCTATATTCTACTTTTTAATATATAATGCTTCATTTAAATTCAATCTGAGTCTAAAAAAGCATTTGATTTCAGATGCTATAGAAGTTCAGTGAGTTCTATAGGACCTTCAAGACCTAGCCCATCGAATAGAGTGCATCCAGTTTATCATTTCTCTGAGAAACAATAGAAAAAAGGAAAACACTTATAAGTTGCACAGATGTACAGCTAAATCGAAATACGAAAATCATAGCATCAGCATGAAGCCTCTTATACATAACACAGCAGCACAATATTGGCTCTGTCATCACTATATATACCTACGTAACATAATAGTACATTCTTTCCTAACTTCCACTCGAGCATTTCTAAATCTGTACGTACAAAAAAAACATATCGTAATTGAAGTATGATTCATTTTGAGATTTAGCGTTACTTTTTATTTCTCTCAGGAAAGGTTCGCCTTTTTTTATCAACGTTTTCCAGAGAAATCATAAAGCAGACTACATGTTAAATAATATAAATACTGTTTAATTGTGATATATACATTGATCTAAAATAGAGAAAGAGTACTACCGAAGTAAACAAAATACTTCGTGTTAATTTCAATACGAATCAATCAACATAAAGAAAAAGAATTCATTTATTTGAACTCACTGTTTCGACTACGAACGTTTAACAGAAAACCTAAATGAGCAATATACAAAAGTAATAAAGCAATTTTTTATAACTCACATTTCACATTGATACCGTGAATTAGAATTAGCTAAATTACATGTTATAATATCATTAGTTTCATCGAATTCAACAAGATCTGATAGGATGAGCTCGACCTGGATCTCTCCTTTCACGCAAATATCTTACTTATTTTGTGACAGCTGAATATGCTGGAGCATCAGGTCTTAATGTTGTTGTAAATTCTTGCCAATTGTTTTCCTACATATTTGTAGAATAGACCAAATTTTCATAGAATATTGATTAAATTTATCAGTCATTTTGTATAATGTTTTAAAAATTTCAAATAAGATTTTGTCATAAGTTCAGGATGAATTTGATATTGAATAAAAAACATCGTTCAAAAATGCTGATTGATTCACACAAAACAGCTAAGGAAATCGAATGAACTAATTCAATAAATGATTTCGCACTCTACATACACGATTACATCTAATATTTAACTGTACATGATATCACAAAATATTATAGAAGAGAGAATAAAAAACATGCAAAACTTGAAAATATACTCAAACTCTGAATGAAAGATATTTACTGTATTATAGACTTTATCTAAAAGACTGATAGAATTATAGGCGAAATATTTTACTACCTATATATTCATGCAATAAATGTTTTGATATTAAGTATTTTATAAAAATTTAAACACTGTTCTACAAACTTTTGGTTAACCCTAGTAAAATTATTTCAAATAATGTAGATACTAAGTCCATTTAAATGCCTTAGAATCAACAGTAATAGAAGAAACATAGGAAAGACACTTTTCGAAGTAAGGATGAGAAAGGCAACCCTAGTTCAATCTCCCTTGTTAAATACCAAGGGATTTCAGAGGAAGTTTCCGGAGAATCTCTGCGGATTTTTCAGGAAGTGCATTTAAAAGTGAAGAATACATTATTATCTGCCAATATCAGAGATGTCACCTCTTCTGCTTTTAGCAGAAAAATTCTGCTTTTTTCTAATATTCTCCTGTTTATATATTTAGAAATCCTTTGTTTCACCTCAAAAATCTTTTTCTCATATTTATTATTGAAAAGGCCTTATCAACAGTTACTAATGTTATTGTTCTATCCTAAATCTCAATTTTTCTCAGATAATTTTTATTATCTAGTGACTAAAAACAACTACTGCTGTGTATTATTGCTTTTTAATCCATTTTTTTATCTGATTTTCTTTCTGTCGTGTTTTATATTAGGCATCTAATTCATAGAAATCAGCGTACACATTTTTTTGTTTGTTCATTTGATGAGTATAAGTAATTAATATAATTACTAATAATACAGAGATAGAAAAAACTTAGATGTAGATAATAATGAGAGTTTCACTACTGCGAAGAAGCTAATACCCAAGTATTAGTAGTTCCTGAACCAGCACTGATATCATCAGGAATTAAATAAAAAAAAAAAGAAATCAAAGAAAGGCAAGCTCAACAGAGAACGGCTAAAAATCATCGAATACCAGCCATTTTTAAAAGAATATAAATTTGATTAGTTTCAAGCAACATGTATTGCTGATAATCAAGAGTTTTTCATACCTGTCTGAAAAAAAGCTGATAGTAATAATCACATGAATACTCACAAATAAAAAACTAACAGTTAAATGCTATCATTTAATCAAGAGTTAGTTCAAATTTTCCTTATCATGCATTGAAATAGATAAATATTTATTAAGTAATCGGAGTTTGTGAAAAACTATTAGATCAAATGAAAATATACTATCAGAAGAAAATCTGTTCAATAATTCTATCTACTTGTTATTTAGTAGTATTTCTTGATTCAAAGTAACAAAGATCACACTGTGGTGTGACAATTCTTGATTAGTACATTAGAACAAATTTTGAAAATAGCTGTATATCACAAATATACTTTCTGTTTTTTTTCTGCTTTTTAGACTTCAAAAGGTGACAACATTGGCCAATATATGACATATTTCAGTAATATTGATCTATCTATCAAAATTTCTAGTAAAGTTTGTCTCACTGCTGAATCACGCTACCATCCATATCTAACTATCTAACTATTGTCTATGCAGAAAGTGTGAATACGGCTTAGCAAAATATATTGAACGATTTTAAGATAAGACAAAACTTCTACTCTTTCTTTAACATTTCTTGTCTTTTTACACCAGCCAGATATTTCTAAAATCAACTATATATATATATACCTAAATGACTGTATTCTCGTATATATTTAAAACTTTTATGCACTCTATAGAATCAAATCAAAAAAAGAAATACTCTTAAGGGTATCCAAATGTGGGAAACCTCAAAAGATTAGGTTGATAACTTCCTGAGGAGTTTTCTGGTGGGTGAGATATAAACATTTTTTATCTGGATTTCAATACAACAATGGATATAAGAAGACAAAAAAGACCATTACAGAACAAGAAATCTGTATTTTTTCTATCATTATTTTAATGTATGATATTTATCAATGTTCCACATATGTCTTTCGAGGATTTTAAACTACTTCTATCAAGAAAAAGTTTCTCTCCAATCTTTTCTATCTTTATATTTGAGAAATCATTGATATAGACATCAATAAAGTATGATATAGTAGTACTTTTCTTTACAACAACTGAGAATTTTCTCTATTCTTCTCTATCACATCAAACAGAATGAAAAACAACATTATAGAAGTTTGTCTTTTCTCACAATTCAAAGAAAATGAAAGATTTCTTTTGATGATGATGTTATATTTTCTCTTTCTTTTAGTACCACTTCGTGGCAGTTTGATAGATATTTCTGCAAATGCCAAATGGAACAAGAATGGTCAAACAGTAGGAGGACAAAATCCAACACTCTATTACCCTCACGGTATATGTGTAGATGATGAACAAACAATTTATTTTGCTGATTATGGAAATCACCGTATTATGGCATGGAAATCGGGTGAAACGAATGGACAAATAGTGGCAGCTGGAAATGGACAAGGAAATGGTACTTATCAATTGAGTGGACCAACAGATGTGATCGTGGATAAAGAGAAAGATAGTCTTATTATTTGTGATCAAGGGAATAAAAGAGTAGTTAGATGGCCTCGTCAAAAAGGAACGAGTGGAGAAATAATTATTTCGAATATCTCTTGTTGGGGTTTGACAATGGATGACAATGGATTTCTCTATGTCACTGATGTTGTCAAACATGAAGTAAAAAGATATCGAATGGGTGAATCCCAAGGAATAGTAGTAGCAGGTGGAAATGGACAAGGAAATCGTCTTGATCAGCTCAATGAGCCCCGCTACATATTCGTCGATCGAGAACATTCAGTATTTGTGTCTAATTTTTATAATCACCGTGTGATGAAATGGATAGAAGGTGCAAAAGAAGGTATTGTTGTTGCTGGTGGACAAGAAAAAGGAAATAGTTTAACACAATTGTCTCATCCTAATGGAGTACTAGTTGATCAAGTGGGTACTGTTTATGTAGCTGATGAATATAATCATCGAATTGTACGTTGGCTTAAAGATGCACAACAAGGAAATGTTATTGTTGGTGGAAATGGTGAAGGAGCACAAGCATATCAACTCAGTTATCCCATAGGATTGTCATTTGATCGACAAGGTAATCTCTATGTTGTTAATATGCTTAACAATCGAGTACAACGATTTAATATTGAAATGCCATGAAATTAATGGAATGAACTAATAAATTTTATTTATTCTCAGCTATTGATTATAATATTTTGATTGCTGTGTAATTTTAATTGAAACGAAATAAATAAATTGATATACATTTATATTCACATACGCGCGTACGACCAGAGAGACACTGGTTATTGGAGGTACAAAAGCCAACAGCGATAAGACAATGTACATACATACGTACGTACATAAAAGGTCTTTCCGTTGTCTTTGTCCAACAAGAGCAGTATCTCTCTGGGTTGAATTAATATAGAAAACATACATTAATTCAACGCTAAAAAAAAAGTTAATCAATCGGAAAAAACTCACACCCCTCATGGGAAATATTTAATTTTGAATTGAAATAAATATACTCTTTCTGTTTCAATATAGCAGTAATATATTTATTTTGAAAACATAATTTTCTTTCATGTTCAGTTTGTTATTGATTATCAATAAAACAAGTTGAATATAAAAGATAAAGTTTTTTTCCCTATCTACACTTAAATGAGAAGTAATTTTTAAGAGTATTACCTATTTTGTTTATTTGAATGATAAATATCATCTTGTTATATAGCATAGTCAAACAATGATCATTCATGAACAAAGTAATTAACTCTGCTTTTTAGGGCTTATAGGGACTGCAAGGGCTATAGGAAACAAGTAGCGCGGCGCAATCGCCGCTGACCCTCTACTGAAAGAGTGTGATCAGATCGCTCAGATCTCTTATAATAAGAAAAAAAATTGTTTTAATTCATAAGTTCAATCACTCGATCACTTGTCCGACAGTCTTTTACTCATACTCCTTTCGCTTACTATAATCTAGTCAAACTAACGTCCAGTCGTTCGTCAGCCTCCCTCCGGTCGGTCACTCACGACTAGCCGTTGACATATATAATCAATTTTTCTATTTTCACACCAAAAAACTAGCTCGTTTATAATAGGTCGGTTCGTAATCGAAGATATTAAAACTTTACGCAAAAGTGTGGTCTGCAGCACAAATTGTTTTCTTCCCTTCATTTTCAGGAACTGATAATCGGCCGGACTCATTCTCAAAGAGGCATTAATTAAGTTCCTTCGAAAAATCATTCAGGCTACCTGAGACTCTTTCGAATCTCATCTTTGAAGTAGCTCTCTAAATAAACGCCTAGATGTTTCTATAGCCACCTCCGTATCTTCCAATTTTGTATTTCCTTTCGAAGTGAATAAATGAGTTAACTTTCATTTTATGACCAAAACCAATGACATTCTGTTATATGTAACAAGATGTCCACTTGATTACCCTTAATGATTGTTTGAAACAAATATACGAAAGCGTTTCTTTTCAGTATTCAAGGGTAAAACACCCACGCACAACCACAATGGATTCGAAAAAACTAATTCAAGACTAACATTCTTCACCGATTATAATCATTCATCAAATTCTAACAACATAGTTGATTTTCTCGTAGACGAAGTATCAAAAACGACTTGAAAAAACGGTTCACAAAAAAATGTCTTCAGATTCGAGTTCCTCGACCTCGGTTATTTTCGATCAAGCTTTATAAGAAAATACTTTTTTCGTAAAAAAAGTAGTCCTTTGTGTAAAAAAAGTGATTCGCAAAAAAATCTCAAAAAACTGACATCAGATTCAAATTCTTCGGCCTCGATTACTTTTGGTCAAACTTTGTAGAAAGCTATAATAAATATACAGTCTAAGAACGAACGAACGGACTTATGAACGAACGCATTTAACTGACTCTGTGTATACCCTCCTTTCAATACAGAGAACCATACAAAAGTACGAAAGGATAAAACGTATACGTCTTTCTCTAAAAAGAAAATCTCGCTTTTGTAACGTCAAAATTTGGTTACTCACAATTTTGTTCCTTTTTGAAAGCAAAAAGTGCACTTAGAAAACAAGCGATTCAGTGGAAGTTATAGAACTTTTCACGTTGTATCTCGTGGTATATTTCTTTTTTTCTATTAATACAACGTATTCAATAATAGTAAAATGAGATACAATAGTACTTCACTTTTTATACCATACCCATTGTGGTCTACTGTAATGAGCTAGCATTCAACAAAAACAATTCTTATCGAAATTTTAACATTATGATATTAGTTCAATAGTAATCAAATAGCACAGAAAGATGGGGTTTTTTTTCTCTATCATTCCATGTAAAAAGGAACTTTTATCAAGCTTAGTATGTGCTACTAAAATGTCGATGTCACTGCTTTTGGATATCCCTTTGTATTTATATAATATTACTTTTTCTCTCGAACAGACCTGGGTTTTTTGACATAAAAGCGTTAAAAAATGTAATATGCAAATATTTTGATGATTGAATATTATATGCTATCTTATTCTAGAAAGAGATACTTTTTAACACATTCGACCCGATTCAGTTTTTTAAGAAAATGTTTTCAAGATCATCATTTTCATGGACTGTTAACTTCTAATAAGTGCATATAATGACGTTTTCGTTATCTTTTACTGATTATCTATCTTTCTCTTCTTTGTATCACAACATAATGAGTCATTTTTTTTTGACCAACTGAATAATCGCTCAAGTTACTTTTTCGTTCTTTTTCATATTATACGAAGCATGTGCAAAAAAAATGAAGGAAGGTTTCAGCATTTTCTCTTATTCTTTTCTCTCTATCGTCTTGTATATAAATACAACCGAAATTTTGGAACAGTTCACATGTCATTTGAAGACACCGATAGAAAAGATAGCGCCAGCTCACTTAGTGAAGTGAGTTCTCTGGATGAGGATTTTGATATAATGGACCTTGAATCTGACAATTCTGAAGAAGAAGTTACTGTTAACAAGAAAACTACACTGAAAGCAAAGTGAACATTCTGCAGTTTTATGAAAGTCTTGTACGATCTTTACTTTTTGGTATGTCATTCGAGAAGCTGAGACCTGATTCGAGACAACAATCAACCAGTCATTTGAAGCGCAAACTAGTTGATCACAAGCTCGAAGAAAAGAAAGGATCTGACCGCGATGTCCGAAGACGCTGTGTCGGTTTTTACGAGAAAAACAGGGAACAACAATCAAGTGAAGCGTATCATTCAACAACAAAGAGAATGAAAACTTCGTGATCTGATTGTAACAAATTTTCTTGTCTTGTTTTTTTTTCAACAAGAAGGAATACACTATGTAACAAACAGGTAGCGCTCATCCTACGGATTCGCTGGCCCTTTTCTGAGAGAAAAATTAGTGCGATTATCACTCAAAATAACTTCCGCTTGGATTATCTTATATCTCAATCCCCTTAATTGCATGAATGTTACGAAACAAACATCCACTCTGGCGATGATCGTTTTATAGAAATATTCCTATATAGATTCATACATAAATGACAAGTAAACCTCAAGTTCGAGTTGTTTGTCTTCGATTGAGATTGATCAAGTCTAATACAAATATCTGACCATATTTAATGGTGTGGAACGTCATATTTTCCAATCCTGTACTCTGACTTATTTGAACAAAACGAAGAGATAAACATTTAAGTCTCTTTAAGCGCAATATTTATCGCTATACGATTGTCTTTAGAAAAACAGAGTTAGATACGGTTCAGATGTTTCAGTTTTTTCATCAAATTCAATAGCATGACCAGATGGCGATCACTCCAAATCACAATTCCATGAAAAAAATATCTTTTTTCAAACTTGAGAATTCCGAACAGCTTCTTAAAGTTTTAGGACGATACAAGTACATACAGGGTGGCCGAAAAGTCACGTTACCCAAAAAAAATTAAATATCTCCGTTACGGCTTAAGCAGAGAAGCTGATTTTTTTACCAGTGATAGAGCCATGTACAAGCTTTATATTTATAAAGACATGCCTAGGGAGATCCTTTGTTAAGTATCATTATTGACCTTAACAAGAAAATTTTACCGTTTCACAGTTCGAAAGGAAAGTCACTTTGCTGAAAAAAATTGAATATCTCCGCTACGACTAGAGCTAATCAACTGATTCTTTTACCAATGATAGAATCATATTCAACCCTTATACTCATAAAGACATGTCCAGAGAGATCCTTCATTAAGTATATTATTTTTTATTCTACCTATGAAAAAGTAAAATTATTTTGTTGAGGTCATTAGTAATATTTTATAAAGGCTCTTTCTAATCTTGTCCGTACGGATTTAAAGTGTTAACATACCTCTATTATTGGTGAAGAAATCAGTTGGTTTTCTCGAGCCGTAGTGGAGATATTAAAATTTTTCTTGGTATCATGACTTTTGGGTCATATACAGGGTAGTCCAAAAGTCAGTTTACCAATATAAAAATTGAATATCTCCATTACAGCTCGACCAAAGGAGCTGATTTTTTTTACCAGTGATAGAGCCATGCCTAAAGAGACCCCCTGTTAAGTATACTATTTTTTTTTCTATCTGTGAAAAAGTAAAGCTTTCTTGTTAAGGTCAATAATGATACTTAACAAAGGATCTCCCTAGGCATGTCTTTATAAATATAAAGCTTGTACATGGCTCTATCACTGGTAAAAAAATCAGCTTCTCTGCTCAAGCCGTAATGGAGATATTTAATTTTTTTTGGGTAACGTGACTTTTCGGCCACCCTGTATCTATCTCTGTTTACGCTACAATAAGCAAATAACATTATGTTAGTATTCACAATCCCTTTACGGGATATGTTTTGTTACATAAAATGTATAATAAAAAATTATTTTCCCTCAAAAATCGAGCTATTTGAAAACCTATTAAGGTACTTCAAATCTCACTCAATGCACTTATGATGAAACTTTTAAATCAACGACTAGTCGTTCGTCGGCCTCCCTCTGGTCGGCCACTCACGACTAGCCGTTTCCATGTACGCCTTATTTTTCTGTGTGTCATCTGTCACAATAGGATTCGCATGCGTACAACAGTAGCTTACACATAACATATCGATACGTAATCGAAAACTTCCAACACTCCGATCACATTGTGTAGTTTTCATCAGTTTTCAATTTCTTTTTTATTTTCAGAAAATAATATTTTGCTGAATTCATTGTCAAACAAGATTAATTAGGCTCCTTGAAAATTCTACTTAAATTACTTGAGACTTATTTCAAAACTGTGCTTTGAAATAACGTTCTAAGTCAACGTCTAGTCGTTCATCAGCCTCCCTTTGGTCGACCACTCACGACTAGCCGTTTTCATATTCAACACCGCTACATCCCTTCAATATTAGTTTAAGTTTGAACCGAATAAATCCATCTCGTTTAAATTCCTCTCAAGAAGTTATTGGATATTTGTTAATACACTCATTAAGGAGCTAAAAAAGGAAAACTATTCGAAAATTGCCATAAATAGGGTACATTATATTGTCGTCTAGGAAAAATCTTCGCCTATTTTGAATGTTACTTTAAGGTTGAGGTATATGAAGACTCACCAACACGATATGAAGCACCAACTTTGCTTTTCTTACATGCTTCTGTATAAATCTTACTCAAAACTCTGACGTATAGTAATGCACAAAGAAAAAAGTTTCTATTAGAATCAATATCAAACATGGATTCATGTCTCTCGATTATTCCTAACTAAAGCTTAAAATAACAAAAAGTTTATTAAATATAATTTTACAGGTGATATCTATGGAGGCTCAATAACAGAACTTCAAACATTCGCTTCGTGTTTTACATGTTTTTGTATATATTTCACTCAAAGATGCAACATATAGTAATCAATAAAGAAAACTGTTTATATTAGAATCAATATCGAACATAGATTTATGACCCTTGAATATACGTGAGTCAAGCTTACAACAGCAAGTAGTTCGTCAAAGAAAGCTAAGAAATAGATTGCAAACATTATTACTGACTTCGGGCTCGTATTTTCCGTGTTCGATAACGATAAGTCGAGTTTTATTAGAAACGATTTACTAATTTATCATTATTTAAAAACCAAGAAATATTGAAAAACTAACTCTACATTTCGATTTTTCATTATCGATTGTTTTTGGTGGAGTATTACTGGGGATAGTTTACATTATTTACTATTAATTATTTAGCAAACCAACTCAGTCTTCATTTATTGATCATCGACTATCTTCGATCAAACTTCTTAGGAAAAAAAAGTAAAACTAATTACTAACCACAAACCTGACTTCAGATGTGAATTTTTTACCCTCAATTACTCTTCATATAGTTTTCACCTAAAACATTACAATCTTTTGATATTAAACTAGCTGACAACGTTTTCAGATTGGCTTGGACACAGGAAGATACAGAGAAACTCTAGAAGAGAGCATATCTGTATAATTACAAACTTATTCTATGCAGTATGATTTCTCCTCCAATCCACGAGATAAATCGTCATTTCGTAAAAAACGGCCTTCTTTTAATAAAAAAATCATTAAAAAAATTCAAGGATGAATGATACTATTCGATATCTCGATCCCGAAAACCTTTGCTGAAACGTTAAGATTTGATTCTTTCAAAGTTGAGATTTCTTATTTGTTTTTCTAGGAACATGCTTTTTTTACCGTTGATCTGGCACGAACGAAGAAAGGCATTTCACTTTTTTCCGTATCAGTCTTCCTTCAGTCGACGAAATAGTAAATTTATACCCTTTTCAAACCTAATCACACCAAATGATTCTTTACCCTTAAAAGCGCTTTGGTCCAAGTTTATAAAAAAATCATTTGTTTTTCGTAAAAATTTTTTTTGTAACGAAATCATAAAAAACTAATGATACCATTGGATTCCTTGACCCCAAAAGCCTCCGGTTAAACTTTATAAGAAATTTTCTTTTTCGTAAAAAATTTTAAAAAGCTAATCACAGATTCGAATTCCTCGACCCAAAAAATCTTCCATCAAGCTTACCTTCAATGCACGGGCGATATATGGAAAGGATTACAAATGTGGGAATGAACATATATACGAACATACGAAGTTTACTCGCTCGGCACAATACTGTCCTTTCAATAGAGGGAATATTAATAACAAAAGTAACGCTCGTCTAAAGACTCGCTCAGCTCTTTCTCGTAGAAATCGTATTTCTTAACTACTGTCAAGCTATTCATTTATAAAATTAAAAAGACTGAAGTCCGATTCAGGCTCCTCGACCTCAACTGCCTTTGACCAAACTTCATAAAAACAAATGTTCTTTGTTAAAAATTTGTTCTTTGTGTAAAAAAATGGTCCCCAAAAAAATTTTGAAAAACTAACATTAGATTTGAATTCCTCGACCCTGGTTACCCTTCGGTCAACCCTTATAAAAAAAAATCTTTTTGCAAAAAAAGTGGTCCTTCATGTAAAAAAATTGTTCCTCAAAAAAATATTAAAAAACTGATCTCAGATTCGATTTGCTCGACCCCGATTATCCTTCGGTCAACCCTTATAAAAAAAATTTTTTGTAAAAAAAGTGATGCTTTATGTAAAAAAAGTGGTCCTTTGTGTAAAAAAATTGATCTCCAAAAAAATTTAAAAAAACTAACCTCTAATTCGAGTTCCTCGACCTCGATTATCCTTCGGTCAAACTTTACTATACATACTGTTGCATAAGAAAGAATCAACATACGTATGTATGAATGAAGGAATTTATGAACGAACGAACGAACGAACGAACATAGCTACTCTGCGTAATACCCTCCTTTCAGTAGAGGGAATATCGTACTCAGTCGATATCTCTTATTTACAATCGATTACACGTAAATATGAAATATTAAAAAATGAGGTTTTAAATATTATCAATAATTTTCTACTTATGGTAGCATGAGATAGCAAATAGCTGAACATTATAAAAAAGAAAAAAAAGCATACACCGATTATAAAAATTTTACATATTGTCTATCAATGAAATAATTTCTAAAACGATTTCATATAGTTTGAAAAAATATTTTGTTGAATCACCTATTGATGATGTTTTACACTCTTTAGAGATGAGAAATGTAGAAAATCTTCAACAAAGATTAGTATATACCAGAAAATTATAATTATTCTGCTTCATGTTCTTAACATTAAATTAATATCCAAAATATCAAATACATTTCATGTTAAAATTATCAGATTTTATTTAGAATAATAATTATTTAGTGATGAAGCAACTAATTTAGCTAACAAATTATGACAACAATTTATTACATCACTTATTCTCTTTCTCGTGGAGAAGAATCTAGCAGAAATAAATTGTTTTGCTTGATTACTTGTATGTCTGTACATCATTGTTTGGTCGAATAGTGGATACCGAAGCAAAAAAAGGATCCTTTTCAATAAAATTTGACCAGAAGTAATCAAGGGTGAGCAATCCAAATCCAAGGTTAGTTATTATTAATTAGTTATTGATCAATAATTATCAGTATGTCCATAAGAATTGACCAAAAGATATTAGGAAAAAATTAGTCCATCTGTCTACTCAGAAGAAACTGAAACGTGTAGATAGATGCACTTGACAGAATAATGCAGTGTGAATATGCTGATTTCGAATCGTGGAACCACGTAAATAAACAATTTAGAAATAGCACTTCTACGAAAAAGAGCTAAGCGAGTTTGCCGACGAACGTACTTGTTCAATATTTGTTTACTTTTGTTACGTAAATATATTATATATGACAAAGTTTTGCGTCAAAGCATTCTCATTCATTAGCAGATGATCATGTTGAATGCACAATACATTTTCATTGTAGAAAAACGTTTTTATGCACTCTGTATCTTTCAATCTGGAGCATTATGATAGTTGACACGTATCAACCAGCTCATCAATTACAGAAATTGATCATTTTCTTCAACAAACAAAGAGAGATGCGTTGATTTTTTTTAGTTAATTCGATGTGGTGCTAAAGAGGATTCGAAGGATCTGCAATAATCTAGCGTGAACTGAATACTTTTTCAGATACTGTTTTTTGAAAAAAAACTCAAAGGAATAACCTTAATTTGGAGACACTTTTAAATCTGTCTTCTGACAGTAGAAACAATCAGTAGAAAATAATTCGCTTTAAAAGAAATATTCTCTGAATAAAAATTTGTCGACGAAAGACAAGATTCATAAGTTCAATAATAAGATAACAAATAAACATATCAGACGTTCACATTTAACCTTGTATTTATATTTATTTAGCATATTGTATGTCTACTTGAACCAATACACCTTTCTGTAATATTTTGAATTGTTTTGTCAGTATAGTACATATTATCTGTCATTTAAACTAATAGTCTAATAAACATTCTATCAATGATGAGATGTACATCAAAACTTGTTTTATTTGAATACTCATCTTTCTCTGATAAGATTGTGTAGAATAATGTACAATCTACTGTTGCAAAATAATATTTTTATTTATGAAAATGGAGACAAAACGTCACTTATATAAAAGATAAGAACAAATTAATTTTAAGACAAAACAGGTAAATATTATCATGTAGGAGATACTTCTAGATGAAAAATAAATATGACTGTTTTTCTTTTCATAAAATTATGATTATCATATTTTTTACTGTTAACAAAATACTAAAAAAAAATGAATTAAATTTTTTCTTTAATATATTTTTAACTTGTTTTTGTTATTGTCCACATTTTTCGATCTTTTCCATAATGTTCACTTATTATTTCAAAACCAGCATTTTGAAAAGCTTGAATAACTGATGCTACTGAATCATTACATTGTACACCTAATTGATCATCACATAAACGATCATTTGACAATGCTTCTTGTAATATTCCAATAACTTCAGGTGATACTTTATAAGCAGGAACACCAGTGCTATGAACAATAGTTGGTCCTGAATATTCTTCAGATTCATTACATGAAATTGTTAATGTTGTATTCAATTCAATTGACATTATTATTTTTCTATACTCGTTTCAAAAAAATAACTATATAACAATAACAGAAAAATTTTACCTTCACGTGAATATACAATGTATTTTGTAAAGAATTTTGCTTGTTATATATATATATATATAAGCAAAGTAGTACACTATGATTTTTTTAAAAGATAAAGAATATAAATACAGACACGAAGAATAATAGACAAAGACAAGTAATGTCCTTAAAGGTAATAAGTTACTCGAAATAATAAAAAGAATAATATTTTTTTTATCATTATTTTCCAACTCTTCAAGACCTCTCCTCCCCTCTCAAAATGGATTTCCCATTTAAAACAGTCTGTTTGAGCTGAGATTTTTAGGGATGAGTGAGTCCGATGAGAAACTCCTCTGGTAAAAATTTCAGCTCGATACAGCATATTTTTCCCAACTTATAGTTGATTTACTACCTTCCAGGAGATCTTTAATAACTTCATCACTATCAAAGGTAGAGAGCTCGGGTTGGTTTTCAATTAAAGCTACCGTCTGTGCCCAAGTTTTGTCCAAATAGAAGATTAAAATTCTTCTTCTTTCATTCTTTATGAACATTTTAGTCGAATTGATGTGTAAATCACCAGAAAAACGGGTGATCCAGTGATAGTAAATTTTGCTTTTCTCAGACTTGGAGTCAATTATAGAAAATTCGTTTGGACAAAAGTTAAATGTTTTAATACAGCAAACTTCTTGTCATTTGTCGAGAACGTGATTTATTGTTTAAAATAATCTTTTAATTACACAAAGTTTCTGTAGTTTATAAAAACCACCATGGATGCAGAGATAAAACTAAGTACTGTATGTCTACGAAAGAGAATTAAATATTTCTTTATGATATTAAGTAAATAACTTGATTAATTATTGTTCAAGCAATAATACTACAATTGCACGAGCAAGGATCGTTAATGCAGGAACATACTAAAGAAATAACATCTTAAAATTGATGAGGATGTCTTAACTAAGTTTTATCTCGATTTATTTCAGCGATTCAATATTTAAAGGGTGATCCAAAAGTCTTGGTCCCTCTCAGAAAAATTGGTCGCTCTCCCTTATAGTAAACTCAAAAATGCTCAAACTTCGGTATCTTATCCCTCGTAAGTAGGCGGATATTGCCCAAAAGTTTCATGTCTCTATCCCTTATTATAAGAGAAATATATAGGCCAACATTTTAGAAATCTTATTCTCCCATCTCCTAAAAATAATAGTTGGTAGATAATAAATGAGCCACTTTTGTGTTTCATTTTTCCAACACTTGATAAGAAAACAAAATATCCCGCATGATGCAGCGTAAAAAGCTCTACAATCTACACAGTAAAGCGCATTTTAATTATATAGCTTTTGGTTCCAAAAAAAGCAAAACTTTATGAAGTCAATTTTCGCCATCGTAAAAAAATCGTTTTTTTCTACACGATGGAAAGACTAGTTTTTTTTTCATCTTTTTGTCACCTAATACATTTTATTACGAAAAAACAAAATATACCAGAAGATGCAGTATCAAAAGTTCTACAATTTAGAAAGAAAACCTTGTTTTAACTGTGTACTTTTTGTTTTCAAAAAAGAGCAAAAGTTGGCGCGACAGTTTTTGCAATGGCAAAAATTAATCATACAGAGTTTTGCTTTGTTTTGTAAACAAAAATTTGATAGTTAAAATGTGCTTTATTGTGTAGATTGTAGAGCTTTTCACGCTGCATCTCGTGGTATATTTTGTTTTCATAATAGAACGTATCCTGTGATGGCAAAATGAAACGCAAAAGTGGCCCGTTTACATGCATTATGCGCCAATCATTATTTTTAGGAGATGGGAGAATAAGATTTCTAGAATGTTAGTCTATATATCTCCCTTATAATAAGGGATGGAGACATGAAACTTTGAGGTAATATTCGCCTACTTCCGAAGGATAAGATACCGAAGTTTGAGCATTTTTGAGTTCACTATAAGGGAGAACGAACAATTTTTCTGAGAGGATCCAAGACTTTTGGATCACCCTATATTTACCCAACCAAGAAAATTCTTTCAATGACGGTTTAAAAGTTTTACATTCGGTTTGATTTGTGATGGCGTTATGGGTGTTGACAAAATCGAAATGAACTATGTTTTCGGTATCGTTGTCTATTGTTGAGTGATATAATGTATGTTAGTCGAATTTTGGACAAAAAAATAATTAAAAGCGCTGACAATGAATGCTTTCTAGAGCCCGGCGTGACCAAAAGTCAAACTGAAGTTGGATCATACTTCTGATACATGATTTTTCTCGTTCTTTTTTTTGAAAACGTAACTGAAACATCTTTAATAGAAACTAGTTTCAACAAGTTTTTTTTTGGATAATTTATCACGTATTGATTAAGAAAATATTTTAATTCTTTATTTCCTTCCACAGTGATATGTTCTGGTTACTATTCACCAATACAATTTGTACATCTGACTTCTGTTTAGAAGCTAGAAAAAAATCTCCGTGACCAAAAAAGTTGGTCACGCCGGACTCTATTCGGAACGCATTGTAGAACACTCTTGAAAACTTCAAATCAATGCGTACAATAGTGCAGAAAACCATCATTCTCAAAATCCTGCTCTTCCTTATTTTATTTTCCTCCTGTTCTTCTATGTATTTCGTTCGTTCCTATAGTTAGGGAAGAACATCTGGTTGTTCGGGGAGTATTGTGGAGCGCTCTGGAAAACTTTTGATTGGTGCGAACAATTCTATTTTTTGTCGATACAATAGTAGAAAAAAAATTCTTTTGATGAAAATTTCACTAAGCCATTTTTTATTATAACTCAGCAATAGACTGGCAAATCATTTTCATCTTCTTCTCTCAACCGAGGTATTGATGAGACGATGATTCTGTGCACAAAATTTCAGCTCAATCGAATGTAATTATGAAGAGTTATCGTATAAGTGGACGGATACACTGACTGTCTCTAGATTGTATTCAGTTTTTAAGTACAGGAAAAGGTAAACAGGTTGATAATATGAAGAAATATACTTTATACGTGAGAAAATTGAAAAATAAAAAATCACAAATTATACAAAACAGCAGTTATATAATATGATTTGTTATTTACAATGAAAGCAGAGTTTTTGTTTGCTTATTTACTTGGAAAATAGTATAAACATTATCAAAAAATCACAAGAAAAAAAACCTTGTTCTTTAATACAAATTTTTAATATCCTTCTAAAAATTTAATGATGATTGATCTGTAGAAACAACAGACGTATCATTGATTTGTATTACGAATATTTGATGGATTAACTTCAATTGTTGTTTTAGAAGAAAATTGTGGATCAAAATTTAGAATTTTTCGATACGCTCCTTGAATATACTGATTTTGTCTATAATATATTTTCATAATACCTTTCAAAATAATAAATGTAATTCCACCCTAGGAAAAATTAAAATTTATAAAATAAAATAAATAAAACATTTTTTTTCTTCTTTTACCAAAACTGTTCGTTGAATATTTGAATGAATATTTTGAAACAGAAAATTTCCAAACATTGTCGCAATTGTTGGTAATATCAAACCACCACATATCAATCTTGTTAATGATAATGGACTAACATTTCCATTACTTGAAGTTGGAAGACGAGGTAAAGATGAATTATTTTCTTGATATTTTAATTATAAAACTATTACATAAAACAAAATAAAATAAATTTACCTGAATATTTTCGTAAAAATTTTAATATAGATTCTTCCCATTTTATCATTCTACTAAATATTAATACAATTGGAATCATTGGTAGACCGATTAAAAGAAAAAATGAATCAGTTTTTTCCATAATATTCAAACCTTCTTTATGTCCATATATCTAAAGATATTTATTCATTATTTAATCAATAGAAATAGAATTCAAATAGTCGAGACTTGTATAATTGATATTGCACCAAATGTTATTGCTGTCCAATAGACATATCCAACGAGAATACCACCAGCAATAAATGGAAATGAACAATTTAGAATATGTTCAATTCTATCGAATATATAAACAAATATACCTATATATTTTAAACAAATTTGAAATTCAATTTCTATATGAGATTTTTATTACTTGGTTTTGGATATACAATAATATATTCCGCATTACATATTGGACATGAAACTTCAACTAAAATAAAATCTTTAGATAAAAATTAAAAACACAAGCCAAATTTTACTTTCATTTGATCCTTGTCGTTTTTCATCAATCCATCTTTGAAGACATTCTTCATGAACCCATTTTTCTGTGCCTTGACATCGACATGGAGATAGCCAATGTATTGAATCATTATCTTCATTACTAACAAAACAAATCCAACAACGTTTTAAAGGTGTAACTCTACATAGATACAGAATTTATTATATTTTGAAAGAAAAAGATAATTATCATTTTTACTGAGATTGTGCTAAAGGTAAAATAGAATTTGATGTTGATGTTACATTCTCAAGTGAATTATCCATGTCTTTCAAAGAAAATCAAACTAAATAACTTACCAAAAGATAAGCTGATGAAATACATCATTTACATAGGTTTCTGTTGGTAGGAAAGCAATCCAGCAAAAGAAATCTTATCAATAAAAACAAACCATATACTGGTGCCCTCTGCCTAACTAAATACATTTAGATTTTATTATAATACAATCATTCATCAGCATTTATATATTTGGAATTGTTATAAGAATTAAGTAAGAGATTTTAGTTCTAAGATGTGTATGTAATATTTAGCACAGTCAATAAATTGTAACATTCATGTTGATGTTAATGAATCTATTATGCAAGAAAACATGTGTCAATTGTTATTCAACACATTAAAGTGATGAAATTTGTATGACAAATTGTTTTAACATCATGTTTTCTCATGATACATTCTTTTTGTTTGTTGTTAATTGACACCTACTGTTTATATTAGTGTCGTGAGAGAATAAAAAATTATATATGTATATATATTCGTACAAAAAAGTGCATTTTAATACGGCAGCTTCAAATGATGTTCAGTATGCATATTTATACATATCTGGTTAGTATACAGAAAATTGTTTGAAATAAATTATTCAAATAAAATATGTTTTTTTCTAGTTTATTTGCGGCACTATTATTCTTTTACTTCAAAACAAGCACTATGCTATTGGTTTTTCAATTAATACGAATGAAACATTGGAAGAAACATCGTTAACAACGAACACAACTACATTGGAAACATCAATATTCCAAAGTGAGTATAAATACAATAAAATATGCTCGTTTCTTTTATTGTATTACAAAAACGATGTAATATAGAATTCTAACATTATTCTTATGTTGAATGAGAACAATTAGAAGATTTGGCACATTGTAAGCCTTACATCTCTGTAAAGAAACGATGCTGTCAAGCAGAAAAGTAATGACATAGCAACCCGTTTTGAAGATATATATTTTAATGAAGTAATTATTGATTAGCCATACTAGCATCCTTAATATTAGTTTCAACTGAGAGATGAAAGATGTTTATTTTCAAACTTGTTATATTCATTTTTTATTAGATATCACTTTTGAAAATGGAAATCGATATGAAGGATATTGGAAAAATGGTATGATGAATGGGAATGGAACTTGTTATTATACAAATGCAAACAAATATGTGGGTCATTGGGTTGACGATTATCGCGATGGATACGGCATCATAACATATACTAATGGAAATCGATATGAAGGTTATTGGAAAAACGATAGTATGAGTGGAAATGGAACTTATTATTACACGAATGGACAGAAATATGTAGGTCATTTGGTTTATAACCTTTACGACGGTTACGGTGTTATGACATATACTGACGGAAGTCGATATGAAGGTTATTGGGAAAATGATATGATGAATGGAAATGGAACTTATTATTACGCGAATGGAAACAAATATGTAGGTCATTCAGTTGATAATTTTTACGAAGGATACGGCATCATGACATTTACTAATGGAGATCTATATGAAGGATATTGGGAAAATGATATGATGAATGGAATGGGTACTTATTATTACGCGAATGGACATAAATATGTAGGTTACTTAGTTGATGACCTTTACGACGGATATGGCGTCATGACAGATGTCAATGGAAGTCGATATGAAGGACATTGGGAAAATGATATGATGAATGGACTTGGTACTTATTATTATGCGAATGGAAACAAATATGTGGGTCATTGGGTTGATGATTATTGTGATGGATATGGTGTTATGACATATGCTAATGGGGATCAATATAAAGGATATTGGGAAAATGACACGAAAAATGGAGCAGGAATATTTATCTTTAACGACGGTCGTGTTCAACGAGGTATTTGGATTGATGACATCTTTATCAATTGAATATTGTCTCCAACTGATTCTCTGAAACATTTATCTAGTTTTTTGTTCATGTAAATTAATCTTGATATAGAATTAATACAATAAACTTTCTCAAATAAATTAGCGTAATAAAATCATAATTTAGTGACAACTAATATCTAATTATCTTTAACATAAATAGAAAATTATAGTATATATTAAATACTATCTTGTTATTTTTATTTATTTGTTGATACTATATAATACATTTTAATTGTGCCAAAAAAGAGCCATATTTCAGAAGACTCGATTTTCATCATCAGCTGATAGAGTGCTCTGACTATTGTTTTTGCCTTCCTCTTCAGCTAGTTATTTATGTTCAGCCTAATTCTTCCATTTGATGATAAAATATATAGAAGGATTTTATAGAGAAATCTTTAAAAAATGAATCTCGGTTGTTGCTGTCACCAATCCTGATCTTGATTTCAGCTGACAAGGGAAGGTCCCGGAGTGATGCCCCGAATTGAAGGCTGATATTATGTGGGTTTGTTACACTAAGTGGTAGGAAAATACAAAATACTCGAGGGATGTCAAATTTTCCAAAAAATGCTTACTTATGGAAAAGCAACGTGCAATTCTTTGACAATTTATTTTTTGTTCTTATCAATATGGTTTTCGAATTTCTTATACAAAACTGAGTCCAGAAACGTTTTTAAAAATGTTAAAGAATTGCACTTTGCTTTTCCATAAGTAAGCATTTTTTGGAAATTTTGACATCCTTCGAGTATTTTGCATTTTTCTCTACGAAGAATCTGTCAAATTGCAAAAAATTACATCATATTCGTGATCAGCGTTAAAAACTGAATCTAGAAATGTATGTTTAAAGGAAAAATAAGAGGCACTATAATGTTGCATTACTGGCACCTTACCATATAGTGAAAAAAATTTTTGACTATAATTTCTCAATGGACAGGCCTTAGTTGGTAATTGTTTTATATTTGATATCAAAGCACTTGGTGTAGTAAACCCACATAATATCAGCCTTCAACTCGAGTCATCACTTCGGGACCTCCCCTTGTTAGAAAAATATTTTTTAAACTTTATTTGCATTAAATTTAAAACAATTTTTGAATATTTGGTTTTTCTTATGGATGCAGTCAATGAATGTCATTTTTTTAATCGGTTTATCTAAATATTATTTGGATTGGATGATTTTCAGGATTATTCACCTAAAAACATAGAAGACATAGTTATAATCTTTATTTTCGATGAGAACTACTTTTTTTCTCCTAGTCTGGCTTGCGGATCTATTAACTTTTTGTTCTTATGATCCATCCTCAGTTTTGATCACTTTTTTCGTCGTGATTCTAGTTTTTCTCTCAGTGACGTTTTCTATGTTGATCTCACAATATTTGTAATCTCGAAAGATAAGAATAAATTCTCACCGTTCAGTCAAACCATCTTTATGGCATATTCCATGAGAAATGGTCAAATAGAATATAAAATGACACCTAAAAATTAATATTTTGGTGTATTTACATTTGCGGAAATATTTTGAAGACATAAAAATTTCGAATTATAATTGTTTTTATGACGTGAGAATGAAGATGACAATTAGATGATAAGATTGATGGACAATATATTAAACCAAATGTTTTTGTGATTTTTCTCTTTCAAGTTTATTTTAATAGAAAAAGTACTTAGATAACGTATGTGCATTGTTTGTTATCTTTGTTATAAGCAGAATATGAATTATCAGAGTTTTTTATGATTGAAATAGAAAACTTCATATTTCTGATAAAAGTGTAAAACTTGAAAGGTGAACTCAACTATTCAACTTTCGAACTAATCAATTTCTCAACTAATTCTCTCATGCAGGCCCTCCTCTCTCCTACTCTGTGGCACCCTTATGCAGGCACTCGCCTCTCGTACTCCATGGCATCCTCACGCAGGCGAAAAGGATTCAACTATTGAAAAGTTGAAATCAAGTTTCAAGGTTTATACATATGTTATCCTAATATTTGAAGTGAGTAAATCATTGTGAGCAAGATGTGTATCAAATTTTGTTTTTAATAATATGACTTGATGAATTGCCTACAAATACAATTCCATATTTTTACAGATATTTGAAGATGATGTATCACATATTGTGATATACATATCAAAATAACTTGTCAATTGAGTGTAAACAATTATTCTTTTCTTTGTTATGCTTTTCAGAAGAAGAGCTACAAAAAATATTACTAAATATATATGTAATAATTAGGAGTGAACGGTTTTTTTGTCTCTCATTTTCTTTTTGATTTCTCAACAAATATTATCAATTCAACCAAATTACTCTACAGTTCCCTAATTTATCAATGATAGAAAAATCCATCAAAAGAGTAGCTATTTTGGCTGTAATATGGGCATCTGATGAGTTTTCAAACTGTATTATAGAAGATCAAAGATTAAGTTTAGTCTTGAACAATTCTAAAATCCCTCGATATGTATTTTTATAAAAACACGTTAAATCCATATGATGATTGTCATCACATTGAATGGAACATTAAGCATTGTTTACTATAATTGGCTGATCTTCGTGAGAAAAGATCGATGAAATTGTTAATGTTCAAGATGATTTTTGAAAAAAATACTTTTCCTTGACAATCGATTTTAATTTGTGAGGAATCGGTCTAATCAAAGATTGCTGTTTCTCCTAAATCAATTTCATATTTGAGATATTTTCTATGACAACTGTTTCTTTAAGATGAGGAAATTATATGGATCTCATATAGTTTGTAATGGTATGGCTACTAATTTGTAATTAAAATAAGAGAGTATCAAATTCAAAGTTTCATGAAGAATTAAATGTACATTCATATTTTATAAAAGTCGGTAAGAACAGAAACATTAAGCTAAATTACTTTTCTTATGAGAAATGTATATCATGCTTTTCAAATTTGATTATATTGATGATAGAAAGAAAACAAAAACGAACACTAGGCAACTTTTAATTCGAATAATAGCTTAAAAAATCTTATACTCTCATTCTCTTTTTTTCGTCTTTCTCACTTTGTAATTGCTATTTGTCACATTGTCAGTCTGTTTTGTTTTTAGATGAACACTCAAGTACATCTCTTGAAAGATACTTATTCTAGTAACGAGTAATTATGAATCTCATACATACAAACATTTTTTCTTCATTTAAAACAACGTCTTTTTACTTATGCTGTCTTCTCATGTAAACAACTATTTATTTCTTCACACATTCAAGCTTTTAATAATGTAAAGAAAATAATGTGTAAGCATCATCTATGAATAAATGAAACTATGTTATAATGACGATGTGGCAACAATCATCAACACCATGGACACATTAGTTTGAATCTTAAGAAAAGAAATGTTCTATTTATAACATTTTATGTGTAAATGAGAATATGAATTCAGTATTGAAAAAGAAAATTTCATTTTATAGTGTAGTGTTTTATGAATGACAGCAATCTTACATTTAAGAAAAATATTCTTCATATATGTATCATATGATTGTTCTAGGTTGAATTGATATTTGATAAAAAAATGCGATATTTTATTTATCATCCACCGACGAACGTCTTAAAACGGATTGATATAAGAGATGGTACTTCTGTTCAAGAAATCATTAATATGGTACAACGTGAACTTGGTCTCAAAATAGACACTAATAGTCAAGCAAAAACATCAGTTGTTCTCAATTACAATGGTTCAGATTTGAAACCAACATGGTCCTTAACCGATTTAGGCGTTCCTCAAGGTGCCATTATTCGTTGTTTGTATCGCAAGAAAAAAAGTGCTGAATTTTATGTTCATTGTGGATTTAATAATCAAATATTGGAACTTTTTGATGATACTTTTACTATTGAAACTACTATCGGAGAAATACGCAAGAAAATATCTAATCGAATCGGTCTTCCCCTAAGTACCTTCTGTTTAGAGACGTACGATAATAAACAACGTTTATACGATCCAATGAAATTATTTCAATACAGTTTAAAATTAAATGATCGTATTTATTTAAAAGTCTGGCATGGTTATGAAAATTTTTTGAACTCATGTATGAAAGGAATTCCAAAAGATTACTCACAGGATGATCTTACTCGACATTATCAACTACAGATTGCTTTACATATTGCCGCTTTTTATGGTAGATATTAATAAATTATAGAATCTATTTATATAATTATCTTTTGAATAATAGGTTTTATGGAATTAGGACATTCTGCATTACATATGGGTGCACGAAGTGATTGTCCAGTTGGTGAACATCCATCTAGACAATGGGCAAGTGAAATAACAGTACAAGATATGCCTGAAATGCTTAAATGTCCCATTCATATAGCTATTGAACAAGGACATATGAAAATGGTCGATCTTTTTGTACGACAATCACTTTTATGTACTCAAGTTGTACATCCAATATCTGGATTTTTACCCTATCGTATGGCATTATCATTATCTATGTCATCGAAAACAAAAGTAGAAAAACAACGTTATGGTCAAATCTATTTTTATCTTTATGATAAACAATTCAATCTCAAAATCCCGGTAAATACTGTTAGTAGCTATCGTTTTAGTTTATCAGCTTCGAGTACGAACATCAATTTATTACATCAATCATCGACAAATTCCGCCAGTTTTTCTCTACCACGCTATTGTAAAATAATCAGGTTCGATATAATTTCTGTATTTCAAATAGAATAGATATCAGTAGAATATATATATTCTTTTCTTATGTAGATGGTGCGACCGAGCACGAGAACGTGTTTGGAAAAAATATGGTGCTCACATCAATAATTCTATTGAAATTAAACGAGCCTATCAAAGTAAAGGCGTACTAGGTTATAAAGTATTGATTGATGGTTTTAATAATACTTTTGATTCTTCTAATGAACCGATTTGTTCTATTAATTCCGTCAGAAAGTCTCTAACAGATCTAACTGACTTTTATGGTGCTTTTACCGATGAAGAACGTGAGAAGATACTTCGAACGAAAATATACATGAAACAGTTCGTAATTGACGAACAACAACGGGCTAAATCTACAGCAGTTAACCATTCTCAGAAATCACGACATCCTTCATTCGTGACTCAACAAAGCCTGTCGAAAGCAAAAGTACAACCGACGGACTTTGCACGTAAAAATAGTTCCGTACCTGTAGGAGATATTGTGACGTCGTCGGAACTCTTCAATAGTCAAAATTCTTTGACTTTTATTGGTCTGGATCAACAGAGTTCGAAGTTCACCACTGATACTGAAAAATCCTTGAATATATGCAAAAGACAATCAATCGCAACCAATTCGGCATCATTTGAAACAAATGAAGGTCAGTTATCGTTGATTATCATTTCTATCGATCAAACTTTGAATGCTTATATCTTCGATAAAAAATTCTTGAAACTTTCGCCGGTAAATAAACATTTCATAAACATCTTGTTTCTTGTTTAGATCAACATGAGCGCAATCAAAAAGTTAAACTGGTATCAAAACCAATTAACAAAACTGTTATTCATGAAAATGAAGAAGTTGAACAACAGGAGAACTGTACTATACAGTTGATTTCGAATGCGCCAACCATTCAATCTCAATGGAAACAAAAACTCCAAATGATAGGTATGACTAATATAACTTCAAATCCTAAAGAAAAAATGTCTTCTAATGATAATTATTTACTATCGCCAACTCCTATTCCTACCAATGACCAAAAAGGAAAAATCGCAGCTAAGAGTGACCTGTTGACGCAAACCGAACAATCTTTAAAGAATTCTATCAATAAGTCGACAAGAAAGGCGAAGTCTGCTTCAGTTAAAACAAATCGTAGTCCAAGTCTAGATATTGATTCTCATGTACCACATTTGACTCATCCAACAAGAGAAAATAAAGTTCCAATCCGATTTCGTTTCGATCCGAAGATTTATGAAGCAACTATCAAATCTTATCAACGTCATGATAGTGAATCAACCCGCGCGACTGCTCTTCTTTATTTAGAGGAGAGCACGTTTTTAAAGCAAAAATCATGGATTAAACAAGTGGAGATCACTAAAGAGATGGTCAAGCAACGTGCTAAACGACTCATTCGTCAAATTCATGATGAAAAAGACAATTCTATCTTAACGCCTATGCGAGCCATGAACAATACGCCTTTTCTTTGCACAACTCAATCTTTAACAGCCAAAACAAATTGAGTCATACATAACTCTCATGCTTAATCCTTTTTTCTAACAATTTTATGTGAAAAAGATATATTTTTATATTAATAAAAGAAAAATAATTTTGGGACATGTTTTTGTAGGTGAACCGTGTTTTAGGACGTTAGGTATTGTTCGTCATAAAATTAATACATTATAAGTATACGTGTTAATAACATACTTCAGAGCCAAACCGTGCTTTTGCGAAATAGTGTCTTTTCACAGTCATTAAAACGCATATGATACTTGGGTTCGTTTCCTTCCGTAATAACCAGCCGTATACTTTTACATATGGTTCTGTATTTATACGTCAAGCAGTCGGAAATGTTTCATCGCTCATTACTTATCCATCGTTCAAAGCATCAATAGGATCCATACGAAGGATAACAATTTGGAGAAAACTGCAACGATGAACACGAGAATGGCGAGCATCGAAAAGTTAAGGACGAATAAAGAAAAAAGTTCAATCTAATCTTTTAGAAGATCAATCAACATATTTGTTAATAAAATCATATTTCAATTTGAATGAAATAGTCTAATAGGTTTAAATTAATTGTAACCGTTGATCTAATGTCTCGTAAATGAGACAATCATATTTAAAAGAAAAAGTAAACAATTTTTCATGTGACTCATTTTCATTTATTCAATGTGGCAACAATATCCACTTTTGGTACAACGAAAAGGAAACCACTCCTTGATTACAATGGTCATTCTTATGTGAAAGATCGATCAACAACTGAAAAAGTTTACGGCCGTTGTGGTGGATACTAGAGCCCGACGTGACCAACTTTTTTGGTCACTGTCACGGTCCGTGACCCTGATCGTCAGTCACGGAATTTTTTCTAGCTTGTAACGGTCTCTTTCGGTAAACGATATACAGTAGAGGTATCATTTTCATGTTAAAGTTAAATAAATTTAAATTATCGATAATTTAATTTACGCATAAACTAAATTAAGCGTAAATATAAATTAACACTCCTAATATACAGAAAAATCTCTATTAGTAAACATCTGTCCTAAGTGATCAACCTATTATACTGAATGTTCTCTCGTTCCACCGAGCGAGTTTTGTTGGATTTGACGCGTTCCTAAATGATCACCTCATGATTCTGAATATGAACGGTTTTCGTTGGTCGCAAAAGTGTTTGTATAAGAGAGGTTTTACTATATATTAGCGATCGTGAATAATCGTAACTGACATCTAGTCACGATCACAAACTTTTAAAAAATAACAGTCATGATCACGGCCATCACGCCGAGCTCTAGTAGATACTCAACACAACATTGTCGTTCTCGTTTACATACATGCGTTTTCACTGATAATATTGTAAAACCATCAAATGAACATTCATGCAATGTTCATTTTCTGTAACTTTCTATTCATCATGTTTATTTCCTGTGAAACGAAATCGTGATCATGACATTGCTCAAACTCACACCGCCTATTTCTGTGTGACTGCTATTAGAGAGTATCTTTCGCGATGCAATGTAACAGTCTAGTTTCTGTCTTGTTTTGGTTTCTGTAAGCAATAACAGACTAGATCTTTATTGATCTAAACCATCATTTGTAGGATAATACATATACTCTCATGATGTTCTTGTTTATTATAAGTTCGATAAAAATCTGTTCTTAAATAAGAAAAAAAAACAAATATAAAATTTTAGAAAACGTTTAAAAAAATCAGTCATTATTAACTAGCCGTTTATCTCTTTTTTTTCATGTGTAGAAGAACTTCTATCCGGCTTTTATTTAGGCGTCGTTTTCTTTGGTCCATATACAATATGAACTCCATTCTCCATTTTTTCGCCTTTTGAATCAGTTGGATGCTTGTGAGCTTGTTGACCTTCGTGATGAGCCTGATGTGTAATGGGTACATGTCCACCACGGTTACTTAATCCAGGACTTGCGGCTCTAGCTTTATTTTTTGCATCTCCTGGGCTGTTGGCTCGAACGAAATGCCGTTTTGGTTTACCGCTAGGACCAATATCACTCATTTTCAAAAGAATAATTCGAATAGACTAAGTCAAAAATCTGCAACAAATCAAAATAAACATTTGTACTTGAAGACATCAAATAAAACAGCATTGATCTTCTGAGAAATCTTCATAACAAAAAGCTACAGATTCTGAATGTCACAACTCTTCTATGCAAAAGTAGACGGAAAGCATCGACAAAATGCAAGCTATGTTATAGTAGCAAAATCGTCAGAAACTTGAGAAGAGCTTCAAAGATAACTGCATCAGCTTTGCAATAATAAACTAAAAGTTTGAGTGGCAAAGCTCTACTTTAGGGAAATTACACAGATTTCCCACTCTATACTCGTTTAGCAGAAATGCAGAACTCTACATTCGCTCACCTGATCGAATGAGGATATTTCTGGAAAAGATAAAGCACACGGTAGAAAATAAAAGAGACACAACTGGGAGAATTGATATAACTAAAAGAATAGTTTTGTAGCAGTCCATGGAAGATGAAATACCTTATATATTTTCTCGTCTCTTCTACTTCTCTTTCATTAGCGCATGTGAAAAGTGAGCAGAGCAAACAAAAAATGCAGAGTGTTCTATCGATATACGATATAATGATGCACTATGTTAGATATGGGAAAATTTACTGTTTTGTAGAAAATAAAAATGTTTTTTGGCAAGCACTTAGTAATGTGTTTTTACTGTGGATGGTCAGGACGAAATGAGTAGTTCGATTCTCTTCAAAATACATATCAGCCCGATCTTTAACCTCAAATAAAACCGACTCTAGATGCACTATTCACTTTTTGGAAAAAACAGACATCATAACTACTGTGGATGTATATGTAAATGAAACGAACAACTCAGAAATATCAAAAGTACGAAGAAAATGAGAAGAAACGTGTGGCGTTCTTGATGCTTTCCTACTTGTCGCTCGTTGCAGATTCTTCCATTTCTTACGTTTTTATGATTTAAGATGTATACCTTTTGCACGCTAAATTATAAGAATAAACCTAATGAAAACTGGACGTCAAAACTTACTTTGAAGTGTGATAAGTATGTTGAGTCTCAATGGGATGACGAATGTAAGCTAACTATAGAAATTTTTGTTATACATATATATATCTGCTTGGCTTACAGAAAACTCGAGAGAAAGTCAATAGCAAATAATTACTTCTTCTTCCTCGCTCCTGTTAGTGATGACTAATGTTCTCGCTATCGTTTTTCTTTCTCTTCTGAAGTATATCGCATTTAGAGACCTTCTTTCTCTTTTTCATTCACATAGTAATATTGTGCTTCTCTCTTTCATGTTCTGTTTTTCGATATAGAATGTTATCTTTGATACCATTCTTCATGTATACGTGCTTTTTGTTTGGTTGGAACTCAATTCTTTCCTTTTTCTTTTCTATAGTTTATTTTTTCTTTTTTTCGAATACTCTCGCCCTTTGCAGACAGGGCTTACAGCTTCCAAGACAAAATTTAGTGTTACTTTTCTTCTGGGTTTTTTCGAGCTGTCTCAGTGCGGGTTAAAGTATGTAAAACCTGAGACATTTATTTGTCTTTTTATGAGACTGGGTTTTTCTTCTGAACGATAAAGGAAGTTATTATGTCTTCATATTTTTTTTATATCATTATTTGAAAATGAGTAATTTCTCTTAAATAAGTATCCAAGTTAAAAAAAGGATCATAAATTCAGAGGCTTCTTAAATTCATTTCTTTCCTTCGTTGGTGTATCGCTTCCAGATGTCAAGTTTAGTTTCACATAGTTTTTGTGCACCCTGCAGGAATTCGATCCAAGAAGGTCTCTCAAAGAAGCGTCCTTCTCTTTTATTGTATACGTATGCTAGATGAGATATGCTCCATTAATTTCTTGCGTCAGATAACCTACCAGTCCTATGTCTTGCACAGGAAGGGATCTATGTTAATGATATTTTGTGATGAATGCAACAAAAGTTCACTAGCCAGTACTGAGACGTAAGCAACGAACATCCAGTTGGAGATTTCAAGCGAAATATCTAGAAAGTCAGATCTGTCCTTTGTGCCAATAAATTTAAAGTATTGTACGAAAAATGCACAGCTTCTGAGTATGGAGGAGAGAGAAACAATTCGAATTTCACTTGAAAACTCGGCGCTCAAGACAAAATATTTTACCATCAGTGCCTATCTTTCGACACGTTCTTACAATTTTAACAGACGTAAATGTTCCCTGCACCCCATTCGACTGTTTATTCATCGCTTTGACGTTAAAAAAACTCTGCTTATGACTCTGAAAGTATCAATCTTCAGCTTGTAAGATACACATGTAGCTTAGGATAATTCATTTTTCTTCGTAAACACTAGAATAAGTTTTTCTAGTCAATATATATGTAGAGACAAGTATATATGGACTCAGTTCGACAGAACAATGTGATCTTTGACTAGTTTTACTTAAAATAGAAAACTTTTGCTCCTGACTGCCGACAATATTTTTCCAAGTTTCCTCATACATTCTAGTCAATCACATTGAAACATTACATGAACTTGATATTGAATACTGTCAACATCTGACTTCATTTGTATATGCTCTTGTTCGAATTTGCTCAGAGTTCTCATGGAAACTAACCTTCTGTCAATTATTTTCAGGTTGGAGTTGAAAATATGGCTCCTCCCATTTTCAAAGGCCTGGACGAGTAAGACCATGGTAATATACCCCTCATCCTCACCCAAGACGAGCAGCCCTTGCACTCGTCAACACCCCCCGTTTGTTTAGTTAATGGTGGATTCTGGCGGTCAAGATCATTCATTAGAGATTGTAAGAAGAAAATCATTTTTTCTAAGGATGTTGTTATCGATATCATTGTTGTCACATCACTAGGTCGCTTCTTACTGGAATATTCTTCGAAAACTCCCACTTACCATTAGACTCAAGCTTTGCAAATTATGTATCATTAGAGTAGGCAAAAGGATTTGACTGATAAATTTAAAGGATGAATTAAATATTGGATCGAAAGCAATCATCGTAGGTTGGAAAAATGTAGAGACATATGTGCCAAATATAAT
The DNA here is from genome assembly GCA_022393335.1 of Macrotrachela quadricornifera. NCBI lineage: Eukaryota > Metazoa > Rotifera > Eurotatoria > Philodinida > Philodinidae > Macrotrachela > Macrotrachela quadricornifera. The sequence goes on from JAJEKB010021191.1 coordinate 2,158,357, forward strand.
TTGAAATATCCTGTCAGAATCAGTCATTTGTTTAATTATTTAAAAAAATATGTATTAATGTTAAAAATAGGCCACAGCCACATTGTCGAAATCAATGAAAGTTGCCTTGGTAAGAGAAAGTACCAAAGCCAATAATACAAAAATTCATTTTACATGGTGCATCCTACCGTCATGTATACAGACTATCTATAGTTTTCTTTTGTTTTCCTTTTTTCAGTCATTATTTTTTTTGTATTGATCATGTACATTGACCTAAACATTTTCTTTGGCGTTTTCTAATACGCTAAAATTGAACTAGTACCGTTTCGAATAAATCATCGAAGGAGAAGAACATGTAACGATTGACGAAGAAAGAATTACACATACGTATACACACATTTTTCTATAAAAGATAGTGAACTTTGCTGGTATATTTATCTGTTCAATCAATCAATCAGATTTTCAACCAAAGATCGACAAACAAGAATCATAGAACTTATTTCAACCGACAGTTTTCGAAGGTAGGAAATTAATCGGAATGATTAACTGTTTTTTAGTCAAAGGTAAGTACACTGTAACCAAGGTCCTCATGTTATTTTTTAAAAAAAGTCCTTTTGTGAGTGTTATATATTTTTTGAACGGTACATAATACCTAGATCTAAATCTTAAATTTCCATTCTATACGCATCAGCAATAAATCTAGGAAATCAGTGAGAGAATGGTGATAAAATAAACAAGAAGAATGCAAATGATCTAAGGATTTGTGGCTGCATTTTGCTATGATAAAAGTACATTGATATACGACTGTCAACAACAATATTTACGATCATTGCAAATTTGACGGACGATGAAAAGAAATAACTTACCAAATGAAAATTTCGACTGCTGACGTCACCTTAACACATAAAATGAGTAATATAATCGCAAAAATAAAAAAATGATAACTGTCATTGTTTATAAATTTATCATGTGACTCGTTTGTTTTCGTTTCGATTGCACTTGCAGTAGAACAAAGATGCATATTTAAAATACTTTTTTCAATTGATTTCAAGTATAGTAAAAAAAAATCTTCTTCTAGTTATATATATATCATTACCAAGTATCCTCGGCTTTGCTCGTGCAAATTTAGTATTGTGTATTTGACATATTAAACAACAAAATAGGCATTATTAAAACCACTAATCTATTCTGTCGTCAGCACATCGAATATTTCTAGGATGAAAACAAACCAAAATTTGGTGTTTACACTACTCTAAAAGAGCGATAACCAATCCAATGTTAGACATTGCGTCCTTTTCTTTTCTCTTCTGCTTTCGATAATTATTATTCGATGTTGTCATACCGAACGAAAAAAATCTTTGTATAAAAAAAAAGAAAAAACTTGTGCTTGAAAAGTGAAACATACTGCGTGTTTATAAGAGAATCTGCATTACTGATGATGAGTGCGCCTGTATTATTAATAAATGAACAGCTGTTACAGGCCGACCAAATACCGATGGACAACATCTCTGTCATATATTCGAGCGGCGAGAAACAATTCTACAAAAATGCCATTTCTCGTCTGCTCCGAAAGCTAGATCGAAGATTACTTCCTTTTATTTTGCTCTTGCAAATTAGTTCAACAATTAATCTAGTGAGCATCGGTATGTGTTTTTTGATTTGAATCATTTATCATTGATGATATTCATCTAGATCATGCTAAAGTAATGAATATTTCGATTGACTTACATATATCAGACACACAATGGGATATGCCCATTCCACTCTATTATGTTGCAAAGGCAAGAAAATAACACGATTGAATTTACGTAGGTGGAGTTAGCAGCAGATTCGAGTAAATCCAGCAGACATTCGCCCATGAAAGTGATCCAACTGTTCCAGAGAGTTCCAATGTAGAACTCGATGAGTTTTATCGATTGGTAACCTTGAAATTTCCATAGCTTATATTATTGGTGATAAAATTCGAAAATAGTGCTTTCCTTCTATTAACATTCGCATCGATATTGACTATGCGTATTATCAACAGCAGTATGATGTGCATGTTCGAATCTAATCTTTGTCCTTATGTATTTATATTTAGATTAGTCTAGAGTGATTCAGTATACAACACAACATTATGGCTCGTCCAACATACTATTGCAAATGTCTTTACTTTTTCTATTAAAAATACATTTTGGACGGACGTTAGGATAGAATGACACTTCCAGTCATGTCAGAATAATCAAAAAAAAATTTTTTTGAGAAAATACCTATTTGTATTATCATCTGTTCATTTGTACTTCTTATTTCTTTAATAAAATGAGTACCTATCTAATTCGACTTATACATAGGGCACTAGAAAAGTTTCTTCGTCCGGTTTCTCTAAAAATCTCAGTTCGCATTCAAGTATCTTGTTATAACGCTTCGACATATTTAGGATTATGTGCAAAATTTCAGACTTCTAAGTCTTATACTTTGCTGTAATCTATTATTTCTTTGACTTGAGTAACATGCCATTTTCTATACGCTACATAACGGATGACTTATAACAAATGACAGAACTTTGAATTTCATATTTTGATTCTTAAAAACATTTTATGAAAATAAAAACAAAAATATATCAGAAGATACAGCATGAAAAGTTCTACAATCTACAATATAAAGTTTATGTTAATTGTGCACTTTTTCTTTCAAAATAAACAGTATTCTGAGTGACTAATTATCGACGTTGCGATAGATATTTCGGAGAATTTTAATTTTATTTTCAAAATAAAAAGTACACAATTAAAGTAAAACTGTTATTTTCCAATTGGAGAGCTTTTCACGCTGCATCTTTCGTCATGTTCTGTTTTTTTAAGAGAAAATGTATTGGGTAACAAAATGATGGAATACGAAAAAAGGAAGTCTTTGTTTGTGTAGAATTTTTGCATCCTAGAAAATTTTTCTATCACAATTTTGTTTTTTCTTAAGAACAAAAGTTACATGTATAATATATACTGTTGTTTGTAACTCGTAGAGTTTTTCGCGCTGCATCTTGTGGTGTATTCCATTTTTTAAAAAAATAAGTCGTATCAGGTGATAGACAAGAAAAAATTACCTTTTTGCAACATCGAATTTTGATCTTTCAGAATTTTGTCGATTTTTAAAATAAATAAACGCAACTGTAAGATAAGCTGTCTTTTGTAATTTGTAGAGTTTTTCATGCTGTATCTTCTGATATGTTTTGTTTTTTGTTTAATAGAAGATATCAGGTAAATTAAAGATCAAATAAGAAAAAAATGAACTAGCTTTTTATCAAAAAAATATTGTTTTTGCAGCGTCAAAATTTGATTGCTTACAAGTTTATCGATTTTTCAACACAAAAAATGTAACTCTAAAATTAATTGTTCTATGTAACTTGTAGAGCTTTTCATGCTGCATCTTTTGGTATATTTTGATATTTTAATAAAACGTATTTAGAAATCATAAAATGAAATATCAAGTTCTCCTATTAATGACGGGTTACCCAGTAGCAGATTATGTGCACCTACAATAAAAGCAATGACAGATCACAGCGAAGTACAAGACTCAGAAGTCTAAAACTTGGCACATAATCCAAAATATACCTAAGCATTATAACAAAATAATTAAACTCAAACTGCCGCTTTTAGAAGAGCCGGGCGAAGAAACTTTCCTAGTGCCCCATGTAATATAAATGAAAATCGAAAAAAAACAGTGTACATTTTTGAAAAATAATAAAATAAAATTTTCGCTTTTATTTATTTCATTTAGTTTACTCTCCCACAGACAAAAAAAGGTTTCTTTTTTCATTGCATTTTTCCACCACTTGATACATTGTTTTGAAAAAACAAAACATACCACGAGATGCAGCGTGAAAAGCTATACATCGTACAAAGAACAACTTATTCTGTAGTTGCAGTTTTTGTTTTGAAAATGAACAAAATTCTGTGTGGCTAATTTTCGACGCTACGACAAAAATACAAAAAAATATCATTTTTTTCGAAAAATCAAAAACTAGTGCTTCAGAATTTTGTTCATTTTCAAAAACAAAAACTGTAACTACAGAATAAGTTGTTTTTCGTACGATGTGTAGCTTTTCACACTGCATCTCGCGGTATGTTTTGTTTTTTCAAAACGATGTATTAAGTGGTGATACAAAAATGCAATGAAAAAAGAAACCTTTTTTGTCCGTGGGAGATTATAGATGAAATAATAATTCGATACTTTACTGTAAAATGAAGTAAAAAAATAAAAATTGTTCTTATCATTTACCACTTATTATAAATGTAATAAGCGAACACATTGCTGTGAAGTTAGAAGAAAAATAAAAATTTTCTTCTCATTCATTATTTATTACGAATGCGAAAAAATGAAAACTTTACTGTAGTGTAGTATCTACCCAGTCAAGCATAAATGTCTAAAGAGCGCACGTAAATGCAGTATTATGATTACGTGTATATGCGTCACACCGTTGACTATATTCGTGAGTGCACGCATGGAAGTTTGCGCATATACACATTTTGCATTTTCACCTACGTTAGAAAGTATAATCAAAATTGAAGAATATAATTTTTATCCCGTAACTGCATTTATATATGAATATCAATGACAATAAAATTCTTGGAATAAGCAAAGTTTTGCATGTGAGTACAGAATCGATTCAGTGTAAGTTTTCATGAATACTTTTTTTTTATATTGATATACAGGATTTACGGAATATATGACTATTTTGCAAGTCAAATTCGAATTTGTATGTAAATCAATAATTGAAGACAGAATATTTTCGATTCTCAAAATGAAAATATAAAGATCAAATAGGTGAATCTTTTATTCCTATGAATTTCTCTGAATCTTTACATTGCACGCTGTATTATTAGCCAGCTTGTCACAAGGTGAATACGGACTGCGGCTAAAAATTTTCGGAATCAGTCTCAGTCATTGACGATGAAATGGAGACTAAAAAACTTGGTTCCACACACCTCTAGTTGTCGTTCTTTAGAAGTGATATGAAACAAAAGAAATATTTTGGAATAAAATGAGTAACCTGTTGGTGTTATTGGGTATGCCTTTTCATAATGTACTTTGGTATGAGAGAGAAAAAAAATCTATTCTGATGACTATACCTATTCTTTCTTGATTCAGTTAAATGCAAATGTCAATACACATTTTTTTTCTCTTTCTCGTAGATTAACGTTTTGCAGATGTCGATTTTACCCATAAGCATAAAACATTTGTATTGTTATTATTGTCAATAGATTCAGTTGATTGAAAACAATGTTAAAAGTATATACTCTTTATGTGATTATACTTGCTGAAATTGTATACTGTACATGTTCGATTGAGAAGATAAATGAAGCATGTTCAACAAATAGTCAATGTGCTAGTCTTCCAACAGGAGATGGAACTTCTACAATATGCGCTTTTAATTATGCATCATGTAGTGATTTAACTGCTTGTGAAGATGATTATAGTTGTGCTCGTCCCAATACAGTCTGTCTCAAACATCGATGTCATATTCGTCCTGTTTGTTATCCAAAAAGTATGACAAGTCAAACAATTTGTCCTCCTCTCGCACGTAAGTCAATTATTGCATAAATAAATATTGTTCACCTTTTAAACAAACGTATTAAGATGAATAAAAATCTCTAAGAAAACTTATGATAAAAAAAGTTTATTATATAATTAAAATTAAATTAATTTCTGTTGGTTATTAGTATTTTGCTTTTTTATTTAATTAGCATCAAATTCTTCTTGTTATTCATGTCAATGTCCAACACATATTGTTCCAGATTATCCCACACAATATTGGAGAGAAATACTAAAAACAAGTGGATCAAATCCATTTTCTGATGTTCCTAATTATAAAGTTTTTCGAAATGTTAAAGATTATGGTGCAAAAGGTGATGGAATAACAGATGATACACGTGCAATTCAAAGTGCTATTTCAAGTGATAGTCGATGTTCAGCTGTATCAGCATGTGAAGGTTCAACATCTGAACCTGGTCTTATTTATTTTCCAAAAGGTACATATTTAATTAGTCGAAGTATTCAATTGGATTATTATACACAATTAGTGGGTGATCCATCAAATAACCAATTACCAACAATAAAATGTTCAAGTAGTTTTAATCAAGGATATGTACTTGATGGTGATCCATATAATTCAATGGGAAATCTTGCTTGGGGTGCAACAAATAATTTTTTTCGTGAAATTCGAAATTTAAGAATTGATATGACTAGTATAAATTCAAATCTTGGTACAAGTGGTATTCATTGGCCAGTTGGTCAAGCTACAGCTCTTCAAAATATTGTAATAGAAATGTCAACAGCATCAGGAACACAACATCAAGGTTTATTTATTGAAAGTGGTAGTGGTGGTTTTATGAGTGATTTAACATTTTATGGTGGAAAAATTGGAGCATATTTAGGTAATCAACAATTTACATCAAGAAATTTAACATTTTATGGATGTCAAACTGCTATTGGTCAAATATGGAATTGGAATTGGCTTTATAAATCTCTTTCAATTAATAATTGTGGTGTTGGTATTGATATGTCTGTTAGACCAGGTCAAAATGAATCTGTTGGAGGATTAACAGTATTAGATTCACATTTTTATAATACTCCTGTTGGAATAATAACATCTGCTAGTGCATTATCTACACCTCCAAGTGCTGGACAAATTCTTTTAGATAATGTCTTTTTTGAAAATACTCCAATTGCTGTACAAAGTACAACATATCAAACATTATTACAAGGAAATCAATTGATTACTTCTTGGGGTCAAGGTCATGTATATAAACCATCTTCTAATACATTTAACTTTATGCGTGGTCCATTACCTCCACCTATTAAAGCTGCTGAATTACTTGATGGATCAAAATTTCTTGAACATTCAAGACCTGAATTTATTGAATATTCAATTAATAAATTTGTAACAGTAAAAAGTTTAGGTGCTAAAGGTGATGGAGTAACAGATGATACATCTATTATTCAAGATATTATAAATACATATGCATCTACCAGAATAATTTTCTTTGATGCTGGTGCTTATATACATACAAGTACTGTTTATATTCCACCATATGCAATTATTGTAGGTGAAGTTGAATCAACAATAATGGCAACTGGTTCTTATTTTGGTGATGCAACAAATCCTAAAGCTGTATGGTCTATTGGAAAACAAGGTGAAATAGGTAATGTTCAAATAGTTGATATGCTTTTTTCACATAAAGGACCAGTACCAGGTGCAATTATGATGCAATGGAATTTAAAATCAACTTGTAATGGAAAATCTGGACTTTGGTCAACACATTTTCGAACAGGTGGTGCAAAAGGTACAAATCAATCACCATCAAATTGTCGAAAACTTACAGGTGCAGTTTATAGACGAGAATGTCAAGGTGCTTTTCTTCAACTTCATATAACTCCACTAACATCTCTTTATATGGAAAATGTTTGGCTTTGGGTATCAGATCATAATCTTGATTATCCTGATCATGATCAAATTGATATATTTAATGGAAGAACTATACTTGTTGAAAGTCAAGGTCCACTTTGGATGTATGGAACATCAGCTGAACATTCTGTTTTTTATCAATATCAATTTGTTAATACGAAAAATATTTTCTTTGGACAAGCACAAACAGAATCAGCTTATTTTCAAAATGATCCACCAGCTCCACAACCATTTACTTCTCTTAGTAGTTGGTCTGATCCGGTTTTTGGTCAATGTTCATCAGATCAAATAACATGTGGAAAAGGATGGGGTGTTGATATTATTAATGCAACAAATTTATATCTTTATAATGCCGGTTTATATAGTTTTTTTCAAAAATGGAGTACTGATTGTATTGGAACAGGAAGTAATCGATATTGTCAAGATGGAATATTTAGAATTCGAGGCAATTCTCAAACAGTTTATCTTTGGAATCTTGAAACAGTAGGTGTTGAAAATATGGTTATAGTTAATGATAATAATAAAGTTAAAAGCAAAGATAATATTGGTGTTTTTGCTGATGGAATACTTAGCTATTTACCAACGGATTAGATGTAATATAACAATGACTATTTCAAATAAAAAAAAATGACTTCTATTGGTGTTGGCAGAATTTTAGATATCTATTTAATAAAGTTTCGAGAAAAGTTATTTTGAATATAAATACTATCTGAAGAATCTTTGGTTATATCATCATTCAATAATTCAAAAATTTTCATGATATTTATCATAGTTTTCTAAAGTGATGATAATTATTGTTCGATCCGAGTTGCATTTGAAATGTTACTCAAAATTAAAATTTAATATATCTATTTCAATTTGATAAAAATGAAATAGATTTATTAATTTTGAAGGATGAGAGAATAATACAGAATATTTCGAACTTTTGCCGATTATTTTCTTCCAAATACAGTTCTATACCTTTACTTAAATCTTGACTCGATAATAGATAATAGACAGTTTTCTTTATATATATATGTAGGTTTTATAGTCTTAATCCTCATATCTTATAGCGATACTCGGTTACAGCATTATGTCCTTGTATTCTTAGCATCTCATAACCTTATCAACTCTCAACTTTATTTGGTCATAAACTCATCTTTTGTAAGCTTACTCCCGATAGTCGAACGTATTACAACCTCTACAGTCTTATCCTCTTAGATTTCATCTCTAATATGTAAAAAAGAAAAATCTTGATTTCTTTCTTTGAATTAGAAGCATTCGTTATCATTGCCGTTTTTCTTTCGTTTGCATGGGAGAAACTTGAAGATTATCATCATGTGTTAACATTCTCATAGGAACATGTCATTACCTCTTTTCAGTTAACTCAAGTAGAAGTGCCACGTATAGAAAAATATTGACTTTCGCTTTTAGTTATTGATAAAATAAAATTTCTAGAATATTTAAAAAAGAACTATGAAAATAATGTATTAAAGGTACCCGTCTCTCTCTTTTGATTAATTTTTGATCTCGATGATGATAAAGCCGATCGGGTTGAAAATTTTACTACAAATTGGGCACATGAAATAATCAGACACGTATTCAAGGAAAAAATTTTTACAGCAGGTCTTTGTAGAGTTTTCCATAGGATCTCACCTTGCCACTGTGCAATTTCCATCAAACATTGTCCGATTGAGCTGAAAATTTTTTTGCAGATACCTACGACTATATCTTATCTCAGAGGTAGTTTTGAACTTTCGAGAAAATTTCACTTTCTTTGCTTTTATAAAAAAAATCAAAAGGTTTTTTTCAAAACCAATGTTCTGGCTTTGGTGATCCCTATAAATCTGGATAGAGAAGTCAAAAATGAAAATGACTGATTTTTTTTCTGAAGAGTAGTTTCAAATATCTGTTTGTAAAAATTTCAACTCGCCTGGATAAAATTAAAGAATGGTTTTTCATCGTACAATTGAGCGCTATGCATGAAAAACCAGCACCCAGCCTACTTTTAGAATATATAAATAAAAAAAAAGGAAGAATACTCTTAAAAATTAACCGAACTGCAATCGTTATTACAAATGACTGGTGAGATTTTAATCTTTTGTTTGTTGTTGGCACCTATTTATCGACAATCAGGTAAAAGACTTTGATTTTAGCTATATTTTCGATTGTAAGAGAATAAATTAGAGATTATAATTCCTAAAGATTTTCAATATACACATATCATGATCTTCATTAATGTGTTTATAATTTTATTTTGTAATACATACTAAATGTATAATTGTAGAGAATGAAAAAAGAAATTGAAATTATGAATGTTAATCTATGATAATAAGAGAGATATTTCACAAGAAAAGAATTTAAGTGTCATAAATGATTTTGTCGTCACATTGTTCAGATACATCTCTGTATCACATATGTAAAAGTATAAAAAATGTTGCGAAAGTAAAGCTAGCTGTATTAGCATCATAAAAAGGAGTTGCATTTGAAATGATTATAATAGTGGTAGTAGAGCTCTCTGTTGTCATCCAACTTGTAGTACTTGTTGTAGTACTAGTTGAAGTAACCGTTTGAATCGTATCCCAAAAGTCACATCTTGCCATGTTGATAACGCCAAATATGAGACTCTCATTGAATATTATGCCTTGTTTTCCTTGACTCCAATCTGGCCATTTGATACCAGTTGTTGATGTTGGATAACCATTTTTTGCCATACTCTGCCATGCTGTCACTATTTCTATGCTTAATATTTGTTCACTTGCTGAAAAGTCACATGATCCATTGGGTTGTGGTAGATTAGACATTTCATGAAATACGAATGCAAGTTCACTTGTATGTGTAGCACCTAAGAGAGTGAGCATAGAAGTTGTTATTGACGGTATCCATGGACAACTTGGTACATGATTCCACAGGTAAGTATAAGTGCCGAGTTCTGTCGTTAGTGAAGTTTGGAGAGCACGACGTGTAGGACATATATATTCAGCATCAGTAATGATTGCAGCAATCGCATAGAAGGCAGGTGCCACAGTTGAGCTGAACATGGAGATCGGATAGATAGTTGAAATGCTAGACGCAAGAGTAGGGCCAAATGCAGTATTGAGATAATTATTGTAGTGAGTGGAAGTAATAGCAAGAGGATTGGGAAAAGACGCAACGGCAGCCAACACACCTTCCATGGTACCTGTTTAAATAGAGTTGTTTTTTATAGAAGAAACCTTGAAATAACTACTAATATTATTCGAAATGTATACCATAGCTACTAAATAGTCATATCACTTTGATTTTAATAACTATCCCTACACTTCAACAAAACAGGTGAGTATTGACTCAAACTTTTTTTTAGTGTAAACTGCTACTTATGATGGCTTATAAAACTCGCGTTTTTTGCTTAAAAACCTTTTTTTAAAGAACACTTCTCAAGAACTTTTGGCTCATAGTCTTCCATTTTTTGAATAGCAAAAAAAATACACAAACTTACATGCTCCTGCCATGAGTGGGACTATTGGTGAAGTGGCAATTGGTTGAACAGGTATTATATATCCATCAACATGTGCAAAGAATTTATTTGGCAGGGAAACGTACATAGGAGCATACTGGAGTGTTGCTTGATTGATTTGATCAGGTGTTTTCATACGAAGACATTCTGCTACCTGGTTCTTACTTTATTTCTACAATATAAAAAATAGTCAAAGACACTTACATCACTTGTATTGGAACAGCCAAGACCTCCAACGAATTGTTTACCATTTTGAATCTGTTGCTCCGTCGTTGTTAGAAGTCTTCCAGCACCTGATTCCGAAATGACACTGGAGAATAGGCCAGAAGCTTGAGGAAGAGTGCTGATAATGTAAGCCAACGTTCCACCCGCTGATTGACCAAAGAGAAGGACCGTTTTCTATATTATATATATATATTAAAATGATAGGCGAAATTGACCGAGTAGTAGTGTCATGGATAGTTAAACAAATATAGAGTATAGTGAAATTTCTTTGTTCTCTCTTCATGAAAAAGAAGATAAGAGAGCCTATACAAATGCTGAATAAACAAAATCCGCGGAGGAACTTTTTATTGTGTCCGTCAATTTTTGCTAAAAATTTTATAACAGAATGAAATATTTTAATAGGGTAATGACTCAAACTTTTTGTGGAAGCTGGGATTTCGGAAGCAATTTATATATTTTTAAATTGTTAAAGTCAAATAGTGGAACCATGCGTTTTTCATAAGTCAACTTTTGAACCGAGAAAATAATGTATTTAACATTCAACGAATTTCAAATATCAATTTTATTAAGCAGCTAACCGTTTTTCTTTTAGAAAAAGAACTCAAAGTATTGAAAAGGCTGAGTCTCAAATAGTAGAATGAAGTTCAGAAGCTTCTGTTAATCTTAATAATGCCTCTATGTAGCTATTAGTTATTATATAATGAAATTAATCATACGTTATTGCCGCCGAATGAAGCGATATTTTCTTGAATCCATTGTAATACCATAAGAATATCGAGGATACCATAGTTACCTTTAAAATTTGCTGGAGGTCCTAAAGTGAGCCAGCCAAGAGGACCGAGTCGATAATTCATTGAAACGACAATCGCATTTGTAGCTATTCCACATCCATTATATAAGGGATCGGAGGACAGACCTACATAACCACCTCCGCCATGGATCCAAACTTTCACTGGAAGTAAAGATGTATTAGTAGCCTTGGCTGGAGCCCACACATTAAGATACAGGCTATAAAGAGGACATTATAAACTTTACGTTATAGCTTTATCTCACTTACCAATTCTCAGAGTAAGCGGGAGCTTGATTTGGAAATGAACCAAATTGATTGCAACCAGGTGAAAATGTCGTAGCATTAATACTACCATTGGGATACGTTGAATTATATGAAACTGGAGCATTCCATCGAAGAGATCCAACTGGAGGTTGAGCGTATGGAATACCGAGATAGGCCACTACATTAGTAAATGGACAAGAACACAAGGATCCAAATATAGTTCCATTTTTTACCCTGACCGATACAGTTTGTGCAGAAATACATACCATAAATATATTGACCAGAAATAACAATTGTAATACATGAGTAGATATTGATTTCGACATCTAAAATATAGCTCACATTAGATATTACTTAACTTTCAATGAGTACAGATTAGAAAGTTTTACAGAAGTTTAGATCAATGATTCGCAAATAAAATATTGTGATATTTTGACTTGAGAATCAGAAATGAAAAATATGATAGTATGCAAAAGAATTTTATCCATGTCGGATTTTTTTAAGTTCTCTTAGAAGAACAACGTAAAAGTGATACTCATGAGTATGACATAATGATTTCCACATGTCAATATAATTAGATTTAAATTTGGTTTTCGAATGGATGTTCAAAAGTATTCGCGTATTTTAGTAATACCTAATTAAAAAATGATAGAGAATGAAAGGCAACTATAGATAACTTCTCCTCTTCTTTTTTATTCTCCGATCAAAACGTCATCCGTTTTCTCGCATTCGATCTATATCATAAATTCGTGGCACAGCTAAAAATTACTTAATCAACACAAAACACTTTAAGAGACAATTATTTTGTAATTGTCCTAAGCATCTAGATCATACACTTACTATCACAAATGACAGTATGCAATAGATACAGCGGTTTAAATAGCTGTGCATGATAATTGTTTGTCTTCATGTCAAATACAAAGAAATACGACGATTGCATATAGTGTCAGTTTTACTTCATACGCCAATGTACCATGTCAGGCATCTTAGTAACGTTCTCATCACAAACTGTGGCAGTAGAACTTTCTTCTTTTTCTCTTACAAACTGTCACATATATAGCGACAAAACCAAAGTCTAATATTGGATTATAATGAAAGACGATTGATTTTAAGATAACCATTTTTGACTATTTTGCCAAAACTCACTGTGACGGATTACAATTAATATCTTTCATTACGGACATACATTAACAGTACATTAAAATTGATAAACCGAATCTGCCTGAAGTTTTACTATATTTCGTCGTAATGCATTAGTCCATTTTACGGGCTGTCTTTTACGTTAGTTAACGATCGCCATTCCTTCTACTATTTTCACTGTTTTGTACGAGCTTATTGTTTATGACGTTGTTTTCTTCGACTTAAGAAATACTATAATCAATTTTTCTTTGATAAACTAGTGTATGCCGAGCTTTGTTATCTCTACCAAGACTTTCATGGTTTTTATATATTGTAGTCTATTAAGCAAGTAAATGTCTTAGTATGCAGCTGCCTATTTTTCCTTTTGAAGCTACACACATTATGCTCGCCTAATAAAATATAACCTATTTTTTCTTACCTTATTATCACAATACCGTCCGTGGTAGGAGAGAAAAAAAATGTAATTCTAACTGCATGTTCGTATGCATATATATATGCTTGATAGAAGCTCATACAAGTGTTATGATGTTTGCTTTCGAACGACATCACAAACGATGTTGACGAACGTAAAGTACGTCAAAACAGGATTACTAATTCTGTTTCTTCGTCCATGATTTCAAAGTAATTGAAGGGATTCATTTTATTTAAAGCATCATGAAAGCAACTGTATAAATATAGAATGAGCGAAAGTTTTGACAGTTGTTAGACGAAATTCTTTTAAAACTAATCATCTTTGAAAAATATAGAAAAGAAAGCATGAAAATGATAGACAACATACAGAAAGTTTCGATTATGTCCTTTGATTTCGATAGAGACTTTAGATCTATAGTTCAAGGCGCAACGCAAATGACTCTTTAATTGCATTCTAATTTTGACCAAATGAAATCATGTATATACATACGCAAATAATAGTAAATTTTGCTGATGCTTTACTACGCTTTGACATCTTTTTTTGTAACAATTGGATATTTGAATGAGAATATAATGAAGCCTAAGAAAGTGTATCATAGTTTGAACTATAGATCTAAAGTTTCTCTGTCTAATTCAAAGGCCATAATCGACACTTCCTGTGTACGGTATGTCATTTTCATGCTTTCTTTTCTATATTTTTCAAAACTAATTAGTTTTAAAAGAATTTTGTCTAACACATTATCAGAGAAAAGGGCACCCTAACTTCTTCTCTTTCGATTGGTGAAAGCCGCAGGTCTCTAGCTGTTTCCGTTCTCGCGTTATTCAAAAAACAGTCACTTGCGCAAACTTTTTGGATAGACTATAATTTCATTTTAAATTTGTATATATTTACGAATTTGGATAGAGAGGTGAAAGCATTTGTTTAGAATTCATTGATCTGTTCTATGACGACTAAACTATTGAGTTTTATAATTCTCTCTACTGAAAGAAAGGTAATGCGCCGAGCAGATGTTTGGTCATTGTTCAATTGTTAGGTTCTGATACCAATTTTCGATAAAACCTGACTGAAAGGCAATCGAGAGTGGAAAATGTGAATCTGCTGTCGATTTATTAATTATTAATTGCTAGTTAGTAATTAGTAATTAATTATTAATATTTTTCATAGAGTTTAACCAAAGGCGGGAATTCGAATCTGTGATGAATTTTTGTTAATTATTAGTTATTCAGTTTTATTCTCTAGAAAGAGGGTTATGCGCGAAGTAGTCACAGCGATTAAACGTTCGTTCGCTCATTCATTGGTTCGATTGCTGTGAGAAGAAAGCAAATAAATATAACCTCGATAATAACTTCATTACTGAGTGTGGTAGACCACCTAATCACATGTTTTTTTATATGTAGCTGTGGTGTAATGGGGATCTGAGCTACCGAATTTCGATGAATGAAACCTTTTTCTCCATAGACACTACGAGACATAAATCAGCTCATAATATTTTAATGTGCGCGAATATGACAAAGGGAGAGATCCCTTGGTTTGGAACGCGCCTTCTTGTAAGAGATGGATGATTTTTTGAAATCCAATATCTCATGACGGAAATGTTCATTTTATATCTATGAACTCCAAATATGTCTACTAAATTATGATGGTAGTAACCGACATTCAGTAGAGGGCTTAATGACGTTTTCGTTGCGTTACCTTGTATCTTAATTGTAGAATATACTACTTGTTGGAAGACTCATATTCTCCTCTTCAATCAAAGTTCTAATCAATTGAATAAATTTTTTTGTACACATCGAAATAATAATACATTGTTTATAATTATTGTAGATCTATGATACTATTTGTAAGATAAGCAAAATATGATTTTAATATTTATTTATATTTTACTAGGATTGAATACTGAGAAAAATATGTATGGAAAAACAGAGAATAATTATCAATATATAATATTGATTAACATACCAAAATTATTGTTTATCATAATAATAACGATGATCAGGAGGAGCAATACGAGTAACACAACGAGTACGAGTATCATCACGACCATTGCACATATCAGTGACAATATCATGAGTATTTTGATCAACACCACAGCAATCGTCTCTATTTTAGCATAAACCACCAGGTGGAATACAACGACGTTTGACAACAGGTTGAATATTTTCTTTCGACTTTCGTGCATTACCATACATTATCGTCAATGTTAAAATAATGATCAAATAAAATTCTAATTTAGTTTTATTCATTTTTCTATTATTAATTCGGCGAGGAATACAAAAAAATAAATTGGTTAAAATAACCAAAGTTATGTTTCTACAGTAATATCATGTCTCTTATATATTTATCGATTTACAATTAGTTAAAAGCACATCCAGAAACGCCAATTGATCAAATACTATAGTGAATAATAGATTCGTCTTTTTTTCTCTTTCTTTGCTTCTTGAGATGAAGAGTTACGATTTTGCATGGAAGTATATTTACACACTTGAATAGAAATAATTGATATCAAGAGTGAAGGTAATTTTTGAGTACAAATTAAGATTTGTAGACTATTACATCTATTAATCTTTTGCATAACAGTGATCGAATTCATCACTAGTCAGATGAACCGATTCATCTGAACGCAATCGAATTTCATTATGATTTTCTCTATACAAGTCTAAGTTTAGAAATAGCAGATGTCGCATAGTAGCATATTCGGATACTTTTCAGTTTCTGCAGTTGGCCACCATTTTTACTCGCACTTGATGTGAGTGCAGGTCTTGTTCTTTCGTTCTAAGCGCACGCATAAAAATGATCATTTTCTGTGGCGATGATTTGAAGAATAAAAAATCACAAAATATTTGCTCAAAGGTGTGATGAAAATATCGCGATCAAATCGTTCCCATTTATTTTTCGATTTCAACTAGGAGATTCCGTTTGTTTACTTTGTGTTCGAGAAGAACACAATTTGATCTTAGGACTTTGTTTTATCTTTCAGTAGCCGAGATATAGTAAAATCACTATTGGTGAACATCTCTCCTTTATGAGCAAACTATTATACTGAACGTCCTACGATCTCTCCGAGCGATTTTTGCTGGTTTTGGTCCCCTCCTTAATGAGCCCCTCGTAATTCAGAATGTGAATGCTTTTTTGCGATCCCTCCCGTGTAAAATAACCTCTACAATATGAACAGAGACATTTGACATCACTTATCGATGAGAAATTTTTCCGCATTTAATAGGTTCGTCTCACAATTCATTAGAGTCGAATGACGAAACGACTACTGAGAGAGAAATCAATCCCAACTTCTAGTCATTTTTGTTCATCAACTGTCTATTATTGACCGTGAAAAGTCATAAACATTGAAAACATTACGTCATTAGTTAAGATAATCACACAGTAACTTATTAATCTCAATGAAATAATTAAGGAAAATTGTGTGGAAGTGCTGTTTAAAACTTCAACGGTTAGATCATAGTGTGAAATCGGAACTATCTCGTTTTTTAAAAACTAATTCCAATATCAGAATCATTGAAATTACTTGTTTATAATTCTAAATACGAATTGACACAGTTCATCAAAATCTTCCAGGAATCAGTTGCTTTAGAGAGGTTTTACTGTACACATACGTACATGTATATGTTGGACACAAGTTTGCATCATGAAGTGACATCCGATGACGCTAATAAATTGATTTTTTCATTACCTTCACATTTCATATATTGAATGAATCTTTGGTCAGATAAGGAGTTTTTGAAAAAGTAAGGGTACTGATTTGTTATCTTCTCACATGGGATTTTTTTGTTCTCTTCTATCTTTTATTCTCAAGCTAAATAAGGTCACTGTATATAAAATAAAACATCGTCAGCACTAGTTCTCTGGTGGTCAAAATGCAGCTATATCATCCAGAATTGCATTGAAGATATCACGTCCGTTCAATCTTGTACGCCACATATATTCACATAAATATGAATCGATGAAACTCCAATCAGTACCATTCCTTTTTCTATTTTCATCCTTCGGGTTTCGTCAAACTCTTTCGATGTTTTGTGTGTGAGCTCCACTTTGTGAATTCACGAAATTGTACTTGTGATTGACTGTAAGATGAGTACAACCACTAGCGGTTAATCTTCTGTAAGCTCGCCTTTCGTCCGTTATAATTGTTATTCTGGGTGGTGTTGTAGCGAGATATGTCACCTACATCTATATCTTTCTCTCTATTTGACCTTGTGCCCTTTCTCTTCTTACGTGTTCGCTACGGTTGACCGCCGTCCATTGTCTATCTCTTCTATATAAGCGTATGTTCTCTATGTTAACGATGACTTGTTGTATGAAGACGCCAAATAAAACGTGTATTACTATCTCACAGACACTTCTCTCCTCATAGTTCATTACAGGTGTGACTCGATTTGTAATGATTGGAAACAGTATAGCTGCACTTCGAACGGGAAAGGTTTTCATAAAACACTTACGAGTTTCCCGACAGATTCCACCCAATATCTATTGTTGTGATAATATACAGTCAGCACTCATTGCTTGTGTCTGTTGAAGCTTAGAAGCACACACTTTTCTTAAGCAGTTATTTCAGTCTACGACAGAATTCTTGCCAATCTTGAGTTCAACTGTTGAAAATTCGACTGAGGTTGTCTTTCGAGAACAAGAATAGATGAAGAGGATGACCCTTCGAAGTGGCAGTCTGGAACCAATCAATCAATTGACGACAGCCTTTCAAGCTGTATCTCCATTGATCCTGAGCACCTAGACACAATTTCATTTTGTGACCATTCTTGCAAAATTTTTGAGTTTGAATTAATGTATATTATTGTAGGAACTCGACATTTGAAGCCTCATCTCGGATATATTCTGCTAAGCGTAGAAAATTCATCATAAAAATGTTTAAGAAATATGACAGTCTGCCTGGTACTAACTATCAGTCAAGACAAATCTGAACTTTACACACATCTTTATGCATCCACAGGCGAATATATATATGCAAGAGAGATGGAAAGGAAAAAATGCACTTGAATATACTAGAACAATGTATATATTAGTATACAAGAGTAAAATGAAAGAAGATATGGACAGAATCATATACTATGGGGAGACAGCAAACCAATACTAAAGAATCGATGGTTTTTGTTTATAAAATTACTAAACTATAAAATAACCTTATAGTGTTCTATGTATGCATAAAAATCTTATCCTAATATTGAATAGAAGTGCAGCGAAACGTGGTTGCAAAATGATAAAGTGGGCTAAAGAAAAGAAAAATGAAAATTGCTTCAACCTTTCTATTATTCCGACCGCATATCCTCATTCATTTTTAAAAGAAGATAAAGAAAAGAGAACAGAACGAACAAGAATAATATGATCTTGTGGACTAAACCACGAAGTAACGATCACAACGATACTTCTATTAATTTTTGTAAAAAAAAGCACCCTTCTTGTTGAATGACTCATTGTTGATAGGTACTCACAAATGTACTGAGGAAATTGCTAAGAATATGTCATGTTTGATATAAAAATATTGGTAAAACCTTACCATTTTGCACTGATAAATCCAATTTTACCAATAGCATTATCCTCCTGAAAAAAATAGTTTTACGCACTGTGTAGTTTACTTATCCATGAAAGATTTCATGATAACTTATAGATGTGACACAAAAAAAGAGTCGAGTTACAACTACGGAATATATTCGAACACAAACAGACTTTAATAATTAGTCTAGACTTTCGAAAGCAAGCAACAGAGCTAAAACATCTAAATATGAAGAACAGTTCCAGAGCGATTGTTCAATGTCCATTGAAAGTAATTAGATCTTGAGAAATGTTTAAAAAAGCCAGTCATTGATGATCTATAATTTTTTCGTATAACGCTTTTTGCCAAAAAGATATGAAATATGCCACTTCTTTTTCGACGAATTTCGTTTGGCCTTCTTTTTATGTGAGACTATTTCGTCATTCTCATCGGGCGTCTCCTCAAGTAGTTCTTCGATTATTGTCAAAACACGTCGATCAGCACGACCTTCTAATTGAACTTGTTCCGCTACTTGTCGTAAAACAATTGTTGGATCAGACTTATCCGTATTTATTGCTAATGAAGATAATTTATCATGGACTTTTTTATCCGTCTCATTTTGATTGAGAACTTGATTGTTTGCTGATGAATCGTTTAGAACATTCATATTCAATCTATTCAGAGCATCACCTGCTTGCTTTACGATAGTTTGATCTATATCGACAAAAGCTTGAATTACATGAAGAAGAAACAGAATACCACCTTGTTCGACAATAATTGTATTCGTTGGGGAAATTTCAGCGAGGAGACCAATTAACTGACAAGTTGCACTGATGTACAAGTTGGCATCGACCTTCGTTTCCAAAATGGATTCACCAGTGCTGATCAAATGTTCAATAGAAGTCGCTGGAATCGGTTTCGGATTTTTATTCATTAAATGTAATAGTTCTTTAGCAGCTTTAGTGATTTTTAATATGTTACGCTGTTCATTTCGTTGTTCCAATTCATATTTAAAATCCAAGAGATGATCTAAAACATTGGGTGGATTGAGATG
This sequence comes from Macrotrachela quadricornifera, assembly GCA_022393335.1. Lineage (NCBI taxonomy): Eukaryota > Metazoa > Rotifera > Eurotatoria > Philodinida > Philodinidae > Macrotrachela > Macrotrachela quadricornifera. Next base: position 2,178,631 of record JAJEKB010021191.1, read on the forward strand.
AACCATTGATGACTTGATGGTATCGGGCCACAAGTCCTCATTAGTATCAATTCTTTTGGAACCGATGACCAGACGAACATATACTTGTTCACAAGAGAGTCGCTCATCTGAATCCTCATTCCATGTTTGATAAAGAATATTTGCAAAAATTCTTGGAATTTGTTCATACGAGATAGGTAATTGTTGACCTTCACAAATCTGTCGTATGATTTCTTCAGATGACTGATTTGCATAAGGCATCTGACCGGTGGCTAATTCCCATAAGACCACACCTAAACTGTAAATATCACTTGCTGTATTGAACATACGTCGATGAATTGTTCGCAAAGTTTCCGGTGCAGACCAAGCTAGAGTTCCAATATTACCATGAATTTGTTCTAATCCAAAATCGTTTACTTTTGCTCGATATTTTCGACGATCACCACCATAATAATCCAAAAGAACATTTGATGATTTTATATCTTTATGAATAATCGGCGGTGAACAATAAGTATGAAGATAGAGAATAGCATTGGTAATCTGTTTAGCAATAGACCAACGATCAATCCAAGTGAATTCGATTTCTTTGTCTCTTAAGATGGTATTTAAGGATCCTAAAGGCATCAATTCACTAAGAACAAGATAACGGTCAGGTTCTTCGATACATGCACCTAGATGTTGCACAATATTTTCATGCCGAATACGCGTAAGAATTTCTACAGCTTTAATAAATTCCTGTCGTTCTTGTCCTTTCATGGCAGAAATTTTTAGCTCTTTAACAACAACTTTTGAATTGCTCCATCGTCCTTTATACACATTACCTGAACTGGCACTGGCAATCAATTGTTCGAATATGACTTGACTGTATTGAACATGGATGAAAAGTTTCTCCTCTTCATCCATGGATTGCCGTTTGTAATCATCCATTAATGCTTCGAGATTCTGTTTATTATTATCGATCAATGATTGGAACATACGTTCAATATTACCCAATTGAGTTTTATGCTGCTGTGAATATTCACTTTGTAAGTTAATAATTTTATCAAAATTCTTTGCTAAAAATTGTCGATCATCACGTCGATCAGTTTCGTCCTGTTCACCTTTGAAATGGTTTTGCACAGATAAAGCTAAATTTAAATCTGTAGCGCAGGAAAAAAGTATTTGATTTAATTCATCAAATGTATTTCGATGGCATGCTTGATCATATACTCGAACAAACCAATTACTTTCAGTAAATTTCTTTATAAATGCATAACAACGTTCAACACAAACAAGTAATCGTTCCAATGCAGCTGTGTATTTGGCTGTCGATGTTTTTTTTGTATGCATTTGTTGAATTAATGGAACGAGAACTGAAATCCGATCATTTAAACGTCGACATCGTTTACTATTTGCTCGAACGTTGTCAACGAGAATTTTGATTTTCCAGGCGATGTCTGCTATTTTCAACGCGATCTCCATGTCGAAGATGACGATAATATTAATGTTAATGGATGGTTATGTGACACTTACTTGCTGATAAGATGTTTGTCAAGCAATATTCGATAAGCAACACGAGTTTGCGTTCTTTATCTAAAAATTAAGTTGTTTGTCTCCTCGACATTAATATACTACTCATACAGACAAACAATGAAAAATCACGTATAAAAATCTATGCTTTTTACAATTTTATTCTTGAATGAAGTGTTAAATATACACAGCCATAAGTTGTAGATTTAGATTGCTTGAAGTATCGATTACATAAGTAATGAATTATTCAACCTTGTTATTATTTTATTATATTGACTTCATATAAATCTTTAATATGATAAATGTTTTGAGTAAAGTTTCTGTTCACAAGTAGATCATCATTGAAACAACTCGCTTTATTATCTTTTCGATGTTTAACTATGCATTTATACAGTGCCTGAATACGATTATTTGGACAACACATGTTAAGATGAAATATAGAGTGAACTGTGGTGATTCGGATCAGGAGTGTTAAAAGTTTTATTTTATTTTAGTTCGTTCTCACTCAGTGTGAATTGTGAAAAGATGATTTTCGAACTACAACTAGACTAAAATGTCTCCTATGCACCGATGAAAGAATGTTTGACAAATTCTGTATTAGATAAAAGTATCAATCAAAGTAGTAAAAGGATGATTGAATTCATTCGAATTACCTCAAACAGAGCTAGAACGCAAGTATTTGTACTTGTACTTTCCAAAAACTACTTGATACTCACATTTTAATGACGGAACGACGTGTTTAACGGTGACTAATTTGTCGTTTAGCTTTGCTGAAGTGTTGATAGTTACTCAAAATATTAGAAAGATTGTCATTATTTTCACTTCATGGATATGTTCCAATGGCTACGTTCTAATTGCGACAAAAAATTAAACTAATGAACATTTCAGTAGTCGCGATTTGGGAAGCAGATAATCACAAAGTTTAATTGACAAAACATTTATTAACAAAGCAAGGTACGTGGTCTTTCACCAATTGTATCAAAATGATTCCACATAGTTGATGAAAATCGAACATCATCAATATAATTTTTAATAACATAATCAGTTAGTTTTTCTAATTTTGAATCATAATTACATAATTCATCAATAATATTTTCCATGCAATTATTTATATGATTTGAAGGTCTTAACGGTAATGCAATAATATTAGCTATTTGTCGACGAATATTTTCTTGTTTTGATGATTTCACTAAATTATATTTTTTAACTTTTTTCCATATATTCTGAGCATAATGAAAATGGCATCCTTTGACTAATGATTGGCGAAATATATCGTTAATTGCATTAATCATACTTTGTTCAAAATCTATTAAAATAGTTGATGGAATTAATGTAATATTTTGTTTTGTTGCATAAACAAGTAACGATTTAAGTGATTCATGATAATATTGTTCAGATTTATTTTTACAACAAGAATATGATATGATTGAGTAAATAATGCAGGTGATGTTCGAAATGTGCCGTCACCATTCCAATGTGGACTGCTGCTTAACAATTTTAATGCTTCTTCCGATGCAAATACTATAACTTTGTTTGATGATGGTGAATTACAGAATAAAAATTCTTTTTTCATATTGTTGCAACACATGTCTTCAAGAATATTAATTGACGATATTGACAGTGGTGTTGGAGGTAATGTTGTTTTGCGAATAGAATATAATATTGATTCCCATGTTTCGAAGACTGATACTGCAGCAGCTGATCCGTTTTGCGGCGCTAAACAGAATACATGGGATCATCTATGTGCTTTGCAAATTAAATGAACAAGTAATTACAAATTTTTTTACTTCTTCATAGATTTTTTTAATAGGTTGATCTATTTCAGTTAAAATTCGACGTTTCAAATCGCAAAATACATTTTGAACATTTTTGGTAATTTTGAACGATGTTTATGTGCTTCACCATTTGATGTTACAATTACATTATTTTTTAAAGTAATAGCACGAGTACATTATTTGAACGTGCAGACATAAATTAATGTACCATTTTGATTTTTACGTTTTAATCGGTATAAGTAATTATTATATAAAATAGCTCTTTCACCTTTTTCGGTTGTTGACCAAGTAACTTTTGTATCCATAGTTTGATATGTATTCTGATTTCTTTTATTCTGATTTTTGTATATTAATATTATTAATAGAACACAACTCACTCTAATTTTTCAATAACTGAATAATCAAAGTGGTCGCAATTTCGAAACACATTATAAGAGTAATCAACATACATTACTGCGTTCCAAATTGCGACTATTGAAGTGTTAATTGGCTCAATTTTTAGTCGCAACTAGGAGGCCACGGTTCCAATTAAACATGATGTGCGTGCCCTCTTAAGTATAAGGGCGGTTCTCTCGCTGAATCACGTTTATTCTAATCCACTTATTCGTTTAACTTATTTTGTATCTTTGATTTTAAATCATCTTTATAAAAGTCAACATATCATAGACGGTATGTGCAATGAATATATTAGTATACTGGGGTACAAATTTCAGTTATTATATTTTGATATTCAATTGTGTTGTAATCTCGCATTATGTCAGTGATCTTTAAAAATTCATTAACATCTTTTTGCTTTACTTCTATAATTTGTTGTACACATATCTCGAATATACGTCCAAAATTCTTCTTTTTTAAACTTCTATACAAGTACAAAAGTATACGTCTTGAAGTACAAGTAAAATACTTTTACTTGCAGTACTTGTACTCGTCCTAGCTCTGACTACAAATGAAATAATTTAGATCGCTTAAAAAATTATTATAGCTAAAATATTCAAAAAGTTTCTACTACTTTTTACAGTACAATTCGAATGCCATTTTTAAGGAAAAAATTATTCATCTCTCGTTCTTATATTTTATCACGAAAACTAATAATAAAACTCTATGTCATCAATGAAATGATATGCTACCATAAAGAAATAACCGAAAAAGATAATCTTCTTTCGATATATCTAGACAGCTGTTTTGAAATCACTTCAAGCATAAGATTGATCGTGATAAAAAAATAACTTAAAACATTTCAGACGCAGAAATATGGGGGGTTGTAAATCTGGGTTCCGATTCGATCTATATTTCCTATAAAACCTATACTTTTGGAAAATTCTTTAATTTGTCCTATACTTCGACTATTTTTCCTATTATACCTATATTATATAAAAAAAACTATGAGATATCTAGGAACAGCGCGAAAGAGTCGAAGCAGACGCTTAATCCAAAATATGGACCCATATTCACCAAAAAAAAACATAAGAAAAAATCTAATAAAAAGACTATCGTATACATATATATACGTTTAGTGTTTTCTTACATCGCGGAAAGAATCGAAAAGGATAAAATCATATAGTGTAGCGTGATGAAAATAGCGTGTACGAAAAATATTCGTCTGTCTTACTCATCATGACATGTATGACATAGCACCTTTGAATGATTCACGTAAACAAACATTACTTAGAAAAATCACCTAAATTCATTGAGTATAAATACGTAAAATAACTTGCGTCTAAGATACATAAAACAACTTCAATATATTTCAGTGTTAGTTCTCATCGTAAGTACGTTTGATTATTTGTGTATCGATTTTTTTTATGTAATCCGATACTTCAGACATAAGTATTTACATTAGAATTCAAAATTACTGTTCATATCACGTCGTAGAGTACACTTCAAAAGGTAAGAAAATATATTTCATCATTCAGAAGTTCGTTGTTCTATATCTTTAAAATATATACACTATGCATTAGTCAGTTTTCTTCATTAGAGTATGTTTCATCATACTTTGAAACTATTTATGTATCTCAATATAGAGCTCCAACCTCTGTTCTCAAATGTTATTTAAACTATCCTGTATAATATTTCTGGGGGAAACACAAGAAATTTTTTCCTTTTATCTACATAAAGTTATTCTCAAAATAGTACTTCATTAGGATAGCTATTATAGCGTTATGAAAAGATCATATTTTAAACTTCAATAATCCATATATGAAATACTAGTAAACAATAATTGACTTTTAGTAATGGTTCAGATGCGGTACCCTTTTCTCAAAAATATTCTATGTTGAGCAGGATAAATGTGACGTCATCGTAAAAATTTTGTCTTTAGTATAATTTTTGTTTATATAATAGAGTAATAATTAAGATAATACGGGCTTAAGATAAGTAACTGGTATATTGCTAATGGAAAAACTAGACCTGGGTAAAATTGACGGTTTTTTGAGGTTCGGTAAAATATCTTTTTTGTTGAGATTAAAATTGTCCATTCCTAGGAACAACATCTACGGCTTTGGAATGAATTTTATTCTCGAGCATACAACGATAAATATTCCTTCTTTCAGAAAAGGAACAGCGTTTCTCACTACCTACGTACAATCAAAATTCCATGCTAATAGCTTGAAATATCAATAAACCTTAGGATAGTAAGGAACTTTTCGCCATCAGTGTATGTCGAAGCAAAGTCTAACCATTGGAGTTAACTCTATCAAACGAACATTTTCAGTTGCAAGTTTACATAGCTAGACTTCTGAGAAGAAAATATACATATGTATATTTTTCCTATTTTCTAAAAAGGATCCTTTCTTTTTAAAAAACTCAATCCTGTAAAGATTCCTATTTTTTGAAAAATTCGTAATCGCAAACCAGGTTATAAAGTGGTATAACATAAAAAAGATTATATCCTTTTCCTATCAGAATGTGTTTCGAAAGAATTTTGTGAGGATGGTATAATAAACAAAAATTGCAACGTTTGATGAGAGCACTTATGCAAGTAATAACTCGCTTTTGAATTCGGGCTATTGGTATAAAGTAGACCCCAGCAAGATATGAAAAACCCTAAAAGGACTCATGCCACTAACGAGGAAACTTCCCCAGATGCTTAAGTCCTTTAGGTTCCATATTTTGGCGATAGGTAGATCTGAATAAGGTATGAAAAATCTTAGGATAATTCGTGCGCTCGCGCCTTTATTCCCCAGATATTGAATCTGCATGATGCATACGAAAAGGGACCGAAATGAGAAATGATCGTTCTTCGAGAACAGTAGAGTATTCAGGTGAAAATCTTTTAACACATTCACCACGACGGGTCCCACCGGTGGGACCCGCTCGGAATTCACAAGAAACTTAATAGAAAAACAGTTCTCATCCTATGGTGTTCAATGGAAAACATCAAGGAGTATGTCATCTAGTTCGTCTTACCGCTGTTTGAGATATTTATTACAAAGGAAGATGTTTTTCATTAAAGCAGTTAAGACAAAAAAAAAGTATCAGAATCACAAGAGAAATTATTTATTTTTTTTGCCGTTGCATTACTCGCTTCTTTTGACTATTACTCCAGTAGTGATTCATTTACAGCATTTATACGAACCCCAGCTCCATTATGATCCTAAAGAACTGGAGCATTTCTTCATCAGTGGTTGATTTCCATTCACGATATTTGGATCGTCTGCTAATCTCATGGGCTTACAAGTATTGCTCCACATATCGATTAGTTTCACGAACCATAAGGCTAATAATTTCGTCCGTAAGGAAATATCGATAGCAATCTATACGGTTAATTGCATTATCTTCTCAAGCAGAAATTATCTCATCGACGAGTTCATGATCCTCTATGAATTCTGCATCCGATGGCTCTATTTCGTATCAACCATTTCTTCGTTAAAATTTCCAGATTCAAGATGCATTTCATCAGAATCATTACCTAAAGAACTTTCTGCACTTAGTGAGGTGGCGCTTTCTTCTGTATCAGTTGCTTCCAACGATATGTGACCTATATATATTTCAAAATTTAGAGCGCTTTTAAACATCATATACAAAGATAAGAATACGGAGGAAAAATCTGGAAATTTCGTTATGACTCATTAGATGATGATATGAAGAAAAGAACAATGAATAATCCGTGGAAGATAATGAAAAGATCACTGAGTGCAATTATCTGAAATTAACTCTTGAGAGATGTGGATATTTCGGAGATTTTTCCAAGAAAACTTAATCGTGGTGAATCTTTTAAAGCTTCACGTACTGCTTGTGCAACCTGTTGTGGATTAAGAGATAGACCATATCTTATCAGTACCGCTTCTATTGGCTGTTCATCAATCCACAGAGCATCCAAAACTCCTCATTTCATATCTAATATTGTTACACATTAGAAAAATCCTCACATGAGTGAATCAACAAAAATGATAATCAAGGAAAAAGTGATTGAAACATAGCGGTTTGTCACACTAGCTGCAGCAAATAAAAGGAGCCACAACGCATATTGTTGCATCGAAGAAAAAACGGACTTCGGTCACAGTTTTACAACATCGTGGATGGTTGTCTATGTGGCCGCTGGCGCACCATGTGTATAGAATCATTGAATGAAAACCTTCGGTAGAGAGTTGGTTATGAGCGAGAGACATAAGGCGGATGATGTTATTTCGTTCGCTCATATTGATGTCAAGTTCATCGAGCAGCACGCGATCCTATAACTGACGAGGGATTACTTTCATCTGTCTGTTGAAAAAGATATCTAATGGCTAAACGCGATCCATCGTTTTCTTCGGTATGTCTAGTCTTGTGTCACCGAGAGTATGATCGTATAACTCCTTTTCATATGTCTGTTCTCCCCAACAGTCCAAGATAAGTAGAACCTTCTTGTGACGACCAAGTAATGGAAGAAGAACATGATCATGTCAATACTCGACCAAGGATTTAGTGAGTTCTCCAGAACTGCTGCGAGTGATCGCCACATCCGACACCTTAAAAAGATGCGATCGAATATTGTCGTTAATGTGTCCATTAAGCAAAGGTAAAGCGACGAGGGGAGATGATTATCGAGTGCAAATGTTGACTACACTTATATCTGTGAGAAGTAACGTTTATAGAGCGGACGAATCCAGTTGTATCATATTGGGACAAATTTTTGTGAACATAAGCTATGCATTGATTGGCCGAAGTTCTGATCGTCTCCTGATTTACAGCTTGACGCCTCGTCGTAATCGATGAAGAACAAATAACTTCAGTAAGTTTGATCTCAAGTAGTTTTGAAGAAACCAATGATTCTCGAAAACCGGGACGTCTGTAACTTGTAAATGGCACTTTTTCATTTTTATCTGATTTCTGAAGACAGAGATTCTCCTCTTTTCAATGATGAAAACTGCAGCTTTCTATCCTTCTTCTATCAAAAATTATTCAAAAATACCCATCCGTCCTTTTTTTTTGAAATTGGCAATAGGTTGGAATCAGAGCTGCCGGCCTGGCCTGGTACCTGCCAGGCGCATGATGGCCTGCCAGGCCGGGCCTCCTGTTCAGGCTGAATTTTGAAAATTTGGCCTGGCCTGATCCAGGCAGCCAATATATCCCACCTGGTCCCAGGCCAGGCCAGACCAAAATTCTTGGCGTGGTTGAGAAACGATTTTAATTTTTTTCGTGAGTTATGAAAAAATTTCAATAATTTGGGTCTTTCTTTTATGAAAAATATTCGCGAAGATTGCCTCTTTATTTTAACTTTCCTATTTGTACTTTTTTCAAGCGTTTGACAAGGCTTCACTTGATTCCAAATGTCCTCAGAGTGCATGATCAGCTTACATAAGAAAGTTAAAAAGATCATGAGCATGTGTGCCAAAATAGTATCGAAACTTTTTGCGATAGGTCGCAATGTTTTTCCCTCGAATAATGCTTTGTGTGAAAGAAAATCTTCGGTTTCAATAGTATTCTTACATAAAAGTTTTCTTATTATCCACAAGTCAACAAAGGTTTCAAGATCTGTTCCCAGTGCTCGACTAGTATTACTATTTTGTGTAAATACTTGCCTTCTATTATCGTCATGAAAATGTTAAATGACGAGAAATGAAACTGTGCACCAATCCTAATTTATAGAATTCAATCAATTTGAAAAACTACAAATATCAGTTGGCCTGAGCAGGTGCCTGATGGCCTGCCAGGCCAGGCCAGTTCGAGCTATGAAAACAAACAGTCCATCTCGGTCTGACCCCCCAGGCAGGGTGAGGCTATACCAGGTCAGGCCACAGGCCAGGTCAGGCTGGAAAAAAGTGGCCTGTTGGCAGCTCTGGTTGGAATATTATTTATATTTTCTCAGAGTGAAATTCGTTCGAATGTAAGGCATTGACTTTGCAGTGTGCGTTGTTGAAATGAGAAAAAAACCTGACTACAGGTAGCCTACAAACAGTGTTATTAGTCGATGTGTATGAGATTTTTTCCGTGAAAGAAAAAAACATATACGCAAATAAAGTGTATGCAAACATCTTGTCTGCCCAAAACAAAGAGAAACAGAACGAAAATGTGTTGATCAACTTTTTTTTGGTGTTTGTGAATGACGCATGTAATAAAACGCACATGCTTTGCTGTTGTTAAAGGTGAGTGAGAGAAGTCATCTAGTCATCTTAGCTTGCTCCAAATAAAAAAAATATGATTGAAAGAGGATGCGAACATCAAAATGAAAATGAAGAATAGCAAAATAGTAATCAATACCGATTTGAGTAAAAGTCATATTAACAGCTCCGAGACTTTGATGATTCATATCGAAAATTCACTGTTCTATATAATCCAATATCAAAATAACCAATTTGTTGTATTCAAATTGATTTTTAATTAACGTTGATTTTGTTGAAAGTAACATAAGTAAACACTTCTGTCGAATCTCACACTGAAAATAATCAATTTCTGGTTTGTGCGTGGTTTTTTTCAGTCTGAAGGAGAATAATTGCTACCAATTGTGCAATTTTTCGACCTCGTATATAGAAAGTATAAAAGAAGGTTTTATTTTTCTTTTCTTCTCAATCTGCATACATTGAAGAAAAATACAACCAACAGACGAAGGTAACTCGGTAATTTCTTGAAAGCCGCTCATGACTGATATAGAAGAGGTCGAACTAACAAAATAAAAGATATTTTGTGAGCTTAATCTTCGAAATGATCAGAAGAAGTTTACGCTTCATATTTTAGAGTTTTCTATAGATTTTTAAATTTCAAATGCACTCTATATGTTGATAATGTTTTCAGACTTTCAACATGACTTTTATGTATAAGAGAAGATTGGAAGAATCTATCAAATACCATAGAAGTAGAGCACACAACCTTACACAATCATCTCCATTTCTCTAGTATAACATATCGTCTAGAGCTGAAATGTTTTCCTATAGATACCAGAGTTATTTTAAGATGCGTATTTTTTCTTTATTTTCAAAAAATATTGTACTGAAGAGCTTTGGATAAATTTTGAAAGTATGAAATTTTTCTGATGAGTTCTCCTCGAAACACTTGGGAGAGAAAGAATTCCGTTAAGATTGTATGATTTAATCTTTCTAATTGCAAACAAATTATGCATGAAATTATGTTGAAATTTATTTTTAGTTTTATTCAACAAATATAATGGAACCTATTGATGAGGATAGATTAAAACAATGTTTGAGTTCAATCATTGAAAAGATCGATGATGTTTTGAAAAGATTGAAAAACAAGCAAGGAACTACATCAGAGACACATCCGTCCAATGCTACGACTACAATCCAAGCTTCAGTTAATCCAAACAATCCTATCACTGATAATCCATTACTCAATAATTCAATTCAGAATAACAATGTGAACACATTTACAGTTGATCAAGAGGAAAATGATTTATTAGATACATTAACTAATGATATTCAAAATATATTAAGAAATTGGTTGCCACAATTATCAACTCCATGTTGTAAGTATGTTGAACAACATTTACATCAATATCATTTCGATTCTGAAAATCAAGTATTCACTGAAATGATCACAGCTAATATTCTATACTCATTTAAACATAATTTAAATGGTTTATTATTAGCTGTACGAGCTTATCCAGCTTCACTGAATGGAGATTTACAAACAGTTGATAAATTTCTCACACGTTATCCAGAATATAAAGATAAGCCAGGCTTTTGGGGTACAACATTATTATATTCAGCTGCAAAAAATGATCATCTTCGTTTAGTTCGACATTTAGTTGAAACAAGTGGATGTTCTGTAAATGCTCGAAATGAAAGTGAAATGGCTTTTGCTTTGATAAATGATAGTGATACGAATCGAGAAAACACTCGTACTCTACCGTACAATCCGGATCCCAAGTTTGCTTCCACAGCGTTACATGCCGCATGTTTTAACAATAATTTGGAAACTGTCAAATATTTGATTAGTAAAGGAGCAAATTATTTTTTAAGAAATCAACTTGGTGAAACGCCAGTACAAAATGGTAAAAATCATCAAGCAATACAAGATTTCTTTAAAGATTATCTCATAACAACATATATGAATACATTTCATGTTCCTTTACCCACTGAACCTATTCTAGATTGTCATGATCGAACACCAAATAATTGTATTTGGGAATATAAACCAGTCAAAGGACATGAATGGGAAGAATTTACTATGAGTGAACATAATACTTTATCTAATGCTTTAATAACAGAAAGAAATAATCAATCATTTAATCCAACAACCTATTTGAGTGTTCGACAAGGTACATATAATGTAAACCTTCTAATACTTCTACGTAGTGGTAAAAATCAAGAACCAAATCCATCAAATCAAGATAGTTCAGCATGGATTCGATGTCGTGGATCGAGTGTAGCTAATTTTGATCTTCATTGTGTTTGGCAATTGATGTTTGTTAAATATGATACAAAACAAACACCTCAAACAGATATTCCATCGTTGGATTCCAAAATTCTTCCAACTGAGTATGATAGTAAATTTCAAATAAAGCTAAATTGTTGGTATACATGTGATTCAAAAAGAAATACTCTATTAGATGATGCTATGAATTATAGACGACGATATGTCGATATTAATTGTAATTTTGATCTTGATTATAATGGAAATAAAATTATTAAATGTAATCTATATACATTTACATTAACAAATAATGATAAAACGATCTTAGGTTTTATAAGATGGATACCAAAATTAATTGCAAATACACCAAATGATCAAAATATAATTAAAGTATTAGATAATTTTAAAATGATTAATAATTTTAATCCAATACCATTATCAACTAAACGATTAGAACAATTGACTGGATCGAAATCAACAACTGGATCAAGTATTACAACAACAGATGATGAATTAAATAATCCAACAGAATTAGGAGCTGATTCATCAACAAATGAAAATGGAACGGATGATGGAGATGATGATGATGATAAAACATATTCCAGTGTATCAGTCAATAATTTAGGTACTTGGAACTTAAATGATCTTTTGAACAATGATTCTCAGACAACAACTACACAAGGTAAAAAGAGAGATTCATTCTTTTTATAGGATATATCAAAATTTTCAACCCTTTTGTCATATAAACAAAAAGATTAATATTAGTCCCGAAATCTGATTAGCTGAATTTTCCCATACGGAGAAACATACAACCAATTTCGAGATTTACACCCTAACGACAAATAAGGGAACACTGGCACGCCCCACGTATAGGGATTAAGAGCCCAAGGGTACCTATAGTATAGCAGCTGAAGCCTAAGAGTATCTCCCTAGTAGACAAGTTAAGGCCCTAAAGATACCCTCCTAATATAGTACTTGAGAACTCCAGAATACCTCTATAATATAGTAGTGGAGCACTCAAACGTATCCCCATAGTACACCACTTGAGTATTTATGAGTTCTATGGAAGATGCATTTTGATTGGTTGAATAAAACGAACCATATCAGCAATGCAGACAAACACAGAAACACACTGTCAATTTCAGGATTAAGACTCTGACTACAGTCAAGGAAATCATTTTAAAAGAGACCTAATTATTTTATTTATATATCCAAGTATCTGATGAATTTAATTTTTTTTTCTGTATTGTATAGAAGACCTATAATTTTGATATATCATATATCTTATTTTTCTAGACAATATCGTAGTACCAACAATTGAACCTAATCCCGCTGTCGATACACCAGTACCAAATCTTAATGATTTCATTGATAAACGCATAGGTGAATCTACAAATGTATCAGAAAAGTTAGAAGTTAATCACGTTTCCGAAACAAGTAATCGTTCTAAACAAGATGATGCAGCCCAACAAGCTAAAGTTGCTCTAGAAATGGAAAATAAACAATTACAAGAAAAGTTAACTTCACTACAGAATCAATTTGACGAACAACTAAAACTTACAAGTGAACAAGGTGCAGTCAGTCAAATAACATTGAATACTACAATGGATCAATTAGAAAATTTGCAATATGAATTACGTACAAAAACTGAACAAGAAAATTTAATTAAACAAACTGCGAAAAATATATCTACTCTTGAATATACAATTCCAAAATCTAATCAAGATATACTTTTAAAATTCAATTTAATTATAAATACATTGAAAAAATTAGATTATTCATTAAAAGAATATTTTAAAGATAGTGTACCATTAATTGAATTCGATCATGATTATATTAGAAAAATAATTCTTCGTGGTTTTCCTATTCATCATAAAGAAATGAAAAATATTTTTGATGGAATAAAAAATTTAGTTCAACAAGTTCAATCAACTCAAGCTTATTATAAACAACGAACAAATAGAAATAAAGAATTTTTATTAAGAACAATTCGTCAAGTAAATCGAACAAATTCTATCCATTGGAAATCTTATTACAACTCAATAATTAAATTAATTAATCAGAAATATGATGGTTATATTGAAGATTTTAATAATTATATTAATGATAAATTAAAAAATCTTATTGATCTTTGTATTCAAAATTCATCACAACAATTTCGAAAAGATATTACTGACTTAACGAATGATTATATAAACAAAGAAACATTTTCATCTGATATTGAATTAATAAAACAAAATGCTCTTAATGAATTTATTCATGAACATATTTTCTTACAACAAAAATCAAGTAAAACTATTCCAACAAAAGAATCAATTTTAACATTAAATAAACATATTGAAAATATAAAAAATATATTAAAAAATAATAAGGATTATAAAGGATATGAATTGAAACATTTTCAAATGATTTGTTCTCTATTACAATGTTTAATGATTTTTTATCATTGTTTTTTGGCACAATTACCTTTATTCAATGCATCATTAGATCTTCTAAACAAGATTGAAACGAATACAGTAATAACAATTGAAACAGCAACAGGTTCCGGTAAGTAATATTTTCTTGAAGAATATATCAGAATAGAAACTTTGAATAAATAAATGATTTTTTTTTATTAGGTAAATCTACACTTCTACCTGCTTTATTAGTTGCTGCTGGTTATGATAAGATTATTGTTACACAACCTCGACGTTTACCATGTACTTTAATATCTCAACGTGTAAATTCTATGGTCAATGATGATATTAGTGGTTGGGCAGTAAGTGGTGCTGAGAATAATATACAAGGAAAAATTCTTTATTTAACTGATGGTCTATTAAAAGAACGTTTATTAAATGATAAAAATTTTATAACAGATAAAACAAATGTAAAAAAATCTGTTATATTTTTTATTGATGAAGTTCATGAACGTTCAATTAATATTGATTTATGTTTAGCTTTATTTGCACGATTATTAAAATTAGATCCACAATTGAAAAGAAAAATGAAAGTAATTATATCATCTGCTACATTAGATGCATCAGTTCCAACATTATATAAAAAAATTCCTGGTTGTTCATTAGCTACATTTGATCTCGTATCATTATCAACACTTTATCCAGTTACTGTTCATCCTGTACCTAATGAAAATCTTCTTGATCTTGTCCAACAACTCTATAGTCAACGTACTCGACATGATCAAATATTATGTTTTGTTAATTCAACTCAAGATACACATGAAAATTGTCAATTATTAAAAAAAATAACTAAAGGTGCTATTGTTGCCTATCCTCTTATACAATCTCAGTCGGCTATTGATCAACAAAAATATATTGAACAAGGAAGTGTCTTTTTCTCTACAACAGTTGCTGAAACATCATTAACATTTCCATGTTTAAAATATGTTCTTGATACTGGTGTAATTAATATGCCAGTTTATAGTTTAGAATTAGAAAGAACTGAATTACAAGAAACAAAATCTGCTGAATCTACAAGAAAACAACGACTTGGTCGTCTTGGTCGAACACAACCTGGTGAATACTATGCTTTATATGATTATCCACCCGGTAAATTAAAAAAAATTTTTTTTTTAAATTATAAGTTAAACTAGTGGTAGTACCTGGCGTTGGTCGGGAAATATCCATGATGAAAACTTAGCATGTCAGGAAACGACAGAAGACATGTAGAAGGCTTGCTTATGACCTTTTCATCTATTATTACTACATCTCCCCGCCGTGCATATACTCACAACTATTCTTAAATCGGATAATTCAGCAAATAATGTGGAGTGTGAGTGTCTTTCACTTAACTAATGCCTATTGCCAAACTTTATACTAATACTCAATGCAAAAAGAGTGACAGTAGGAGGTGGATATTCTAAAAATTGCAGCAAATGCTCTGATGTTTCTGAAAGATTCGTAAAGATTGGAACGTATCATAACCTGTGTGAAGTTTCACCCCAATTCTCCCGCCGGTTATTCTTATCCCTCTCGATCCTCCTCGGGACCTATGAGTATGTTATGAAAAGCTTGACACCACTACCTCATGCGGTGTCCGAATGTATAAAAAACAGAAAAAAAAGACAAAATTTCTTCTTTTTAGATATAGATTATATAAGTTATGAGAAATGGAATTTTATCTCACTTGTTGCCTTCTTCATTCGATGGATATTTTCATTCATATAACTGTTCTTCATTTTACACATTCTGTCAGTCTTTTTCGAGTATCCTAAAATGTCCTGTTCCTCTGGTTGAAAGAGTATTCTGTGCAAATTTTTTTTACCGTTGGTCATGCCGTGTCCAAATGAATAGCGAAAAGACAAACAGATAGACAGATAAACATTCTTCTTTATATATGTCGGTTAGAAACTTTCGGTTTTCACGTTTCGACCAAAGAATTATCAATACGAAATGATTAATTTTAGAATCATAACGAATTCACTAAATTTCCGGAAAATTGACACAAACTTCATTGCAATATGACTTGGTGAAAACTCACCCAAACACCCTCTTCTCACGCCTGTGAATGGTAATTGCACTCTCCAAAACTACCTCTGGACCAGTGTCCGGCGTGATCGTGGCCGTAGGTGAAAGTTAGTCACGGAATCATCCTTAAAAACTGATGTCAAAATGTTCAATATTCATTTTTTGAGCTAAATTTCATAATTGAGTATGAAAATCTTTACTTTATTACTTTCCGCAGCAACATATTCTTGTTTGTTTCACAAGCGCGATCGATGTATCGGAACTTTGACATAATACATATTTGTTAAGAAAAAAAGTAGAGAGTTTTAACAAATTAGTAGAAAAGGCCGTGACTATGAACAAATACCCGTGACTGTGACGTGACCGTGACTAAAAATGGTTGGTCACATCAGACTCCACTCTAGACCTAGGAAAGCACCGTGGAAAGTTTGGTAATGTTAGCTATTACACCACTGTCTGGGTGAGATTTCACCGACACCCCACACCCCGATGACCATGCCAACCCCTCATCGACCTTCTTTGGGACCTAGAGAAGCATTGTGGAAAGTTTGGTGACGTTAGCTTTTACTATCATTGAGTTAGAAGCGAACAGACAGACAAACATTCTTCTTTTTATATATACTAGAGGAGGTGTCCACTACAAAGAGAATATGGTTAAAGTTTTGTACCTTCCACCCGACTTTTTCTGCTATACATAACACGTCTTTTACAGGACTGTTTCCCGCTGTGGCTGAGCCATCTGCAACAGACATTTTCTCGTCACCTCTCGAACCTCTATGACACGACTTTTACCGGTATGCGTCAGGCATCTTTAACAGGATTATTCCTGCTATGCGTTAGGTATTCTCCATAGAACTCTTCTCGCCGTGCGTGATACCTCTTTCATAGGACTTTTTTCATCGTACCTGAAACCTCTGCTACAGAGCTTTCCCCACCGCGCGTGGAGTATCTTTCACAAAGCTTTTCCCGTCGTGCATAACGCAACTTCAGTGAGACTCTTCTCATCGGGCTCAAGCTGCCATCCTCACTCACGTCCACTTTGGATACGATCACTTTCAAAATTATATTGAACTGCGTCGTTTGATTAGAAAGTGAGTAAAATCACAGTCTCTTACGACTTGGATGAAGTTTCATGCACACCTCCTTCTCTCACCTCCAATCACTCTGCCGACTTTTCTCAGCAATCAAGGAACTAATGCAAATAGTTCCTTGACGCTATCTCTCACAATGACTAAATACATTGCGAACAGACTCATCAGAATTTCGATCTGTATTGATCGCAATGAAATTTCACCCATCCCCTTCCGCGCACCCCGTTTGGTGATTTCAACCTCAAGTCGACTTTCCTCATGAGCTAAGGAAGTAGTGTGGAAAGTTTTGTGACACTAGCTATAACAGAGATTGAATGCATAGCGAACAGACAAACGTTTTTCTTTAAATATATACATACGTCATCGTTGTGAGTCAAGAAAAACAACAAATACATTGTTTGTGTGAGTCATAGAAAACAAATGGATACACAATAGTTGTGAATCAAGGAAACACTCCTATACATTGTTCTCTTATAACCTATTAGAAACCTTCGATTTTCACACTTACACCAAAGAGCCATCAATACAAAATGATTAATCTTAGAATCATAAGAGATTCGCTAAATTTCTGCAAAACTCATGCAAATTTCATTGCCATATGACATGGGTGAAATTTTACCCTCACACCCTCGGTGGGTGACCCCGCTATGGCTTTCCTCCGGGCCTGGGGATGCACCATGGAAAGTTTGGTGATCGTAGCTCTTACAGGGCCGGAATGCATAGCGAACAGACGGACAAACTGACAGATATTCTTCTTTATATATATAGACAGATGTAAATGTTCTAGGTCAGCAAAGAAAATATCCAGTACCACAAATATGTCAATCAGATTTAGTCAATATTGAATTTGCATTACGAAAATCTCAATTAAAACTAAGTTTAAGAGAATTTCAAGAATATTTACCAGATAAACCAAAACGAGAATATATTGATGATGCAATTAAACAACTTCAACGTTTAGGTAAATTATATTTATAGAATTTAAAAAATTTTTTAATAAAAAATAATCTTTATTATCTCATTTAGAACTTATTGATAAATCTTCCAATGAACATTTCACTACTTTGGGTGCAGCAATTGCCAAATTACCTGATTTTAGCTCTTTACCCATGTCCAAAGCTGTCCATGCTGCATTAAAACGATATCGCTGTGGTCGTGATTTAATTATTTTATCATCAATTTTATCTACTCTTAATACATCAACTGTACTTAAATCAATTCCACCTGAATATAAACGTTCTGAAGGCGATTTTATGACACTTTTACAAGTAATGAATACAATTTTATTAGTTCGTGATGCAGTACCTTCAAAACAATTTAATCTTGATCGTGTTTGTACTGCTAAAGGATTATCTGCTGTTACACATGTGATTAAACCAGCATTACGACGATATAAAAATTTAGAAAAAGCTTTCAGTCTATCTGATGAATTTCGTGAACTTGCTCAAGTATCATCAGGCAATTGGGAAAATATAGCAAAAGCTTTATTAAAAGGATTTTCTGATAAAGTTTATGCATCTCAAAAAATTCTTCAAGGTAAAACACAAAAATATGTCAAATATAATGTTCCTCATCGAACATCGAATAACGAACAACAAGATTCATTAGATGAAGCATCTGCTATAGCTGTTATTGATCGAACATCAACATTAAGAACTGGAAATAAAGGCGCGTTACCAGCATCATTAGTTTTAGCTCGTGATGTTCGTTATTTAACAGCCGTACGTTCATCAGCTATTCTATCATTTGTTGGACAAGTTGAATCAGCATGGTTAGAATATATTTTTAGTCGTGAATTAAAATTAAATGCAACAGAAGAACAAACATTAAAAACTAACAATATATTACAACAAACAATTCAACGATTTGCACATGCACAAATTCAAATTAATAATGGAAAATTAATATTTCATGGTACATCTGGTCATATTATTAATGCAGAACTTTATGTTCGGCAACAATTAGTGACTACATTAAATTTTACATTACCATTTTCATCAACTGATTCTAATGATAATCTAAAGAGAAATTTAGCGAGTGTGACAAGTATGCCAGGTGATTTGTTTGGTCCATTACGATGGCGTTGGGAATCTGAACATCAAGTTAAAGTACGAACAAAAATGCATAAGAATAATGGAACAATTGATGTCACTGTGGAAGGTCTTGATTCACAAAATCAAGCAGTACGTCAAGAATTTAAGTCATTCGAAAATTGGCTACGTACGTGTGCTGTTATTCGAGATCCAAATTCAGGTATGTTGAAAGAAATATATGAATTTTTTGATTAAGCAAAAAGAACACTTTTCTAACAATGTAATGTTAAGAGATTTTACAAAAGATTGTTTGAATTTTAGGAGTTTCACCGCGAGTTTTAAAACCGCAAATACGTGATAAATTCCGTGATATGGAAGTCAAAATTGGCAATATTACTGATCCAGATCGAACATTAGTTGATATTTGGAAAAGTTTGAAAGGTCCCAAAGCCACACGTGAAACACGCATGGAAGTAGTTGCTTGGATAGCTGTATGTCAGTTTTATTGTCGATTAGAAGGTGGTTTTGTTCGTGATTGGGTTGTTGGAAATTATTCAGCACAACCAAAGAATGTATCATCAAATCAATGGATAGAAAAACAAACATCTGGTATTCCAATGTTACATAAAGATTTTGTTCCTTCAGATCTTGATTGTCATTTACCACAATCAAAAAATTTTGATGTAGAAGCTTTTTTAGATGCATTATATGGCTATGGAATTACAGCAACATCATGGAGACAAGATTGGCGTTATGTACTTTTAATAGATGAAAATACAAAGACTGGTCCATTCACAATGGATTTAATTGAACCACATATTGCTTTAACACATGATCGGATTGATTTTGATGTTAGTAATTTATCATTAGAACGTGGATATACAAAAGATTTAGGTATGCGTGTTGATATAACAGGTGGAACATATCCAATTCAACTTGAAACAATTGTTGAAAATATTCAAAATAAAAATTTTCAAGTTTTACGACCAATTGACGGTGAAAATGGACCAAATACAAAAGGAACAGTTGCTGAACGAATTGAAAAAATGAAATCAAGAGGATGGACACAAATCGGTACACCCTTTTCATTTATTCCAAATCCTCCATCAACATATAATGCTGTTCTCGTACCTTATCCATCATCTACATTACTCTATCAAAATCTTGTAACCGAAATAAAAAAAATATCGGGTGCAAATATCATATCAATTGAACAAATAAAAAATCCAAATATTGAAGCATTGTATGAATATATGAAACGAACTATAGCAAAAGAATGTCCTGGTAATGATCCTAGAGAAAGAGAATTATTTCATGGAACCGGTGGTGAAGCAATTCAAGGAATAATTGATAGAGGATTTGATGATCGATACTATAAAAATGGAGCATGGGGTAGGTTTATAAACTTATTGAAAAATTCTTTTTACAATTGTTAGATACACAGAGTTCAGATTTATTTGTTTCATAATATATAGCTTGGAGTTGCCACAGTTTATCATATAAATATTCATCTCTTTTTGAGATTTTAATTTAATTTTTTTTTGTTTTATTTAGGGAGTGGTGCGTATTTTGCTGATGATCCTCGAAAATCGAATGGCTATGCACCCCCTGATCCAAATACACAACGTCGTGTTATTTTTTATAATAAAGTTGTATTAGGTATTGAATCTGTACAAACGCAAGCAAACAATTCAATTAGAGCAGCACCACTAAATCATCATTCTGTTCATGGTACTGGATTTCAATACCATGAATACATTGTCTATCGATATGGTCAAGCTTTACCATACTTGAAAATTACTTACGCTGCGCCTACATAAAATGCTATATTTTTTTATATTCATAAATATTTTCTATCGTTTACACTTTATTAATAAAATACTATATCATATGATTTTTAGTAAAAAAACTTAATGATGAAATCATACATATATAAGAGAAAAGGAAAAATCTACAGGGTTGGCCCAACCGGGAGTTGTAAGGATTGTGACAACCCCCTCAACTATCGAAAATTCTTGTTCTTTTCCAACGAAATCGAAATTTTTTTCTTGCATTCTTTTAGAAAAAAGTTTATTCTCATTACAAAAATCTCGGGCCAGCTCTGAAGGTCCATATGATGACACATGATAGAAAGAAAAAAGTCCAATATGTTATATATACATGACATCGAATGAAAAACACCAATATGTTGTGTATTGGAAGAATCCCAACAGATCGTATCTCCAGCACAACTGTGGAGTAACTATATATAGAGTGACAAACAAAGAGAATCTCAATTGTCAAAGATTGCAAACGTAACGGTTGAAAACATCTTAAACACAACAAGAGATCGAGGAACTATCCATAAAGAAACAGAGAAAGAACAAAAAAAAGGCCAAGTGAAAAATTCACTTATGTCATATATAAGTGAGAAGGAAAAAACTAGATATAAGTATCATTATCAAAAGAATGATAGCAGAGAAAATAAGGAGAAATGAAATCACTATGTATCACCAGTAGATTTAGGTAGCTTCATATCCGTTCCTCTTACACGACCTGTAAGAATCGACAAATCAATTCTTATTCAAAAAAGAGTACTAAAGAATATCTAAGATTGGCATTGATATGGAATTGGTTAATTCTAATTATCACGAGAGAAGAAGTTGAAGAAAGATATCTTTGCCTTTGGGCTATCTTCCAGTGCAATGTGCTGCTCGAGTGCAGTTTTATAAGCCTGATATTTTTTCTTATAACTATGACTAGCTGTAGCTTTGGACAGAAGGTGTGCCGTTTTCAATCGTTTACATCAAGGTAAATAGAGATATAGTGCCATTTACAATCGTCACAACTCTAGTCCTCGAATACTTTATTTTGTTTCATAGAACCTTTTGGCTTTGGATTATACCGAATATCAACATCAACAGACATTGCATATTTTTATTTTTTTTCTTTTATCTCTGTGTCATTTTACAATAAGTCTGATGATAAGAATGTTAGAAAGAGTGCATTCATATATCCACCAGTATTATTTGCTCATGTAAACTATATACCTTTTATTATTGTTTAACAATATGCTTTGTTTGTAAGTAAAATATATTCAAGCAAAAGTGTTTTCTTAGACGATTACTTATTATTATTATATGATCGTTTCCTTTATATAAGAGCTCGATAGACTTTGAAGATATAGTAATGTTTTAACATATCTGACCGATATGACAAGTTGAAATAGATCGTTATTTGATTAGAATAACTGAAATGGAAGTTATATAGATCAAAAAGAGTAGGATGAAATCGACAAAACATTTTTCTGACTAAAATAGTATGATACTATCAAATACATCTATTTGCTATACATTCTTTTATTAAATTAATTTTTCTATACGAGTAAATGTTCTACTTAGAGAAATAATTCAAGGTAAGATAACTCTTTAAAGTTTCAATTGACTACTTATATATTATACATTCGTTTGTTCTATAAGACAGAATTTTTAACAAAGCAGTATTTTGAAAATCGTTAAATCTTCTCTCTGTTATTATTTGCTCGAAAAACAACCCTTAAAAATGATAGAAAGTAGATGAATCATTGTAAAAGAGCTGACAACTAGATTTTCAAGTATCTGTTTAAAACCTCAATTCTACTGTTTTAAATTACTTTAAATATAAGTTTGTACAGAATTGTATCACACATTATCTTTAAGTAAATTTAACATTTTATCTTAACTAAGATATATGTAAAACATGAAATGTTGCAAAATTTTTTCATCATCCGATATTAGTTAAAATTATGTGTTGGATGAGCATAAACGAAAAAATGAAAACAATGACAGTTATGTACCAATAATATGAGGAAACCTTTTGTTTTGAGTATATCACAAATTGGATTCAGACACACAATACTTATTATAATTGTCAGGAGTCTCATTCTGTCAACTTTCTTATACAGGTTAATCGTTCGATTCGTAAAATGCTCGATCGAATTCGAGTTGAATGCATAGCTTGTGGACAAATTGAAATACAACATGGTAATTTTGGTGGTCATGTTGAAACAATTGTATTCTGTTTATCAGTAGATATAAAATGTCCATGGACGTGACAACGAGATAAACTTAATCAACACTTATCTAATTGTCCATTTGAATCAATGAGACCTATTTTTACTCAATTTATTACCGAAAATCAACAATTGAAAGAAAAAATAACTCGATATATTATTCAAATAAGTGAACAACAAAATGAGATTAGGCAACTTAAAGAAGAAATAGTACAATTGAAAATGCAAGTTTATACACATTAACACAAAAATCAACAATTCAATATATCATTTACTGAAGAAATCTCTCAAATAATACCTATAAACAGTCAATTACGTGAGTAAATAACTGAAACAATCATTATTATTTCAAGATTATGTTTCTCCAGAAATTGATAATATTTTTTACATTAGTGAGAATAATCTATCAAAACAATAGCTTTTACATATTATACATAAGTCATATTGGAAGAAAAAACATATATATATGTGCTAATATTACAGTCTTATTCAATCGAAAAATAACTGTTATCTCGAAACTTCTTACAAAGCACTTTAACAATTTCTGAAATATGAATATGAAAATAGGAATGTAAGTTAAATTTTTATCATAATAAATTTATTTCTTGTGGGTAAATAAAATGACGTTTCAGATGATTTTTACAATCCGTATATTTGTACTATGGTATAAGTTTCCACTAAATTTTCAGTCATAATCATTCTATTTAGAAAAACCTACAAATTGTGAATACAGTATTCCCTCTATCACATCATCCTGATAATTATTCATTTATCGTAACATTTTCTTAAAAACAACAAACAAAATTTTTCATTTTTAGTGAAGATCATTGTTACACAAATCAATTGTTTCAATAACTCATTTACTACACGAATTTCACTTAACTAAAAACAGCGAAACATTCAGTTAGTTAACAATAAAATATATGCATACAATCATGGTAGGAATGTCTGTTCACAATATTAGAATTATTCATTTCTTTAAAGATAGATAATCAGTTTCTCAATTAATACATGTTATTACATAGAAATTAATATATTCTACTAAAGTTCTGGCAAATGTTGTTTTAATTATTCATATATACCATATCTTTTTTTATAATTTCACTGATTTTTTTTGAACTTGAATTGCTCGAACTGGATTAAATGAAAAACATTTTAGTTCTCGTTATTTTATTAATATAACATCATCATCTAACTAACATATTCACTATTATCGATTCATGCTTAATGAAATATTTGAATAAATCTTTTGGTAAATTATTGTTTATAGATTAATCTGATACTTGAAAACATTTTCTTCAAAATGAATCAAAAAAATGAATAGAGTTTTGCTTATAAATATTCATCTGTCATGTGATCTTCAATATACTGATCACCTGACCAACTTTGTTTTGAAATGAGCAAAAGAGATGTATAAAGACATCATGAAAACTAGTCACTTTCTATATGCTCTCAATTGACATATTAACTATTAAGTTTTTGTTCAAAATAAAAATGATACATAGAGAAAACTGTGGATGCGAATGTGAAGAAAATAGAAGAAAATAGTCTTTGAAATTTTAGTTATGTTTTTACTTTTAATCGAACGATATTTTTATGAACTTTTTATTAAAATTTCAATTTAATAAAGATTAAATTTAGGCTGAACCTATAACAACCATTATTACAATTTTGATCTTGGTTACGGATCTCATCAAATAATTTTAACTTTATACTTATTGAAAATAATATGAAGATAGCAAACATAGTACGTCATCTCAAGATATAATCAGTGTTTCATAATAAATAGATCTCTCAAAAAGCCGAGAATAGCATAATGCTTGTATGTATCCGATTACCGAATGTGAAAAGGTTCCATTCCTTCCCCTCGGCACGGTATCGTTGGTTTCGCAATGTATGGATACAGAGGAACGGACAATCAGGCAAAAACAAACACGTCGATTCGTCATCACTGCCTCTATGGGCTACTATACTATGCTTTCTGTTCTATTTCTGTTTGCATCACCATCCTATCTTTCGACTCTTTCGCATGCACTCGAAAAAAACACCCTAAAATTCAAAAAAATGAGCGTCACTAAATAAATACGCAAAATTTAAAAAAAATGTTTCCAACGTAGAATCTGCACACTATCTCAAGAGTGCGTGGGTAGCGTTGCATGCATACAGGCCAACATTTACACTTACCTGAAGTCTATTACGTTGAATGCACTTTATCTCTTTCCTCCTCCTTTCTAACATATTAAACTTATCTGATCTCTTTGGCACAGAGTCTCCACTTCATAAGCTTGTCCTTTACTCTTCTTTCCTCTTTACATTTTCTATATTATTCCTTTCGTCATTGATTACGCATTCATAAACATCATTTCGCTTTTCTGTCTTGATCCCTCCTTGCATAAATACCTTCATTCTGATTTCTTCTTATGTGTATTTTGTAAATAAATCAAGTGTTAGAGAGTAAAGAAACGACGATGGAATCTCCAGCCGACTTGAATAAATGTGGATTGTTGCGTATGGACGTGTTTTCTTATCGGGGCAAAAAATATGAAGTGCCCATTTTCGATCCAAGTGACACTCCAATTGTATTGAAAGCAGGTATCAGTGAGATTTCTTTACCTGATGCTTCCCCAATATTGCGTTGTATCGACTCAGTTTGGACTCTGTCTGAATTCTTGGTTCCACGATATCCTGTTTCCCTTGGCTTACTCGATATTAATGAACTTACTCTGTTCACAGAGGCAGATGCTGTACGAGTGTTGGATATGCCTATAAAGATGCCTGACTGCGACGAATATCGAATTCCTCGTGCGCTCTCGCAATTTACCGATGCAATTCAGCGCATTATCGATGTGGAACACCGTATCAATCCACATCATGATGATTATTACGGATATTTAACTATTGATCAACGTTGGGTGAAACCGGGCACACTTCATCGTGAGGCACCTTGCCATGTGGATGGATTCCAGGGAGCACGATGGAATCCCAAATGTCGAACCAATCACACCTACACGGTCTCGGATGTGTTACCTACCGCTTATTATATACAGCCTTTTGACTTCTCTGCTCTTGATGAGCGAGTTCACGATTTCTTTTGGGAAATGAATGCTCAAGTTGCTGAAACAGGGGAAGCTCATCGATGGCAACCGCAGCCTGCTGAAATCACTTTGATGGATTGCTATACTGTTCACCGCGGTGTTGAAAATATGAGCAATAGTCCTGTGTTCCGAACATGGTTACGGTTGTCCTTTGAAGAACGTCGTCGTATTTTTGACCGTTTAGGCAACGCACATAATCCTTTCTTTGACTATAACTGGACGATGGTCGATCGCGACATCGAACAACTTGGCCTTTCTGCCTATCGCACCACATGTGATCCATCTCTCCGTGTATTTCCTTGGCAGGATCTTTCGGGAAATCCACTTCCTCTAGGAGCACCAAAAACCAAACCAAAATTGTATAAGGCAATAAATGCGACGAAATAACAAGCTTTAATCTCAACTTTTATTGATTTGACAGAACATTATTTTGAGCAGAGATCATACTATGAGAAAAGACTACGAGAAAAAAAACACGCGAATAATTTAGATGTGAGTGTGGGTATGAGTTGGTTTAGAGCGAATGGGAGTTCACTGAGCTGCTATGACTGGATTTGATGTTGCTCATTACATTAAAAAATGAACAAGAAATGTGATACATTTATTTTATTGAAGACTATTATCAGTTTGAAAAACGATGAATTTGTAGAGTGTATCACAAACTTAGTGGGTAAAACATCGTGCGAAATATTTAAAATTCATCTGCTTGATTCCATTCAGGTACTGATGAAGTCAATAAATATTTTTGATATATTTGAATAGAATTTACCTGAAGGTTGTCTTTTAACATGACAAGTACTGATTCAAGCTTATGTTAACATATATACACAAAGAATTATTTCTTTCGTTACATCATCACATTAGAAATGAAGCAGATTAAGGCGATTACTTTATTTTCAAAAATAAAGTTAAAATACTCAGATATGACCAAAAGTTCTGCAAACATTAAAAAAAATATAAAGATGCAGCGATATTTTTTAATTTTATTTTATCAAATATTGAAGATAATTGCCATGATTATTTATACCAGATTCGATCTTTTCTAAAAACTTGTTAAAAGTTCTTTTGAAGTCTTTTTCTTCAAAAATGTTTAGGTATCTTGGAAACCGCATGAATTAATCATTTTTGATTTCTTTTAAAATTTTTGTCAAATTTTGTTCAATCATGTCAGTTGCGTTTTAGCATTACTAATGATGGGATATAGATTTATTTTATATAGATTAGGCATAAGTCATCTGATGCTAACTGGCAAATTGAAGATGCATCACCAAAGACTATTGTTTATGAAGACAAAGTTTAACCATAACTTCGTTTGGTATATTCTTTAAACCAAATAGTCCTGTTTTTACACATCGTGTAGAAAAGGCAAGACTGTAGGTCACAAGTACTATATTGAAAATTGTCCGAAATCTTTTGTTAATGAAATATGGACCCAAACAGATATATCAGCTTAAAAATGTATAAAATTTCTTGACAATCATCATTGACTTCATACTCATCCAATATTATTAACTATATGACAGAAGAAAGCGTCAATATTATGTCATATCTACCATATTCCTCAGGCCTGATACTATGTAACTTTTGGCAAACAAGTTCTATCGAATGTAGTGTAATTGATTAAATAAATGAAATATGATAAGTCCATGCAATATCCAAGGTGCCTAAAAATTTTTTCGGAAAAGACTTCAAAAAAACTGAACACAGGTTGTTATAGAGGATCGAATTTGGTATAAATAATCATGGCAACTATCCCGAATATTTCATAAAATAAAATTAAAAATATCCCTGCATCTTTTTATATTTTTATTTAATGTTTGCAGAACTTTTGGTAACTCCACCATGGGGATCACAATCCAGTGATCTCTGTGCCGGTCGCAAGTCCGGAAAAAGGAGGAGCGTTAGACGGAAGGGGTGCAGATACCGCCGTTTGTAAAAAGAAAAAGACGAAAGAAACCAACCATGAATGTTAAATATCAAAAACTATACCGGCTCGGACGGCGCCCGGATGAACAAGGTCCGCGTCCTCTGTCGTGGAACCAGGACAGAATCGAAAAATTGGCTACTGAAACAACCACTCATATGAAAACCGTAACAAGAAGATATACAACAACAACAACAACACCATCAACGTCAACGCAAACAACAGCTAAAAAGTATGGCTCAGACAAACTCAAATTGATGAAAGATACTTTCACTGTGGGCACGTGGAATGTATGAACATTATGGGCAACTAGCAAACTGGAACTACTACGAAATGAAATGAAACGTTACAGTTACGACGTCATCGGTATTTCAGAAGTACGGTGGACAGGAAAAGGTGAAACAACAAACGGTGACTTCATTTGGTGCGGGAATGACAATACACACAATAAAGGTGTTGGAATGTTACTCAGTACAAGAGCTCGAAAGGCTCTTATGAGCTATAATTCAATCAATCCAAGATTACTCACTGCAAGGTTCAAAGCAACACCATTCAATATAACAATAATCAATGTATATGCTCCAACATCTGACGCAACAGAAAATGACATCGAAGCGTTCTATAGCGATTTGGAAGACGCTATAGGAAAAACTCCACAAAAAGGTATACTTATACTAACTGGTGACTGGAACGCCAAGGTGGGTGATGACAATATTGGCTGGGAAGCCGTCATGGGCAGATATGGATATGGAACAAGAAACGAACGTGGCGAACATCTATTGGAATTCACAACACTACATAATCTATTTATTTGTAACACAAGATTTCAACAAAAACCAATTCGCAAATGGACATGAGAATCACCGGATGGCATACACAAAAACATGATCGACCTGATCATCATACAAAAACGTTGGAAAATATCTGTCGTCAACTGTAGAACATTCCAGGGAGCTGATATCAGCTCTGACCATTCCTTAGTTTTGTGCAATATCAAACTAAGACTTAAAAACCTACACAACAAACCAAAATATAATCAACGACTCAACATACAACAGCTCAATGATCAAACAACCAAAACATCGTATCAAACACACTTGGAAAACAATTTAAACACCATTCAAACAACGAAAAACATAGATGACCATGCACTACAAATTGAAAAAGCAATTAAAGAAGCATTAAAAGCGAGCATACCTACTCAAAAAGCAACATCAAAGAAACCATGGATCTCAACTCGAACATTGGTTTTAGCAGATGAAAAAACGAAAAGCAAAACAAGTAAAACACATTTCAATACAACTCAACAACAAGTACAAATATCTTTGCAACGAGGTGAAAAAAGCAGCAAGAAAAGACAAAGACAAGTGGATACAAACTCAATGTGAAGAAATTCAAATGGGATTGAAAGTTGGTAACAGCAAGCAAGCATACAACTTTGTGAAACTATTAAAAAAGAAATTTCAACCAAAATTAACAGTTATACGAGGTCAAGGTGGCGCAATAGTACAATCGAATCAGGGCATCATGGAAAGGTGGACAAAATACTGTAGTGGACTGTACGAAGATAATGGTGGTGGGGAAAAGGTAGTGGAAGAACTGGTAAACATAAGTCCTTCAAACGACAATACATCATATCGCATACTATATAATGAAGTACAAGATGCAATACAAAAACTCAAGAAAAACAAAAGTCCAGGAACCGACGAAATTACAGCGGAAATGATTCAAGGTGGTGGTGAAAAATTGGTACACAAAATTTATGAGTTGTGCAATAGAGCTTGGGAAGAGGAAACAATTCCAGATGAATGGGGACGATCAATCTTGGTGCCAATTCCCAAAAAAGGTGACGCCAGCAAGTGCTCGAATTTCAGAACAATATCTTTAATCAATCGTACGGGGAAGGTGTTACTAATGTTATTACTCAACAGGCTGAAACAACATTTGGATCCATATATGTCCGAGGAACAAGCGGGGTTTCTGAAGGACAGAAATACAACACATCAAATCTTAATACTCAGACTTCTGGCAGAAAAAGCAAAACGCAACGGCAAAAAAATCTACAATTGCTTCATCAACTTCACCAAAGCTTTTGACACAATCAAACACAATATCATATGGGCTGTTCTTAGGTCGTATGGGGTGGACAACAAGGTGATCCTATTACTGGAAAAAATCTATTGTAAATCTCGGTCAGCAGTTCGAATAGGCAGGGATATTGGTGAATGGTTTGAAACGAACGTCGGCACTAGACAGGATGACCCCCTGTCACCACTTTTGTTTATTGCATATTTGGAACGAATAATGGATAAAACAACATCAAAAAACAATGGGATAAATGTTAGTGGAACACTGGTCAACAACCTACGATTTGCTGATGATATCGATCTCTTGAGTGAGAATCATATCTCACTTCAAGAACAAATTGAACAACTCACAACAACGGCAGCAGAAGCAGTACTCTTGGTAAACACAAACAAAACAAAAACAATGGTGTTTGATGGTAGATCTATCGACATGGAAATGAAAATACAAGGTGCAATCATCGAAAATGTTGAGGAGTTTGAGTACCTTGGTAGCTTGCTAACGTGGGACAATAACTGCTCAAAAGAAATCAAGAGAAGAATCAACAAAGCAATTGGTGCAATGGCAAGTTTGAAACATATGTGGAACACAAAAAAGATAAAGATGGAAAACAAACTAAAACTTTTAACTACATGCGTTTTCAGTGTACTACTATATGCTTGTGAAACATGGACGTTAAAAGAGGGTGACAAAAAGAAACTACTGGCGTTCGAAATGCGGTGCTACCGAAGATTACTTCGGATCAGTTGGAAAGACATGGTGCGAAATATCGATATCAGGAAACAAATTGGTGCTCATGAAACAATAATAGACAAAATCAAAAGACGAAAATTAAAACTATTCGGACATGTTTGTAGGATGGATAATACTAGACTCCTAAAACATGTGGTATTTTCAAGAATCAACGGAAAACCTAGAAGAGGTCGACCATGAAGAGAATGGCTCGACGATATTGCAGAATGGTGGGGTTACCGATGCCAAGACCTGGTTCACTTCGCGCAGAGCAGGGACCACTGGAAAGATATCATCCGCTCTGTGGTTGGCCCCAATGGGCGATAAGCCTATGGGACTTTAAGATTAAGATTAAGAACTTTTGGTCAGACCTAAGTATTATGTCTAGAGGAATAGTTATTTAGAAAAAAAACGACTTGGAAAAGTGTTCGACAACATTTTAGCGCCGCTATTTATTCACCGTTTTGTTTTTCGAAGGAATCTGTATATATATATATAACGCCGTAAGTTATAGAAATACTCTATTTTGAAAAAAGGCCTTTTTTATTTCTTGGATTTTATAAGATATTTTCAATCCAAATCGATGGAACTAGCCTTAAAAAGGTATTTTAAGACCTATTTCTCTTCTTGATGGTTAATTAGATGTTATGATACGGTGAAATGCGGTGGTTTACGCTATCACACGTCAAGAAACGTTGATGTGTACGTAAAAATGCGGCCATTTGAGGTCGTATCGTAGACGGCGAGAGTATTTCCTCGTATACAACATGGTAACAAACGATCGTAATACATCGTATACCAAATGTGTCATCCGCGGCACGTATACGATCGTAAATACACCATTTACGACCGTAAACGGTGGTCATAAGACTAGACCTGGACATACCTCAAGAACAACGGATTTTAGCCGATAATTTCGTCAGGAACTACAGAAGATTTCAATCGTTTTTCTGAAACCAATGGATTATAATCGACATGAATTATATCCCTCAGACGAACACATTTTAATCGATTCTACTCCTATATTGAACCTCATCCACTATTATATCACAAATAATCTATTAAAACTACCTCTCGTAGCTTGATGAATTAGATGTCTTCGATTAAGTTAAAACTGTTTTATGCAATGCATTTTCTATATTGTAAATCTAATAGGCAAAGCTTGTTTCAAGTATAGTCGAAACGATCCCTGTATAGTGCTTTGAATCTATTCATTAACATTCACCCTTATCGGCGCCACAATATAATCTTAAAATTAATTGGACGATTATAGCCGATTAAATCATCGATTCTGTCGCGATTTTGCGAACATGAGAATTTTCATCTTATAACAAAACATCGCAATAAGTAGAATTAAATTATTACCGATTACACAAATACACATATAAAATAGATTCAAAAATATTCTATAGTGTGACATGAATCAGTAGTGAGTTCATCATCAAGGATGAGTCATCATAGCTGGCGCATACATTAGAAAAATCGAATTAAAAGATAAGTGAACATTCTGAGATAAAATAGTATCAACGAAAATTATTGAATGAATATACTGAAGAGACTGTTACGAGTGTGTTATTTACTTTGTTCATTTTTATCTCTTTATTTGAATTTCTATTGATTATTAGAAAGATCTTCATGTTCATCCACTAATTGAATGAACAAGACTTGCTTCCTTTTTTATTTTTGTTAATGAACAAGATTCAATCACTATATGAGAATAGAACATTACATTACTAGACGTAATTTCTGAAAAGAAACTATCTAGGAGAATCATACATTCAAAATTCAGAGAATTTCAGCTTTTTTCAGGTACAAATAGAATAAGGACAAAACAAAGGAAATGAAAACGAGCATACAAACGAAATATAGTTCTTGAGGACAGAGTCTGAGCGATACAAGTTTAAGTAAGCAAAACTGCTATCATATATTACCGATGATCAAAAGATTTTGGCATAAAAAAAGCCAAAAAATAGAGAAGTAACAAACACAATAAAATCAAATTTGTTCGAAATCAACTAGAAACAAAAAGCTGTTAGTACAATCACTGACGGTATTAAAAATGTGAAACACAATGTACCTTTTCTCACTAATTACTTCAAAGCCGTGTTTGTTGTATATTCGGATATACTTGGCTACTGTGCCTTACTTTGAAGCATCGAACTTCAACAGAAAAATATTTCAAAGATGTTTTAACTAGATTTAGCTTATAATGAACTCCTCATAGCCCTTGAAGACGCATGCCATCATATGTGACAGATTTCAAGCGGCATTTCTCATGCTGTACAATTGCCTCAAATGACCGTCTATCTCGATCTGTGATGCTATTTTGGGCTGTCGCTTACGGTCTGTGACAGTTCATAATGACTTGTACTCACAATGGAGGTGTTTGAGGTGATAAGCGAAAAAGTGGGATTCATCCGCATGAAATGAAAGCCCTCGTTGAGAAACTAACAAGGTTAAAATATTAACGGCCCTTGGCTTATCTAGAGGGAGATAATCAATTTTTATGGTACGCAAAATTTGAGTATATAAGAATATTAGTATTATTCACATTAATTTTTCATTCAATCATCGGAGTATTTCAGTAGTAACCTAAAAGAATATTTCTGAAATTTATCAATAGCACTAACATCATAATAAAGTCAATGACTTATGGAGCTTAAGCAGTAATAATATAGATAAAAATTAGTAAACAGCTATCAGAATTTCAAGGTTATCAATAGACTAGATTTTATTTCAACTAATAACAATATATTATATAGTATAGTATTTTAATAAATCTGTTGCAAATGCAGATGTAGATCTTCAATTAGATGGTAGTAGCAAAAAGTTTTTTTGCACCAAGCACACATTAATAGCGTTCGTTCATTGCAACTGTTAATTGAGCAATAGAGATCATTAAATTTGAAGCAAACATCTTGTGGTTTTTCTATCTGTCCAACTAATTCATGTATTATTCGAGCTTGTGCGAATCCTTTTTTAATGAGATTTTTAAATTGTGGAGCTGATAATTGATTATGAATAACAGAATGTATATGGATGAAATATTGGCGATCACTTATACTCATTTCTATTCGATTAATATGAGTATAATGTTCGACTTTTTTATGAATAAATCGCCATGAACGAAATAAGGAAAGATCTTGTGGTTGAATAAAACCTGTTGATCCTTCAGGGAAAACCAATAATTGACTATTTGGACTAGGAAATACTGCTCTAAATTTTGTTAGATCAGCTTGAGTTTTCCAAGCATCCAGAAAGAGAAGAAATTTTTTGCCCACCAATGGATGTAACACTTCATTTAAAAAAGCATGGTGTTTTTCATCAGAACTTTTTCCTGATTTTGAAGCTTTGACTACAACATTCGATGGTATAATTAAATTCTTTTGCACACTTTTACCAAATGTATTTTCTTTTTCTTGAAGAATAAGCAAGAACTTTTCTAATAAATCACCGTCGGCTGATGTAATTGGTTGCACGGTATTCGAATGTGTTGTATTATATTTCTTTTTAACAGCCACTTCTGTTGTTCTTTCACCAGTAAAAGAAAGAGTTCTTGATGGAATATATTCTTGTTGAAACGAACAGTGATCGCTGTTTAAAACTTGGTGAGAAGAATACGTTGATATTAAACTTCTATTACTTTCAATCCAACTTTGAGCGTCTAAAAATGTAAATATCACAGCTATACGTATTTATAAAAATATTCGAAAAAAATTACATACCATTTAAACTGCAAATTTTTCTATTTGATTTAGCCCGAGTAATAATTTTGTTGACTCTTCTTGATGATATTCTATTTTCTTTTTTAAAAGTGTTGATAAATGATTTACTTGCTGTGAATGTATCCCAGTTTAATTCCCTTGCTTTTTGAATTGCAAAGAGTTCAAGATCAGCATCATGAATTGATTCTTTTTCAATCGTCCTTTTCAGATAAAATTCGTTGAACATATGGGTTGGTTGAAAAGTTTTGAAAGCGACACCTATTAACCAGTAGAGCATTCTTTCATTTTTACTTTCAAAACTTTTCAACCAACCTGTAAAGTCTTTAATTTGTTTTATTTTTCCGATCTAGTGCCATTATTTTAGATATATTGTCTAAACCTTGTAATATAATACATATATTTGACCTTCTTAAATCGATGTGGAATAGTTGCAATTGCAGCCTTCGGATGTTGATCAACCCACTCGATAATATTTTCCATTTCTTCTAATGTAAAAAGATTTTTTATATCTGAATGTTCATTTTCATTGTAATCGTTCATATCGTTATCGCTTTCTTCTTCATCCCTCATTTCGTCATATTCATCGTCAAATTCGAGAGTATCGTAAGTATA